>JAQFVV010012479.1:1852879-1855379 GCA_028023455.1 Epiperipatus broadwayi | reverse complement strand
TACCTTTGCCAATATGTTTCAATACGCTCAGGACTAATAATTGTAAAAATCATTAATTCTCATTACGGTAGAATTACCGCCCCTTAAAAAAAAAAATATAATAAAAATCTTTTTATTTTTTTTTTGTTTTACAACTTGCGAGAGGTGCTGGTGACATATTTCAGCGGATTCTTAGGAATTCTGGCGCCCATACTAAATAAAATTAAAAGTTGATTTTGTCAATAGCACAATTCGTAACAATTAATAGGCTGAAGTTGATCAGGAAAAATAGCTGTGTTTTTAGAATAGAAATACAACTTTCTTCTTTTTTGACATGGCTTGATCAACTCACGCGCAGTTTATATTAGCATGTAAAGGCCTAGCAAAACGGAAAATGTTACAATGGCAACCCAACTCGGGCTTCGATTTAACAACTACAACCTGAGATGAGTTGTAATGATAAAGAACATTACAATGACGACTCAAAGAAACTCACAGCCGGAAAATAAATTATGATTTTTTTGAAAAAAGAAAAAAATTATAAAAAAAAAAAAACTAACTAATTAAACCCTGATTATTAAAATATGAAAGAAGATATTTTTTTAATATGACTTCCAGAAAGAAAAAATATATATGTATATTTTTTATATATGTCTAAAAACACGATCGTGGCTGATGTAGACATAAGTCACAAGTATTTGACCGGGTAGGCGGTTACTGAAGAGGGGAATAACATAGCCCCAAGTCCTTATCCGCAGTATATGAACATAAGACCGTCTTTAAATGCTCGTCAGACTATTTCTAGCAGAGATCCCAATAAAGGGGAAGGTGGATCAAGTTGGACCAAATTGCCAAGAGCCTGTAAGACTCAGAACGATGAGCAACGCTCATTTGTGCTTATAACTTGGGCTTCTTATCATTAATATTGCACTAAAGTGGATAGGACACAGATGAATGTTGAAATATTTTCCATTCCTGCCGTGTTAGACCTAAAAGTGGGCGTTAAAGCCGAACGTCGCTTGTGAATGAGTCTACACAATATATCAGCACGCTACTACAAAAAAAAAATACGAATATGAATTTAAAAACTTAAGAATAAAATTATTGTAAACCCCTATTTTATTCTCATCTCCTGGCACTGGTGGTATTGTAACATTTATTTATATATGTTACAAATATATTGGCATTGGGTAAAAAAAAAACTAAAAGATAAAAGTGGATTTAAAATTTTGTTGAGTAATTTTTTTTTAAAAAAAAAAAAAAACGTACAATGAGGGTTGAATTATTCTTCTTATTTTTTTTATGTGATTAGTAATAAAAGTAATTGGAGAGAACAAAAGAATTCCAAAAGAAAGTAAAAAAGATAAGCTAAAAGTAGAAATACTCAAATTAATTAAAGATGGCCAAAAACTTGAAGAAAATAAAGACTTTATTACATAAAATTTATAAAGACTGGATAAGATTAAAAAGGCATGGTACTAGCATGCGCAGAAGTCCTAAAAACTGGATATAAAAAGGAGGGATCCGGTTGAAGGAACGTCTTGTTCATTTTGTTTCTCTAGTTGGTCTTGGATAACATTAATATATCCAAGATCGCTCTTCGCTGAAGGAATTCGGCATGTCGCAGTGAACCGGAGCTTCTGAAGACATCGGACCTAATGATGTGCACCAGGAAAAGCCTTCGTGACCGACTGGGGAAATGGACCACAAGATCAAGCAATAACCAAAAGGCCAAGCTCATTATAACCAAAAACTATGCATAGTTATCTACTACTGAATTCATGAAACTTACCAATAAGAATAATTATCCTGATTGTGACAAAGTTAACTATTTAAAACTACTCGTAAAAATATACGTATAAAAGAATCCCGATAGTGACTTTAATTTTTCTATATGAGAGACTCTTATTTAACCAAGAACTTTTTGTTTATTTTAATTGATATTTATATTTTCTGGATATTTCCCACCTGAATTAAATGTGTTCTCTCCAAGGTATTAATTAGCTACTTAATATGAAGTATTTTAGTTTGTCAAAGTTAAAAATATTTCTAATATCAATTCTCATTTGTGCGTTATTAATAATAGTTATTATTTTTTATTATTAAATTTATTTTTAGTGTAATAAGATTTAAACGTAAGTTACCTTTGCCAATATGTTTCAATACGCCCAGGACTAATAATCGTAAAAATCATTAATTCTCATTATGGTAGAATTACCACCCCTTAAAAAAAAAAAAATAATAAAAATCTTTTTATTTTTTTTTGTTTTACAACTTGCGAGAGGTGCTGGTGACATATTTCAGTGGATTCTTAGGAATTCTGGCGCCCATACTAAATAAAATTAAAAGTTGATTTTGTCAATAGCACAATTCGTAACAATTAATAGGCTGAAGTTGATCAGGAAAAATAGCTGTGTTTTTAGAATAGAAATACAACTTTCTTCTTTTTTGACATAGCTTGATCAACTCACGCGCAGTTTATATTAGCGTGTAAAGGCCTAGCAAAATGGAAAATGTTACA
>JAQFVV010012479.1:1505387-1852379 GCA_028023455.1 Epiperipatus broadwayi | reverse complement strand
AAAATGGAAAATGTTACAATATATATATAACAATTTTATTGAAAAATAAAATAATTAAATCAAAGCTAATTTTAATAATTTAATTATTTGCATATGTGAATTGAATTTGTAAAAAAAATTAACAATTTTTTAGCATAGTTTTTATCAACATTAATATTAAACATAATTAAAAAAACAATATAAACTTGTTGTAAATATTACAACATAAGTTTAAATCACTCTAAAAATACAATTATAAAGATTAATATATATATATATAACAGGTTTTGAATTAATAGAAACATATTTAAATTATAAAATTACATTTAGAATTCTTTCAGCCTTACAAATAAATGATGAATATGTACAACCATTTTGTGCAATTTGAATTTTGCAATATGATATTTGCTCTACATGATATTTGCTCTTTATAACTTTTGAGATTTAAATCAAAAATGAAACTTTAAATACAGATTCATTAGCCATTATATTGAAATCATTCAATTTAAATTTATAGTAAAAGTTTTAGACTACAGATTGTTCAAATACTATTCCAAGTCATGACTTTGCAATTAAATAATTCCACTCAATACTTCATCATATTGATGAAAAAAACTTAAAAATATATGAACTAGAAACTAAATACCCAATATTAGTTATACATAAAACTAATTGTCATTAAACTATATTAATTATAAACAGTGCTCTATTGATAATTTTCACATTGATTGGCAATTATATAGCATTTGATGAATCTTAATTCATATTTAGCTAAATAGAGAACATTTATTGTTCTTTATACCTATTATATATTTATAATATTCCTCAATAGATGCACTTTGAAATTAATATATATCTATTTTCTAAAAATCTATTAATTATCATCGGCCATGTATAGTTTTGTGCTGAGGTATAGTCTTAGATTTTAGTCCTTTAACAACATGAATTGTGAATGCATCATATAGTTTAATTCATATTTTTATTTCAATCTATAATCCTTGAAAATATTTATTAGTATTATGTAAACCATCTATTGTGCTCTTCAATACTTCATAATTTTGGCTTGTATGTAATATCTTGTATTACTCATGTACAGTAACTTTCCCAGTATGTTTTGTTTCTCACATTAAAAAGTGATTATATGGACAATGACTTTCCATTTTTTTATTGATGTTTATTTATAGTGTTGGATATCTTCACTATATACAAAAAATATGCCCCATATAATCTCTTTATTAATGTTGATAGTTTCTTGTTGATCTTCAAATTTTTATAGAATTGTTATATTAGTTCTGTGGGAACACAATAAATTAAAAACGTTCTCCATATTATCATGTTTTAAATACATCTATCTTTTTTTATAGTATTTTTTCCAAGTTTCTTCATTTCAGTGTGATGTGCAACAATTATAAAAATAAGACAAACTAATCATTTTCAATTTAGTGGCTCTAGAAAGGTTCCAATCCTTCCATATTTCAGTCAGTTTCATTACTGTTGGTCTTACTATCACAATTTCTCTGCTTATTTCCAAATATCATTGACCATTACTGCATATTGTACAAATTTAGTAATTTAAAAAAGATTATTATTGGCACAATCTATAAATATAAATTTGGTTTTCAAGGTACATATTTCATGACATGCCATTTGCTTTCTTCAGATACATTTTATGACCTTTATTAACATTTTCTCAGCAACTTCTCCTCCTCCTGATGCAACCTCATTTATCCTAGTCATTAAAAACAGTACACACAATAATCCCATTATAGGCATTTTAAGGAACATTAACATATTTCTGTATATTATCTTATTTTGAATTAAATTCAGAAAGATTTGTGTTCCAGAGCAATGTATATACATTCGATAACATTTTCCAATCCATTTTATGAATATTTTTTAAGAATCTTCAGAACACATATATATTTAAATTTGTAAATTTTTGTATATCTGCATATCAAAATGGTTTCTTTTTTATTTATAACCTAATGCTAAGTGCACATTTGGTGAAGTTCACCATAATCTTAGAATTATTGTTAACTTTACTGAAAATGCCCTTGGCATTAATTTATAATGAAGTAAGAAACTACATTGATTATGTAGATTAATAAACATTTGCAAATTTGAATAACAAATACAAACAAAGAGAAAAATAAATTTATATATAGTCAGAGTTGCATTGCATATGTAGGTTAGTTTATTACAGACATTTTTCTTTACTGTTTCTGAAACTTGAAATTTTTAGTAAACTTTAAAAGATTCATTTACTTTTGGTGTACTTTATTTATTTTTCTAATCAATTATTTTTTATTTATAATTAATTATATCTAAAATAAAATTAATTAATAGATTTTATAAAGTTATAAATAAAAATTAAGTCTTTAGGAAAAAAAATGTTTATAATAAACTAATATTAATATGCAATGTTACTATTACTTGTAATAATTAGGAGTAGCAAAGCTATTACTCATTTTTCCAAAACTACAAATTAAGCTGTGTAAAGCAGTTGTCCTGGGTTAGTGGGTTCACTTCCCGGCTGATGCTTTGACACATGGGGGAAAAAAACCTTATAATTTATATCTAACCCAATAATCAATTAAGGATAGCCTTTTCTCATTTAAAAGTATTTAAAATATGTTTGTTATATTAATGTTTAATTGAGTTTATAATTTACAACTGAAATAGAAATGATGTAATTTCTAATCCAATAAATGTCTACTAATATTCCTTAATATATTGGTCAGAAATGGAGTGGGTCAAAGAAATGAGTACAAAAAGTTTGCCATATGTAGGACAAATTGTAGCAATGTGATTTTGCTTTCAATAATAATTAAAGAATTAAACTAAAGACTATGAATTATTGACTAATCATTGGTAGCATAAGGTAACAGAAGTGAATGTGGAACAGAGTAAAGCCAAAACTTAAAATTTAAATTTT
This sequence comes from Epiperipatus broadwayi, assembly GCA_028023455.1. Classification (NCBI taxonomy): domain Eukaryota; kingdom Metazoa; phylum Onychophora; class Udeonychophora; order Euonychophora; family Peripatidae; genus Epiperipatus; species Epiperipatus broadwayi. Next base: position 1,849,465 of record JAQFVV010012479.1, on the reverse strand, counting down.
ATCATAATGCAAGATGAAGCCTTCTCTAGCAGTATCCCAAAAAAAAAGAAGCATTAAAGAGAAGTTATAACTCAAAAAGCTAATAGCTACTTTATAGGGCTTAAAAATAAGGCATTTTACATTGGATGAAGTATAAAGTAATATGTACAGACAAGATATGAATATGATTTTAATGGGTTCCCCGCATATCGTTAAGAACTTGAAACGATTTTTTTTTCTTTTTTAAAGCCTAAAAAAAATTTTAAGTTTCATCAATCCTGATTTGAATCGCAGACTGTCGTTCTGATGATGAATATGTTAACCATTATATCGTGAGGCTTTTAAACCCCATTTCAATAGAGTAAAAGTAATATATAAAGGAAATATATGGAATCTAAGTATGTGTGTTCTTAATCTCTTTTTTTTTGCTTCCACTCATAATGAACTTAATATAAAGTGATTCTCAATAAATTTTAACACTAATATAATATTAAAGCTATCTAATACAATATTCAGAACCAAGAAATTTATCGAATTTTTTTTATAATATTATCATAAATATTATTTTACAAATAGAATATTTTAAATCATTTCTTGTCCTTACAATCAGATTTATGTTTTAGAAACATTAATATCACTTTAGCATAACCTCTTTTACTGATATCTCCTTTCAACTAAATTAGACAAAAGTTTCACATTACAGTTCAAATTAGTTTTATTTTAAAAGACACTCCCTTCAAAATACTTCCTTTTAATCTTAATGATATAATATATTTTAGAAGAGGAAAAAAATGTAGAAAATGATCTAATATATATATATTAATTTCATTAATTACAGCATGATATAGCTGTTATAAACATATATTAGTTAAAAGTTTGATATGTCTGTTCTAAAGCAAAGCGGATGTATACGTATATGTCTATTCTTTTTTTCCATGTTGACAACACAATTTCTTCTTTCAATTTTTTAGAACTACATAAAGACATCCTATTTCAGAAACATCTATTGCAACTTTAAATAATCAATGAACTCTTGGTAATAGAGATTTTTACATGTGCCCAGCTAAATTTCTTACTGTTGTTTTTTTAGTAGAAATGGTTTTGGATTTCCATTTACTCTTTCAGCACTCATTTTTAACTTTTTGTTATTAAGAAACTAATAGTTTAAAATTTTAAAATATTCTAAGGTTTGAACTTAAGCTAAACTGTTGCCCAAGTATAATGATCTGATACTAGGCAAATAAATATATATGTACTTGTATATTATCCTGACTACCAAGCTGTCAGCCATTTTTAAATATACAGTTTTAGAGGCAAATGATAAATATTTAAAAAAAATGGCAGACAGGAAACGGACATATTTAATATTTATAGTTTTGTTTTATTATTTTTTTAAAAAAAAAAAATCTGCCAAAGTTAATTTAATATTTTCACTTGATTTATTATTATATATTAAGTCAACTTATTAATATAAAAATATATAAGAAATATGATATATTGTGCTCATTAATGGAGACCTTTTCTAACAGCAGAATCCCATAACTCTGTAAATATTTCACTGCATGCTATTCTGTTAAAGGAAGATCCCAAACTTTCATCATTTTTCCAAAATGGTATTGACAAAAATAAATATGCTGAACATAAACAAATTATGATAATTTTTGGATTATGTCAGTATTTATATGTTATAATATAAATATAAAAAAAGTTGAAATAAATATTTTGAATAGAATATATAATTGATTTATTAATTTTTTAAAATTTAACAACTAACACATATTTAATAAAATAAAATTGAAAAAATAACACAAACAAATACTTGTCCTTAAACATTTAAAATTAAAAAAATCAGTATCAAACTTGGTAGACAGGATAATACGAAAGTACCAATATATAGTTTACTTAGATAAGTTATTATAAATATGATCAATTACTAATTCTAAAATGATTTGTTGAATGCTTCATTTAAATTTTAACATATGAAGTTTTACCTAAATTAGATGAAACAACATTACTCTGTTGATAGATAGGTCCAATGGCAATCACATAGCCAAGTCATCCATTTGTTTATTTTGTTCTGTTTACTGAGCTTATTTTCAATTCCATATGTTTTTTATATCATCCAACAAAGTCAATCTTCTCCATCCTTTCTTTTTATATCCATTCTCATTTCATTCAAAATATTCATCACTAATCTAACCAGCTTGCTTAAAATATATCCAATACAATTTCTCTTTCTATTTCTAATTTCCTCAAGCCATTTTTTTTATTTACTCTTTTCAAAACCTGCTCATTTGTCACTTTATTCATCTGACCAATTTTCTTCATTTTTCTTCATATCTTCTTCACAAAGACATTCAATCTGTTCCTAATTTTGCATTATAAAATTGGATGATTTCTGATACTTAAACCAATTTATCATAAAAAATTATTTGTAAACATTTTTATTTATACAATAATTTAGTGTTGCTTTTATTTTCATTATCCTGAATTCAAATTCATAGTACCTATTATAACATTAGTGTTAACTTATAATAATGATCTTGAATAGCACAAATATATTCACAAAGAATTTTTTAAATATATGATCTGAATATAATACAAAAAAAACCCAATCAAATTATTTATTGCTCTGTAATTTATAGAAAGCTTGAATAGTGGAAGAGAAAAAAAAACAGAGAAATATTTCAAGACCTCAAGTTTTGGAATCGACACTTTAGCACTGCTTTAAACCATACAGGGCTCTGATTTAATTTATAAGTGCAGTTTCCAATAACATTGCCCCCATCAACTATAGCAAACATCATCTTATCTACTGCACATGCCAGGATGAAGACTGCTTTAAATAGATAACCTGAAAACTGTTAAAGACAACATTTTATAATTTCTTAATGGTACTTTGGTATTAACTATGCTATGACATACTACACCAAAAGCATACTTCTCTAATCTTATGATCTTTAAGATAACATCTCCAAGTGATTTTTGAATAAACTTAATCGAAAAAGTTTGCCAGCAGATCATGTGAAGTCATCTTGAAAATCACAAGATTAGAATCGTATGCCTTCAGGGTAGTATGTCATAGCATAGTTAATACCAAAGGAGATGTCATGTTGGTCATTGCAAAATAATAACTAATAATTTACTACGATAAAAAATTATCAAAAATGAAATATTATAAATAATCATTACAATTTTTAATGATATTTAAATAATCATTTGACCCTGAAAACGATAAAAAAATTATCAAAAATAAATATTATAAATAATCATTACAATTTTTTAGGGATATTTAACTAATCATTTGACCCCCGAAACAAAGAAATAAACTAATCACTAGCAATTCCCTCTCCCTCCAATTACAGCACTACGCGCTGACTTTTCTAATTTTCAGTTTAAAAATGAGATTCATTTATTTTCGAAAACAGCAGTAATAATTTACTCTGATAAGAAATGCAATAATAAGTAATAATTTATTACAGTAACATATTATCAAAAATAAATATTATAATCACAAGATTATAATAGTATGCCTTCAGCGTAGTATGTCATAGCATAGTTAATACAAAAGAATGAGATGTCGAATGTCGCCATGTCGGCCATTGCAAAATAATAACTAATAATTATTTACTACGATAAAATGTTTATCAAAAATGAATATTATAAATAATCATTATAATTTTAATGATATTTAACTAATCATTTGACCGTGAAACAAAGAAATGAACTAATCATTATAATTTTTTTTTAGATTAAAGCATGTATTGGCCATGCTTCTGCCCAGAAAAACCGTTGGAGAAATCCCCCCCCCTACTCCCCACCAGTTTTCAGTCCAAAAATGAGGCACATTTATTTTCAGAACCACAGTAATAATTTACTCCAATAATAAATGGAATAATAACTAATATTTTATACTCTGTAGTCAAGTTGCAATCTTTAAGTGTCCATATATATTCAATGGACCATTAGTAAGAATGGATTTCCATTCTTGCTATTAAAAGGTGTGAAGGTTGCCTTGACAGCAGTGGGAGATATTGATTGCTATATTTTTCTGTGAATGTTTAGGTGGTTACTGGTTGGAATCTAATTATATCAAAAATAAGTATTATAAATAATCTTTATAATTTTTAATGATATTTATTATTTATATTTTTTTTTTAAAAAAAAAGCAAATTGTTCTCAATTATTAACTACAAATAACTGCATTTTTGAGATAGTGTGATACTGAAATTCAATCGCTTCTTCTTCGGAAGACGGTAATTCCCATAACTTAATATGGCTTTCTTTTCCTGTTCTTGGTTTTTGCACAGACATTTTGGTAAATTAGTCATAAATGGTAATTAGTAATACAATTAGATAAATTAGTAATAAAATTTAATAAATTAGGAATACAATTTGATAAATTAGTAATAAAATTTGATAAAATTAATCAGCTATAAATCAGTAATAGTTCAGCGATCAAAATATAAAATAAGCAATCAAAATATTCAATTCTTACAATAGCGGATCAGACATGTCTCACTTGGTCAACACAAGCAGGGAAAAGACAGATATTTACCCAGAATTCACCCAAGTATTTTAAAATCTCGAAGGTGACCAGAACACTTGGTCAACACAAGCAGGGAAAAGACAGATATTTACCCAGAATTCACCCACGTATTTTAAAATCTCGAAGGTGACCAGAAAAACACCTTGACCACTCCTATCGATTAATCATGCCAATGCTTCAGTTGCCATGACATTGTTTTGGTTCTTCATCGATGATATATACCAGTGGGTTGTGTAATATGTCATAGCTTAGTTAATACCAAAGTACCAAAAATTAACATAAGAAATATTCTATTTATAGACCCACACCAATTCAAGACACTCTACTGGATCGCAACAGTTCAAGAATACAGAAAAACAAATATATAGTGAATTTTGGCAGTTGATGCTAACATTGTTTTTTCTATCATTTTTAAATTAATAAATTTTTATAATTTTAAATTAAATTTAGAACATTTTTACTCTCTTAAAAGTGTAAATAATTAATTTTTTTAATGCTGAGTAAGAAATATTAGCTATTTGTAAGACTACAACAAGTAGAAATGCACACACAGACCCCTAATTTAGAATATATTTTTATTAAACATAAATGAGTGTGTGATTAATTGTTTGTATGATCATGTGATGCTCATGCACTATATTACTAATATTAAATATTTGGTAATTGAATTCAGTTATTCTGAACCTTTTTGCTGTTTTGTTTTAAAATTTATGTTCTTTAACTGAAAATTGATACTGAAATTTTTAGTCTCGAATTTAACATTCTACCTATGAATTAAATTATATAGGACACATTTATATTTAAAAATAGCTAGTATTTAAAACATCTTTTAAGAATTAAGTAAATAAGTATGTATTTAAATAAATGTAGAGATATTAGCCTAATCAATGTGCATCTTTACAATTTTTACTTTCACACTATATAAAAAAAAATGACAAATCGATTATCATTCCTCATGCATTTCAAGAATAATATTCTTTATCACTGAAGCACTGTTGACAAGTCATGTAAATATATTAACCTCTCAACTGATATTAATATTGTAATTGTGACTGACATAGTATCAATTCAAGAATACTTGATCAATGATCATTTATTATAACATAACTTATTTCAATGTGGCTATACACTAGTTAATACATCGTTAGAGATCCCAATTGTTAAACCTCTTAATTAAAAAATATAGCATTGAAATATGCAATAAATTGTTTATTGCATCTTGAATTAGATGTAGATAAATTTGAGATGTTCACTCTTAACACTGAGGTCTATAGAATTTTTTAAGATGGCTATCGTACATTATGATAGGGCTAACAAATGATAATGCAAATATACACACCTTTTAATAATAACTTCCTCTGTCAGATGCTTTAGAGCATTTCCAACAATCCATGAAGATATAATAACCACTTTTTATATATTAATATAATTGTATGAAAAAAGATAGATTTGAACTCAGGACTTTTCTGTTTATTAATCCTCCACTTTATCTCAAGCAACTGATACACATGACTGCACACATGCAAAAAATCATGATCTCCAATGTACATATTTTATGCAAAATGCACACACATCAATTGGGCCAGATTACAATCTATCACACATATATACAATCAGTGTTTGGTTTATATTAAGATAGCAATTCAATAACATCTCATGACTACCATCTCTTATGCTTGTGTATAACTATTGTTAAAACAGGCAAATCTCACTATATATATTGCCACACACAGCAAGCTAGAGTAATAAATGGATGCCAGAAGGCTTGGGCATAAAATCCCCATCTAGTGCCTACTCATCCAATATCCCCAGACGAAGGCCATAAGCCAGAAACTAGTCTAGGGATATTGGATGAGTAGGCCCTAGATGGGGATTTTATGCACAAGCCTTCTGGCATCCATTGATTATTCTAGCTTGTTGTGTGTGGCAATATATATATATATATAGGAAGATAGCAATTCCTGAAACGTTAAAGGACAGACTTAAATCTTTTCACCTTTCCAAACATTTAACCATCCATAAATTCTGTGCTCAAATCCCTCTATTTACATATATAAAAAACATTCGGTTCAAGCAAATTATATACCGCTTTACAATTACATAATACCATAATAGTAGTTGACTTCATGTCAAAGCATGACTATTTTGTGCTATGATCATTTAATATAAATTTAGTTTATGATAACATGTTTATACACTTACCAAGGCATAATCAGAGATTTATATTATTAAAAATCTTGGGGGGAAAACCAATACTGATATATGTAATAAACAATTTAACTTATCTTGAATTAAATGTAAATAAATATGAAGGATATGAGCTCCAATCACCATGCTTTATATATTTTAGTACATTTTCCACAATCATTCTGCTATATGCATGCACTTCAGATAACAACCTTCATCATTTGCCTTGATATGCTACCAAAAATATAGGCAAATATAATGGTTGTTCTACATGATATTAAAATGTGAATATTTAGAACTGTGATTCTATATAATAATAAAGGCAGCATCAGACATATAAAAAAACTATAACCAAGCATTCAAATGTTGAAATATATTAAAAAGAGATTAATATACTTTGAATAACATATAAATAACTTTGAGATGACTACTTCAACAATTGTGTGTTAGACACTTTTTACAACAGTTGCTATTTTGAAAAATTAAAAATACTAATTAAAAATGTAATATTAAAATAAATAATAAATAAACCAACACAATTGAATTATACATAAATTTGAGATCTAAATCTTTTATTATAATTACCACACTACATGAAAAGATTGAAAAATTGCTCCAAACACACATTCGGATATAATTTTCTTTGGCAACTGCCAGGGTGCACTATCAATAATTTATATTGGAGAGTGATTTGTATATGAAGTAAAGCAGTTATTGTAAAACATATACTATATGAGATTATTAGATCCAACAGTTCTTCAAATTTATTTACATCTAACTTAGTATAAGTTAACTAAGTCTGGGTTTGTAAAATATAATGTGCCAAAGCTATGTATAATCGTTTTTATCTATAGATTATATCTCTAATAATTTTCAGAATCATTATTTTAACTTTATTATTTTACTTCTAGTTTATTTTTTAAAGTTTAAAATTAAAATTAATTTTAATAATAACTTTGTTAAAATAATTTTATTTTGTCAAAAAAACATTATTCAAATTAAAAGTCTATAGTAAATTTTAAAAAGTTAATCTCAATTTGATAACAATACATGGTATCTATGGAAAGGTTAAAGGTTATTTTAACCCTTTTACTACAAAAGAAATCAGAATCATCGGAATGGTTTGGACGTATATACTGATGTATCAGAAAAAAATAGTAAAAAAAATATATTGACTAGACATCAGTGGGAGAGAAAAAAGAATAAAAAGAAGTTGGAAATGAAAAGTAGACTCAGAAATTAGGAGGAAGATTTATAAATTGACAGAGAAACATAACAATAGGGATTTGGAAGGCATTATAGGGCTTTATAAACTGATATTTATTTATAAAAGTAAAGAACATTATAAATAATATTATACATTAAAGATGAAATAATTTGCATTAAAAAAGCAAATAAATGTTAACAAAATAGCAAGGAAAAAATAATGAAAAAGATTGAACTATATTTTAAATGTAGTATAAATAAAATGTGTTAATAAAAACAATGACAGCGAAAGACTGAAGATTTATAAGAAAGTTTAAGCAGCTTAAAACATTGATAAATAATTCAAAAACATATACAAAGTGGATATTAGATAAGAAAAAAAAGAGTCTTCTAAGCTGAAAATCAAAATATTGAAGCCCATAAATCATCATGCATTCTTTACACAAGGGAATACTAGTTTAAGAAGCCTGTAAGAGGAGAAATTTTTAGACAGATAGATGCGATATTAGAATTAAACTTGATACAAAATGAAATTATAAAAATAAAGCTAATACTAAAAAAATCATAGATAAAATATTAAAAAGTTATTTATTTTGGCATAATAATATTCCATGCTGTTTGAATATCCTGGGGGAAAAATGAAATACTATACATTTGAAAAGAAAAGATAAGATAAAGATTTAATAAAAAAAAAACATCTGAAAAAATAATAATATATTCTAAAATAAATCATATTACAGAAAAATGTCAAAGAGGAAAAAGAAGTCTAAATTTAGGGTATTATATTAAGCTAAATAATAAAATTTGTAAAGCTAATTAAGTAATAAACTAGCATGTACATATTTTCCTATTAAACATTTTATTTTTATATTTATAGCTTATATGCATTACGGTCATGTGTTTTTAATACCATTTCGAAAATGTCATATCAGATGTCAGTATAATATAATATAAAGACGCTTTTGTTTTAGTTTATTCAGTCATTTTTTTTGTTACTTATTTTTTATTTATTTATTTTTGCCATTTTTCCCACGAAAAGAGTTGTCTCAAATGAGGGGAGCGTAACAATCAGCACGCAGAGTTGAAGAGGTAATACTGGTATGTTGGATAAACTAATATATAAACAACATTAAAATGACAGATGGTATTTCACGGGGAATAAGTATAAGATAATATTGAATATTAAGAAAATCCTAATAATGAATCCTATTTCATGAGATCTTATTGTTGGAGAAGTCTTCGGTTGTTGCAATTATTCGAAAGCTAAAAATATAATTTCTATTTTACTGTGTTTTATAAATGCAATGGATGTTTTTATTTAACAAGTAACTATATCATTTTACATATTATTTATCTATAGCATAAATATAATTAGAAGGGATTTGAACTCAGACTTTCAAGCTCTCTATGATCTCTGCTACATGTATTTTGTCCTGAACTAGCACTCATCAGTTGATCCAGATCATCATTCCCTCCCCCCACATATATAATTAGCACTCAGTTTATATTAACATAGTAAATATTCAAACTCTTTAATGGACAGGCTTCAATTGTCTCCAACTCTTCAGCCATTCACGTCATTGAAAATCAGATGATAAAATGCTCAAAGCCCTTGTTGATGCCAATATTATTGTCATACCCATGTTGACAATGGTTTTGGGTAATTCATAATCATATTTTCAATGATATGAATGGCTGAAGAGTCAGAAGATGAAGAAGAATGAAGCCTGTCCATTAAAATGTGAAGATTTTCTATTTTATTATAAACTGAGCACTGATTATATATGTGTAGATGATGATCTGGACCAACTGATGAGTGCAGGTACACCATTTTGGAGATCATTTAGCTTCTTCACATGTGTAATGGAAAATGTATCAGTTGTATAAGATAGAGTGCATAGCTATAGGTAGCTTAATTATGTATACTGTAACCTTTAATAAATGGATGAAGAGATGGAGGGGGTGATGATGATGAAAATGTGCAAGAAAGATGCTGAGATGTGATGAGGAAGGGAGAGAAATGAGGAGAAAGGATGATGGTAGATGACATGAGAATGGAAATGGAAAAGAGATGAAGAAGATGATGATGATGTAAGAAGAGATGGAAGATGAGAAAGATAATGACAGAGAGAAATGAGAAGAAAAAAATGAAATGATGGATGATAAGAAGATGAGGGAAATGAATAGAAAGAAGATGATGATAAACTATTAGAGACAAACTATCCTAATCTATTAGAAACTCCTAATGACTTAACTCAGTGGGGTTACAATAAAAATTAAGGATGAATGATGATACAGAGATATACAATCAGACAGAGACCAAATCCAACACTAATGCAAATAACTATTGGGGTATGTTCACTAATTTAACATAACTAATATAAAGTAAATTTTATATCATTATTTAACAGTTAGTAGAGTCAGTCTCCTATCAAATCATATACTCTGAATAAAACAAATGATACTTTATTGAATGACTATCTCACTAAACCATATTAATAATAACAACAAGAGTGTTAAAATTTAACAACCAGAATAATACACTAATCGGTTCATATTGAATACCATAAGCTAAGCAAAAGCTAAGCTGGGACTAGCATATATAGCATATATTTTAAAATTATCACTAGCTACACTTGCCTTATTAAGACTATAGCTAGTGATACATTTAAGTAAATCTAAGCTAAATTTAAATTAAATTAGATGCATGGGTCACTCATCAGAGGTCATTTATACACACATTTTAAGAAATTCTATCCACATAAAATTATTACAACAAAAGTTTTAAAATTGAAATTTAAAAGTCTTACAATTCCATCGGCAAAAACTGTGGATGAACATATTAACTATTTAGTATGTGTGAATTGCCACTTATAACCATAAGCATAATCTACATACTTAAAAATAAAATAAATTATCGTTGGTTGGTTTGTGGATGATAAAACTATCATAACAGCATAATTCAGACATTGATATACCTTTAAGCTAAAAAATAACTAAATACAACCTGAAGAAACAGAACACCTCAAAAAACATATTTTGTCATTGCATATCTAAAATAAATGCAACATCACCTACTGTTGTGGAAATAGCATTAATACATCATGAATGATAGGTCAAAATAAATACACATATGCTCCACAGAGCTGGACAACTTCATAAGACTCTGGTAGCTTCCAAAAATACCTATCTTTGAAGCAGAAAAGAGGATGCCTGGACCTTGTCACAGCACATCAGGAACAGGAAAGATGCACCAGGAAATATATGATCCTCTTCATGGGATCTAAACACTTCAAAATATGTGATTACAATCACTAAAAATACAATACCTAATATATGATAATCCTCACTGTGAATGGACACTATCATCTCATGGAAAAGCAATACAATAAGGATGGAGGAACTTGTCTACTCCTTTAAGTATACTAATAATAATCAACAAAGCCTTGTTCTACAAGGCTAACAAATTCTAAACTAATAACAAGATATCAACATCACTTTAACTGACTAAGTCATCCTCAAAAAATTTAAATTACAATGCATATTAACCAATGCCAGAACTAACAATGCAAGTCATGTCAACCAACTATATAGGAACTACTTAAAAATATTAAATGCATATAAAATTCTAGGAAAAGTACAGTGCACACATAATTAAATATTAAATCTTAAAATATAGTGACTACTGGACATTTAAAAGACTATGAATCAAGTGTGAAAAAATTAATTCTCAGTATGTATAAAAAATATTAGAAGTTATTATTAAGGTAGCATTTATAAAGAAAAACAAATGAATGGAAAACCTTCTGACAACCTCTTGGGTTGTTTTACATATAACTGAGTGAAATACCGCACATTTAAATTAGCTCAGAGTGAGATATGAAAATCTCCAGGGATAAAAATGATTAAAATATACATTCACTTATTAAACGCTTATCAAATGTAATAATAATAATAATATTACCTGAGAATGGTAGAATGTCTACACATTCTAATAAACCCATTAAGACTAAGATTATATAAATTAAATTACCTGGCATATGTATACTAAACAGTATTACACATGTTTATAAAGAAAATATAGCATAAATATTTTTCCAGTTTCTTTTTTTTTTTAAACCAATAAAACAAACAAAATAAAAATACAATAAACTTTAGTTCATAATTTTAGCTTCCTCTGCACTGGATTCTGTTAAACACATCTATATTATTAATTGAACACTATTTATCTGATGGGCCAGTGTTTTGCATAAAGCTTCTGGTCAAAATATTTAACTTAAATATGGCAAAGATTTCCAAATAAAACATATGCAATAGTTTTTTAAAGTTAATGCAATTCTTCCTTTAAAGACATTATAGTTTAAATAGCAATATAATAAAACATAATAATAATACTAATAATAATAAGCCAGTGATAAATAGTAACTAAAACAAATTATTCAACTGATAATATCATTATGGAATCCCGGATTTACTTAGACAATAATACAGCTTCAATTTCATTCCATTTCTTTTTTTTTTTAAAAAAAAAAACAAACACATTTTTAAGCAGTTTTTCTTTTTTAAAATTTACTCACATACAATGTTAAGATGCTTCTAGATAATTTCTCTGTATTCTTCTTAAAATAAGAGTGCAAGCAGTTTGCTAGTAAAAAAAAAATCAATATGTCTAATAATTTAGAATAAATTATCACAACTTTAGGTACAGATATATGTAGACATATTTCATAATAAATTCTTACTCGCAAACTCTATATTTTTCCATTTCAAATTAGAAGAAAAGTTCCAATTGAATGTACATTTCAGTCTATTTTACATATACTATAAACATTTAAAAGATAAAAATTCTTCCTTAAATAGTTTCAGTGCAAAACATTTTTATAAACTAGTTCAGAAGCAGGTAAATTAACATAACAAGAATGTTTTTAATTAATGTCAGGCACAATTAATATCATGTGGAAGACTTGAATTAGCTAGATACAAAATTAACACAAGGATATTTAAGCATTTAAAATAAAGAACTAAGCCTTTATACATTTTTCTAATTTTTCCTCATTTAAGTTCTAATTCATTTAATGAATAACTGAGTAAATATAGACTATATAGTTCTGTGCAATAATAGTTATTTAGCCATAAATATAATAGCTTCATATATTTTAAATTTATTTCATAGAAGATATTAGTTACATAGTTAGTGGTAAAAATAGCATAAGTAAAATTTCCTCCTAGCATTTTTACAAAAGTTTTTAAAGGCTAATTGAAAGTTCAATGACACAAAACAGGTTACCTATTTCTTTAGCAGTCGACCATGGAGATATGAAATAATTAAATATATAATTTACAATACTTTTGTTAAAACAATAATAAGCTTTTAAAAATAATTTATACTTTCTGCAAAAGAAAAGATTCCAGAAAATTCAGGACTCAACTCACAAAAAAAAAAAAAAACTTTTATTTATATCAATATTCTTTCTATTTCTCTTCCCAAAATTTTCATGTCAATTTCTTTTAAACAACCAATAAACAGAACTTATTCTTTTTTTAACTGTAAATTTTTTATAATCAGCTGGAATACAGATTGATTGATAAATGACATCAGTATGAACAAAATGTTTGAATACCATGTGATCTAATGATCTTAAATTAAAAGTTAATAATTAGTTGTTGTTTTTTTTAATATTAATAAAAATTATATTACATAAAACAAAAATAGAAATACTGATATAAATTAAAACTGGTCTCATTTATCAATAGACTTTTTTAAAATATTGAATTATAATTATTTTATTCATTCACTAGTTCTCCTTTTTTATTTAATATTATAGCTAATTATCTATTCATTTTCTCCTTATATCTCCATGCATGCACACATGCACAGAAGTGACCCTTAACTTGACCTCCAATATTTAATTATAACCTTTAATGACTACAATTTTAAAAAAATATGTGTGAATATTATATAAAAATAACTTTTAACATGTTAAGGCTAATTTACATTAAAGATTAAATTATTATTTGATTGTTTTAAGAAAACTAAAGAATACTTTTAAATCAACTTTATATTATTTATTATATTTATAATATTAGCTCATTTATTAGCTATAAACTAGAAATAAATAAAATATAAGTTATCTTATGACACAGTTAACATTATCTATTATCCTTTAACTTAAATATTTATTTTGAGAAAAATGCTATATTACATCTTCAACACAACTTACTTTGCACATATAATTATATCAATTCACTAAATATCACAACATTACCAATTATTATTACATCCTATTCTTTAATTAACTAATTTCTTTTTTTTAATCATTATTTTTTAAAAAAAACAGATAATTGTATAAAATTGTTAAGCTAATATAAGTTCTGGCAGCTATTGGAACTAAGTGAAGCTTCACTTAGGTATAATATATATATATATATATATATATATATATATATATATCAAAATGTATTCATATTGAGAGAGGTTGGGCTAACTTTTGGACTGACAATGAAAGCAATATAACTGAATTAAAGTGAAAGACACAATAATAAAAACAAAATCTTGGAATATATATCATAATACAATGATTGTATACCATTTTCAAAATGTTAAAAGAGATAGAAAACTAGCCCCATCTAGTGTAAAAGTGGTGTAATGAAAGTTATAGTAACTGTTAATACGACTAAGGTAACCCAGGTGTTGATATTTCTATAACACTAGAAAAATATTATTTATGTGAAATTTAAAATGGATGTTTGAACTAAGAATAATCTCTAGTTTAATAAATGATTAGTAATAATCATTAATATATTTATATAATGTAGTTTGTGACAATGTTGCGAGTATAAAAGGTTTGACCATTGTAACCTAATTATAGTAATTATCTTATCTATAAGTACTAGACAAATGATGGAGATATGAGTAAAAAATTTAAACCTGGTCAATTGATGAGTGCTGCTTCAGCACAAAATGTGTATCATGGGTATCATTTTTACATCTTTAGTCATATTTTTCATAAATAATTTTTAAAAAAAAAGATATATTAATCTTTAACAAAGTTTATATTTGGTTCAGAGACAATTTCTAGCTATAAATAATAGTGATAATCATTATGGTATATATCCAAAATTGATGGTGTGAAAGTGTGTGTGGAGTAAGTTTTACACTTATAAATTAAAATTCATCAGTTTTTCAGGAATGTGTGGTGTCATAGAAATTTGATATATGTTTTAAAATATGTATATGAAATCAATTTTAAGTATATAATTAATATGTGTTTATGAAGTTAAATTATAATAAATGCTATGTTTACATTTAAGATGAATGATTACTTTTTTTTTTTCATGGTTATATAATGTAAGTAAAGTAGATTTGGTTTAAACTGTGTTATTTTTAGCTTTCTTCCAATGTTTCAACGAAATAGCATCCACCATATATACATATATATTGGGAATTATAAGATTTCTTAATCTTCCTGCACACAGAAATATAACACAACTTTCCTCAAATAAATACTTTCAATGATTAATGCTTTTGATTATTAGGATAAAATTTACCAATCAATTTAACCTAATCTTATACTTTAAAATTTTAATTAAAAATTGATATAACTACTGTTATTAACACAACTATGTATTATAATCTTGATTCTAATAAATGATTATAAGATATTTAACTGAAGAGGATGTTGTCAAAATTGCAAATGCAGGGTATTTGACATTTTTAGATTAATTTTAATAACTTTATATTAACACACACTGTGAAAGTATATTGAAGACATCTGAGATATTGTGATCTGCGCCATTAGTAAAATGTTTGTTTATATAAAATGCAATTTAGTGTTTATCTAACATTTTTATACATGCAATTAAAGTATGTGTGGTAAATTAAAAGTTATTTGTGTATTTCTATAGCATAGCATTTACAGTTTAAAATTAATGTTTTATTACCAATAATTTGAATGATAATATACTGTAACCTTTTAATTGGTTAATTATGCTGACTGAGTATATAAAAATATATATTATAGTTCAAAATTTTAAATTTCAGAAATATAACTTGAACAAATAATTTAATATATGAAACATAAAGAGAAAAGTCAGTGGGGATAAAAAATAAACATCTTTTATTTATAATTATTTTTTTAACAGTGATGTAATTTTAATATAAGTGATTATAATAAATGTAAACCCATTTATCTATATAAATATGTTAGATTTAAATAAAAGTTACAATAGAATGAAATTCAATCTTAGTATTTTATATTACAGTGATCCTTTAAAAGATGAGTAAGTTTTATTCTGCACTAAATTCTGATAAATAAGTCAAATTCTGATAAATAAGTCAAAGTAAAATAATTTATTTTCTATAAAATAATGATTTATTTTTAAAAATGGTAATGATAATACTATTTTAGGAATAAATACTATTATTAAAATATTTTATTTAATTAATTAAGATAATGTATTTTACATTTTAATTTAAAATTGTTTAAACTTTATCAGTTTAAAAAATAATTATTGATTTTATTATTATTAAATTATAGACAGCAAATTAATTATTCAAAAAAATTGGTAGTTAATTTTCAATTAATTGACCAATGAAATGTAATTAATTATTTTTTTTATGTCATGCTTTTTGAATGAATAAGAACAAAAGAGCAGATGAACTAGATGAAGAAAGGAAAAACAAAAAAGAAAGAAGAAATATAATTCATAAAAAATAAAGTGAATTGTTGTTTTACATAAAGGTTTGTAAAAATTATAAAATTTAATATATTTTATTTTGTAAACAGTAAAAATAAATAAATTAATCATGCTGTAAGGAATATAATATTTTTAATAGCAGTCTAAAAATGATAGAGAAAGTTAAACTAAGTTTCTTCATTTGTCATACAATTACAGTCTGAAATTTCAATTCACAATTTAAAATGCTAGTGACGAATAAATGCAAAGATAAATTATTACTATTAGTGTTTGGAAAAACCATGAAAAGTAAGAACTGTCACATAAGGAAACATGTTCTGTTTGTCTCTAGTTTATTGATTAATTTAAGTAATAACTTAGTTATGAAAAGAAGCAAAAATAAATATAATGTGATAACTTATATAAAATAACTAAATTAGTGTATCAAACTTTAAAATGGTTTATTAATGGAAATGAGACATCAAAAGAAAATAGTTATCTTTTAAATTAATGTAACTTGTATTATTCAAATTAACTTTATAAACCATAAAAAAAAGAAAAGTCATTCATTAAATATTTAATAATTAAAAAATATTAAATAAATAAATATAATAAATGTTTATTATAGATTATATTTAAAAAAAGCTTATTTCAATAATGAATATTTTGCTTAACAAATAAGATTATCCTATAGTATAAAATACAAAAAGGATAAAAATTTAGCAAGAAAAGATATTAATTTTGATTCTGAGAAATTTTGATAAAATAGTATATTGTAAGATAATAGAGTTAAGTGAACTTATTTATGTTTATTTCAGAAAGAAATAATTATTAAGTAAAATATAATGAGGAACCAAAGTAGAAGTAGGAATGATTTACATATTGATACTACTTACAGTAAAATTTAATCATGGAGAGTGAAAAATTCAAATGTGTATTGAATTAGTTATTCAACTACAGATTTATTAAACTTCTATGACAATTATTCATATTTAATATTAGAATATATTCAGATCTGAAAGCTTAAATAAAGATGCATCAATTTTTTTTTATCAAATTGATTTTATTAGTGATTTTTAATGTTTTACTCAGAATCCTAGAAGTTGCTGGCAAATGTTGATATAAAATTAGAAACTCACAAGGAAATGTGAAATGTTATGCTGAAGACTATAATGATGCAGAACTAGGAGGACTAAGAAAATGAACAAAAATAAATAAAAAAATTTCTTTCTTTGGTTTTATTGTCAATATTAATGTGAGTGTAATATTAGATGTTAAGCTTAGTGATAAGGAAATAATATTATTGTATTTGAATTGGATATTCTGATACATTAATATATTTTACGTTTAATGTATTTTGTAAAAATGATGATAATAACAAATATGTTTAGAACGTTAATATAGTATGCATGAGTGTTGAGAAAAAGAGAATATGGGTAAAACAATACTTTATAGTTATATTATAAGGTAAATTATTCAAATATTAATTTAGTAATATTTTTATAGAAAACATATATAACGAGTAAATTGATGAATCAAGAGATGGGATTCATGGAAATCAAAATATCTATGCTACCTGAATCTCAAATAAAAATATAAAGAGATGTAAGAGAATGAATGGTAAAAGTAACAAAATAGTTATAATCTCAATTTTGTGAGATAAAAAGTATAATGCTTACATTTGTCATAAGTCATGATTTATTTTGTAATATAATTGTTAATATTATAGAAGAATACTAGAGGGAAAGATGAGATTGTAATATTAGTAGTGAAACAGCTTATAGTCAGTGATGCTAAAAACATACAGTATAGTAAGATAAGTTATATTTCCAGAATAGGGTGAACGACCTTTCTGAAGAACTGATTAAAATATTATAATAGAATTGATCTATATAACACCCATATATGTACTTTAATATGAGCGGATAAGAGGAAATTCCACAATATATGAATGTTATTTTCCATAGATGCTTAATAGGTAAGCTTGCATATTGGTATAGAATCATTAATAGAAAAAATGACTACTTGCCAAATTATAGCATTCCATTAAGAAAGGAGACTTCCATTCCTATATTTAGAAATAATATTTTATTAAAAATCAGTTTCTTATCTATAGAGTTTTTGGGCTATGATAAAAAAGGTATATAATAAGCATGTATGTAGACTACTTATTGTTTAAAAATATTATATTTTTCGTCCTAGGTGGTAGAAGATTGGTGTTAAAAGAATAATAACAACTGCAAAACAAATATTTTAGCATTTAAGTAATATCTGACTGATTTAATGATAAAAGATAAAATATGATATCAAAAATAAGAATGAAAACGGTGAATAAAATTAAGTAAAGCACAACAGGATGAATGGCCATTTATTAGTAAGGAATCTTGATTCAATTAATTATTTCCATATCATATCAATATTATAGTGAAAATTATAATAACATAAACTAAAATTTTATATGTATATTTTATAAATAGAGTGTATTCAGATTTATATTATGAAAGGTAATAAAGTAGTATATCTTTATGTAAATATTTTAAAGTAATGTGTTATATCATTAGAGGAAAAAGGATTAAAAAGTTGAGCCCACAAGAACTCATGGTTGGTAAAATTAATTATCAACAGGAAAGAAAGAATACATGTTCATAATAGTGAATTTGATATTTGAGGATTGGAATATTTATATAATATAAATGTTACATTAAAAAGAAGTATGTTTATGCAATTTAATTAATTTTCAATGTAATGAGCGTCGATGGCCTAGTGGTTAGCATAGCTGTCTTCCAAGCAGCCGGCCTGTTTTGCTTCCTGGTCAACGCATTTGACATATAAAAAAAAAAAACAATTGTACATAAGCTATTTAATATGTGATAAGTTGTTATCTATTGTTAAAATAAACAGTTATTTTATTATAAATCTTAAACTGGTGGCTTTATTTCTACTCAGAATTATTTTTATCACAATGTCATATCAAAACTCCTAAATCATACATAAAATGATTACAATCAACAATATAATTATTAAATAATTTATGGATAAGATGTTGTAAAGAAAGAGAATTTGATGAATTAATGATTCATTATATGAAAATATAATTATTTAAGAAGTGATATTTAATAATATTATGTAAATGAAGCATTCATTGAAAGTCATAATTTAAAGAGTCACATTATTATTATTATTATTATTATTATTATTATTATTATTATTATTATTATTATTATTATTATTATTATTATTATTATTATTATTGATATTATTATTATTATTATTATTATTATTATTATTATTATTATTATTATTATTAAAAAGAGTAAAATTGTTAACGAAATGAGGTAGTGAAGTGAGTGAAAGGGGAAGATGTTATGGTTGTATTATAATGTTTTTGATTGTAGTGAAGTTATTCTGTTTATAATTAATATTTGTATAATGAAGATATTGGATATCTAAGTGCATTTAAATTATTTAATTGAAAGTATGATAAAAATAGTAAATATTATTTTTATGGTATTATTATTATTATTATTATTATTATTATTATTATTATTATTATTATTATTATTATTATTATTGATATTATTATTATTATTATTATTATTATTATTATTATTATTATTATTATTAAAAAGAGTAAAATTGTTAACGAAATGAGGTAGTGAAGTGAGTGAAAGGGGAAGATGTTATGGTTGTATTATAATGTTTTTGATTGTAGTGAAGTTATTCTGTTTATAATTAATATTTGTATAATGAAGATATTGGATATCTAAGTGCATTTAAATTATTTAATTGAAAGTATGATAAAAATAGTAAATATTATTTTTATGGTATTATTATTATTATTATTATTATTATTATTATTATTATTATTATTATTATTATTATTATTATTATTATTATTATTATTATTATTATTATTATTATTATTATTATTATTATTATTATTATTATTATTATTATTATTATTATTATTATTATTATTATTATTATTATTATTATTATTATTATTATTATTATTATTATTATTATTATTATTATTATTATTATTATTATTATTATTATTATTATTATTATTATTAGTTATATTAATTTTTAAAAAGAAAATCTTAATTTCAGTTTATAATGTTTGGTGTGATTATAATTGACATGAGTGAATCTTAGTAAAATTCCTCCTATTATCCAATTATCTTAATATTAGTAATTGTTATTAAATTATAAGAGAATACTTAGTATCCTGAGATACCCACAAGTTAGCAGTAATTATTATAAGGTAATTTAATATGCATTTAATTTGACTATTGTTTGATATAGTTTATTAAATAAGTGGAGGATACAATAATTCATTATTTTTAATGGAAGATTATGTTAGTTGTTGTTTGTTGTGGGGATTTTTTTAATGATTATACTAGGGTAGAAGTTAGAAATTTTCTACAATAGCAATGCCATTGGGGAGCATAACCTATATGCCTCTCAGTGTTAAAACCAACATATTGTGAGTGTCTCTTAAATCTATCTCATGTTTTTATCTATTATACATTTTAGTTAATTATTGAGTCTCATAAAGTGGCATTTCTATATGTTATATGCTTTGATGTTTGAGCTGAGCTATGTAAAGGATCGGCGCAGAAGGAAGAGAATGTTGCAATATATAAATAATTACCATTGTCAGAAATTTTTTTTTAATTATTTCTGCGCTAATCAATTGCATTCCTTTGTGTTATAATAGAATTTATGTGTGATTATATATATATATTATTTTTCTAATGCAGTAGATATGTTTACGCTGAATAGTTCTTATAGATGAGTAGAAGGGTTTAAACTCAGAATTTTTTAGTTTATTAATCCTCTACTCCATCTTGATTAATTAATACACATCACATCATACATTTAAAAATATACATTATTTTCATATATGTACTTTGCATCACACCATCACTCATTAGTTGGGCCAGTGCATAATCTCCAACATATACATACAATCAGTGCCGACTTTATATTAAGATAACAATTCCTCACACTTCAATTAAATGGATAGTTTAATCGTTGGAAGAGTGAGAAGATTGATGCCTGTCCATTAAAGTTTGAGGAATTGCTATCTTAATATGAACCAAGCAATGATTGTATGTATGTGTGAGGGATTATGACTTGGCCAATTGATGAATGCTAGTTTGGCATTAAATATGTATATTGGGGATCATATATCTTTTTGACATGTATGTGGTCATGCATATTAGTTGCTTGAGATGGAGTGGAGAATGGTTAGACTCAAAAATCCTGAATTTAAATCCATCTACTTACATATAAGATTTTATTTATTAATACTTAATAGATAAATAATTTGTGGAGAACTTTTTGTAAAAGTATATTTGCTTTTTTTATTAGGCTAAACAATATATTAAATCATACTTAGCGATTGAAATCTTAAACTGGATTCCAAGAGATTGGAGAAGCCCCAGAAAAAGACCACATGTGAGATGGATGGATGAAATAAGAAAGTGTGCAGGGTGATGTGGAGAAGAAAAGTTAAAGATCAGAGAAGATGGATTAAACTTGGAGAGACATAATGGTTGATGATTATGTAGCAGAAAACTATTATGTAAAAATGGCTACTCTAAACAGAAATAGAAAAAAAATACAAAAATTAAATAGTTAGGATTCAAGTGTTGTAACGATTATAAATCTAGTTAGAAAACATTAAATATGATTACAATATTCACTTTTTTTTTGTCTATTTGTGTGATATTTTGTGATGTCTTTTAAATTATTCTGCAATAAAATTTCCTTTCTAAAATAATTTAATGTCTTAACAATTTGTACTTTTTTGTTATATTCCATACTCAAATACATCATCCAAATAAAAGTAAATAATCCTGCACATTTATATATTTTTGAGACAATCTTTATAACATAAACAGGGACTATCTCCTCATATAAACTGTGTTCATGTTTACCATAGTCAAAAATATACCAATTTATTTTATTGGTAATATTATACATCTATATTTGTTTGTTCAGCACAAAGTATTTCTTGGGGTCATTTGACTTTTTTTGCATCTTTATTCATATGATCTCAAAAAAATGGCTAGTAATATGTAGTTTATTTAATACATTTATAAAATTTTAAAATTCCTTGTTATCTTTTATTTTAACACAATGAAGATATTTCCTTATAATAATAAATTTTACTCATGAAATGATAGCTGAATAATATACCAATTTTTTTTCATCTTGCTATTATATTTTCAGCACTTTATTGGGCATTCTTAAATCAAATATTTTCAGTATCTTTACATTCTATAGACAACATTTCACATTCTTTTCATACAATATATTTGACAAAGCAAAAGACTTAAAAGCAATCAATATACCTGAAATAGTTATATCACTAAAGGGTGCAACATACTGGAGTGGGTATTCTATCTTAATATCTAAGCCTGCCTTTCTTCCCATAATGCTACGAAGATAATTAAAATGATTCACATTTTACAACTGATGAATTTCCACTAAAATAATTATATATTTTTTTCTTTATTCAAAAAGCTGATAAAAATGAGCATTACTAAAGTAAGAAAATTGTAAGTCACTTTCAAAATATTAATGCCACTTCTATAAACCAAAAAGTGAATTCGCAATCCTGCTTTTAAATAGTTCAAGTCAAAACATTATTATGCCTTTTCAGAAAGCTGATTATAAATTTTTTAAGTCATCTACCATAAATACAAAACATCTTCAAAACTAATACATATCATTGTTTAGCATAAGTTTTATCACATATGTGATATTTTTTCATCAACAATAACATTTCTATAGGTAATTTAAAGCTATGTAATATGGAAAAGTGTCAATAGATAGCAGTTAATTCACTTTTTTCCACAAATCTTAATGTTCCTTAACTATATTATACCATGTTTATTGTCATGTACATTGTTTTAGTGCAGCAATAATAACCATATATATTAAAAATATTGAAAGCATACTAGACAATACTAAAGCTCAGTATTAAAAAAAACCCTACTTTTTCTGTGAATACTTTGATTAATTACCAGATATTATGTTGGTTCAAAAATGGAAAAAAATAGTAATTGTTGAATAGCCATATATATAAATATTATTATAATTGCCACAGTACATGATCATCATCAGCTTTTAGTTGGATAACCATTTATAATGGGATGGGTTAATCAGGTGTTAAGTTAGAAGGAAGGAAAATCATCATCAATCCCAATTCAAAATAAAATATATTTCCAATAATAATGAAATTTACCATCAAGTATAATATATAAGATAAAGTATTATCAAAATATTTAAATTAATGTTTAACTATATGTAAGTAATAAAAGTAGAATTAAAGTGATATATAAGTAATGTGCAATATATGGGTAAGAGAACAAACAGATGTTACTGACCTCATTGAAAAAAATAAAAGATTGAAGTGAAGTTGGACTGGACATATTTCTAGAAGAGATGATAATAGATGGACAATTGAAATCTTAAACTGGATTCCAAGAGATTATAAAAGACTCAGAAAGAGACCAAATGTGAGATGGATGGATGAAATGAGAAAGTGTGCAGTGGTGATGAGGAGAAGAGAAGCTAAAGATCAGAGGAGTTGGATTGAACTTGGAGAGACCTTCATCCTGCAGTGGATTGATAATAGTTGATGATGATGATGTATTTTAAATGCATGCCAAAAAGCATGAGATCATAAGAACTCTGTGAGAGATCAGCCCAGTTAACTCCTTAGAGTAACTATGATTAACCATAAATCCACCAGAATTATAAAGTAAAAGTAAGTATAAATAATACTCAAAAGAAATAACCATTCATCATGAATGATTAACAATCAATCTTGTGATTGGATTTACATTTGGTCTACTGTAGACCAGACCAACTATTTAGCATTTGCCAGTTTGGACAATTATTTAACCATAAATTTGGATGCACTAACTTAAATGCTAATCCATTAGAATACATAATATAAAACAATAATGTTGGGATATTAAAACATGCTCATCACTATTAATGTACTGGCCATTATAAACTTAATTTCTAATAGACTAAACTAAATAAAATGTAGTGCATGGGCTTTGAAATATATAATCCTCATTTCAAACCAGGACAATGTCATACTGTAATGCCCTTGCACTAAACTACATCTTTTATATATTATACTGTTATGCATAAATCTAGTTCAGAGAACATAAACTCTATTATGGTATTGTGATGAAGAGATGATGCAACCATATAATATAATGTAAAACAATCTTTAAGTAAGTTCACTGGAATAATTTGAACAATTGAATACATGTTTATTAATAACAATAAAAAATAATGAAGTTAAGGTCTCTAAAATAAGGCTATACAATTATAAGCTTTCTGATTTTGATTAATATACATAAATTTAAAATATTACTTTGTGATTTACATATATGTTCATAGAAAATATATATATATATATCCACACACAGACATGCTGTATAATTTCTGACATATGTGAATAGTCATAACATAATTATAAAAATAAATGATTAAAATTTTAAGTTGTATAAAAAGTACCATAAATAATTAAAATTTGCTTATACTTTTCTATATGACACTCATTGATATACACACACAGATGTGCAGTACATTTGATGGATATATTTCAATCATCATATAAAACAAAATATATGTGCATGTGTATGCACACACTGATGTTTACATATTTTAATTTGACACAATAATAAGTTATTCAAAATATAATTTCCATAATAAAGAATATATAAAATTTACATATACATGTGTAACATAAATAAATAATTTGCACCAGTTATTAAACTCTTTTATAAAGTTTTTTTTTTTTAAAAAAAAATGTCATTTTTTGACAGGGCACTCTCAATTAATCGATTAGATAAATGTTTTTTTTCTTCCTGTAAAATGTCTATGAATTAATCATTAATTTTAGATTTTAATTCAATTCACAAAGATATTTGTGTTTGTTTCACTTTTACAATAATATTGTTAATCAATGAATCATTTCATTCAAGCAAAATTATTACTTGAGTTATTAAATATAGATTTTAAATGATTTAAAATTATCCTCTTTATATATGTATCACTATCACAGGTTGGTTTTAATTATAATGTCTTTAATATAAAGAGATTTTAAAAATATCTTTTAAATGAATTATTCTAAAAGAACTCACTTTATATAAATATGACATGATGCATTGATCTGTGGTTCTCTGCATACAGATAAATTATTTAGAAAGCTCAGAGATTTCTCTTAGTGATCTAGCTAAGTGAGACTGGTTTATAGTCATTATCAGGAAAAAGTATATTGTTGGCATTCTCTTGGTTCCACATAGACCTCAGGTCAGCAAACTATCTTGTCCACATTTAAAGCTATAGGAACAGAGAAGTGGATTTTTCTTCTAGGTACATCTAAACTCCTGCATAGTGAACCAGCAGTAGCTGCCACCTGAGTTGACTTCAGCTACCTCAGATCCATGGCAGCTATCTGTGTATGTCTAGGAACAAAATAACCAATTTTGACAATTGCTTCTCAAAAAAAATTACTAGCCAAAAACTAAACTGTTATTTTTATCAACTTTTTTTATATGGTCATCTGAGGTGACAAAAACACTAAATTAAAAACTGTTTTTATCTTTTTATCTTGACTAAAAACAATTTTAATTCTGTTGAAAGCATGCTTGAAGTTTTATTAATTTTTTTTAAAAATAGATAATAGATATTTTTAAAATTATCAGAAAACATACTTGTTTTCAAAATCAGAATACAATATTAATATTTATTTAGATCTTTTTAAATGTTTATTTATAAGGAAATTTTATTTTAAATCCAAAATTATTTAACTCTTTATAGTTATTATTATTCCAGGAAAGTAAAAAAAAATATCTACAAAATTTTTGTTTGCATTTATTTCTACTTTTCCTTTCAACTATATATATATATATTTGCACACACACTATGTTATTGTATGCCATGTAACCCATACAGTTACAATATATATATATATATATATATATATATATATATATATATATATATGCCTTAAACAACAGATGGTAGAAAAAGCCAATTGACTAATAAAATTCTACTGAGACTAGAGAACTTATAAGAAAAGAAGGAATATGAAGATAAAGAATGATCATTAAAAAGAATTGAATATCTCGAATTTTTATAATGTGCGGAAAAGAGTTGAAAATGATATAAGAAAGTATAACTGGAACTAGCAAGAAAACTGTAGAAGAAAATAAAAGTCTTAAGAATGTAAAACAACATTTTGTATTGGTAGGAAATTTATACTCAATAAGGAAAAAAGATGGAATTATTACTAAAAGAGGGATGACATTATGAAATTGGTAGAAGATTTTTATCAAGAATTATATAGTAATAAAGAACAAGTACCTCCTATATCTATTACATCTTCTAATTGCCCAGAATTTTAAATGAAGAAGTGAGAAATGCAATTAAATTATGAAAAAAGGAAAGGCTCCAGGTAATGATGGAATTATAATTGATATATTAAAAGAAGCAGGTGAAAAAACAGAAAAAATATTAGCAAAGTTATATACCAAATGTCTAAATGATAAAGATGTACCGATCTTGATTGGAAGAATGCAGTAATAATATTAATATTTAAAAAAGGTGATAAAGAAGATATTAGAAATTACAGACCTATCAGCCTTTTATCAGTTTTATATAAAATTTTTACCAAGATAATTACAACTCGTCTACAGAGAACATTGGATTTCCACCAACCAAGAGAACAAACTGGATTTAAAAGGGTTTTAGTACAGTAGATCATATCCAGGTATTGAGAGAAGTTATAGAAAGGACAAATGAATATGAGTTTCATTATTTTATTGTAGATTATGAAAAGGCATTTGATCTATAAACATTTCTTCAGGATTAAAGCATTGGACATCAAGGTATAGATCCAGGATATTCATATTTTAAAGAATATTTATAAAAATCAACAGCAACAATTAGATTACATAATGATACTGAAAGTCAACATTGAGAAAGGGTAAGACAAAGTGACTCCATATCTCCAAAACTTTTTACAGCAGGCGCAAGAAGTATTTGGGATTAAAATGGAAACTAAAGGAGGAAAGTAAATGGAGATTATTTAAGTCATTTAGATTTTGCAGATGATGTAGTGTTTTCAAATAATCTTCCGAGCCAGGAAATGTTCAGGAGTTATCAGATGAAAGTAGGAAAGTAGGACTAAAGATAAATGTAAAAAGACTAAAGTAATGTTTAATCGATTTTTCAAAATATGAAAATAAAGATTGATTATGATGAATTAGAAGAAGTTAAGAGTTACAAATACCTTTCAGATTATTAATACAGATGGAAACATAATAGAGGAAATTAATCATAGAATTAAACTTGTTGGAGTGCTTTGGTAGAAATAACTTGATATTAAAAGGAAATATGCCTATGGTTGAAAAGAAAGGTTTTTAACAAATGTGTTTTACCAGTTCTTACTTATGGATCTGAGACTTGGACACTTAATAGAAGATCAATACAGAGACTTCAGACCACTCAAAGAAGCATGGAGAGATGTATGTTGGGAGTAACAAGAAGAGATCGAAAACGCAATGTATGGGTAAGAGAACAAACAGGTGTTACTGACCTCATTGAAAAAATTAAAAGATTGAAGTGGAGTTGGGCTAGACATATTGCTAGAAGAGATGATAATAGATGGACAATTGAAATTTTAAACTGGATTCCAAGAGATTGTAAAAGACCCAGAAGGAGACCACATGTAAGATGGATGGACGAAATAAGAAAATGTGTAGGGGTGATGTGGAGAAGAGAAGCTAAAGATCGGAGAAGATGGATTAGACTTGGAGAGACCTTCATCCTGCAGTGGATTGATAGTGGTTGATAATGATGATATATATATATATATATATATATATATATATATATATATATATATATAATTGATTATCTAAAACCACACTCAGTTACAACTGGAAGCTATCACCGTATTTTTTTTTCCAAAATACTTTTACTATAATGAATAACAATGATATTCTAGCATTAATTTTAATAAAATTCTGAAAATCTGTATGTATTTCATAGCCAGATAATCTTCTTTTTATTCCAAAATATTAGATTTTTTTACTTTTAAACCATGTACCACTAAGTTCCGTTTCACACTTAAAACATATAGCAAAGATTTGGTGGTCGAGAGGTCAGCACAGTTGCCTTACAAGAAGTTGTCCTTGGTTAGTGGGTTTACTTCTCAGCCAATGCTACGACACATGAAAAAAAAAGATTAAAAAAAAGTTATCTTTATTAAACTTTAGAATTATCTGTTATAGTTTAAGTGGGCAGTGGTCACTCCATCCCATTGTGCTATAATATCCACATATCCAGACCTGTTTTTAATTATCACCTTGATCATTGAATCTTAATACTCAAAGTGAAACTAATGCTCCCATCCAGTAGTCATATTTTATTTTTTTCATACAATTTAAGCTGATAGCTTGAAATTGGAATAAAACACTCAAAGTTTTGAATTCAATTTATCCTGCTCACATAGGTAAATAGATCTCATAAAAGATCAGTTTATATCATTGGACTAGAAATTTTAGTACTATCAACATCATATGACTTCTCCATTTTAGATATGTTTTGGTTAGTTTTTTTCTACTTTATTCTAAAGCTATTAATGAATGCTAGATAATGTAGTGCTATGATTAAATATCAGTTACAGTTTATGGCCTTCATTAATCAGATCTTAAAAATCACAGCTAGATATAATGCACTTATGCATTCAGCAGCTATAATTTACTTCTTAAATTATTTACATAAATATCCTGAAATTGAAACTATCTTAAGATTTTGAATTTACACTGTTTCACTTACGCAATTATATAGATCTAACCCCAGGTTATTTTGTAAATTTTCTAAAAACTTCAGTTTTGGGCCAATTGAAATTCTTCTATTCTTTATTTGGAAAGGCTAATATTGGAAACAACAACATATGCTATTTTTAACTTATATACATTTTTCCAAGAAGAATTCTTTGCATCCAATCCTAGAGTCACTGTAAGCTTGAGAATTCAATGGAGATCAGACACTATAGTGTTATAATATCCTTCCCAGATCACTTTCAGAATATCGCCTACATCAGTATATCCTTAAGATTCAAAGATGGAGCTAAGGAACTTATTTATTTAGCAACCACTTTTTATTTCTTTATACTAATCAAGATCATAGTCTAATATTAAACAAAAATCCTAAAGTCTTAATTGCAAGCTATATAAGCTAGGTCACTTTCAATTTATTTTAGAAACCTAGTTTTATATCAACTATAAGCCTTTTCTGCATTTAGAGTAAGAAAAGTCAAAACTAACATTTGCTCTCATTTCTTTTTCATATGCTTCATCATTACTTTTCAAAAACAGTTCTGTAAATCTATCAATATTTGTTTATTGTTAACAACATTATAACACTTTAAATTTCTAACATTTATAGTTAATATTAATCTACTTACATTGTATTAAACTTAATACATTCTACCAACAATAAGGATTAAGTGTTGTATTGATAATGAAAAATAGATCTTTGAACTTTACATTTTATTCAGCAGGTCTACTACATTTCTTATGAATTATAACATCATCTGGTGTCTTTTAATTTTATTCAGCAACTGGGTCTTTTTTTTTTAAATAAAATAAGGTACTACGAAAAAACAGTCAAAATCGTCTATTTTTATAAGTCCAGAATAAAAAGCTATTTTATCTGACACAAGGCTAAACTCTTTATATAGTAGTGCCACTCAGCGCAAGCCAGAGTAATCAATGGATGCAAGAATGTTTGTGCATAAAATCCCTATCTAGTGGCTACTCAATGGTGATTACAAATAATGTTTAGTATTTTATCTGCATTGTATAAAGTATATATAAGAATGTTTTACACTAATTTGTCTATATTAGTCTTAGTTACATTAAGTATTTTTGTAATGAATGTAGATGAAAAAGTAGTTACATTTTCTTTTAGTTTAATAATTTTTATCCTCTATAGTAAACTTTTTAATAGCCCAAAATATAGATAACGAAATGCGGAAGCAATGAAAACCCATAGCGAGCTATATGTAAATTAAACTATTAGTAAACCTAAATGTAGAATGAGCCCACCTACACTTTAACTTGAACATATATAAACATATCATTAACTGACATATTTATATGCAGGTCGTGATTTATAAATCGTAATGTAATTTCAAAATAAATGTAAGCTAGTCTTAAATCACTACAACTATTTAGATGGAATGGCCGAGCCTCATATTTAAACCCTTTTAATATTAAATTAGTCTTCAGTTAATAGATATAAGTATATTTTGTAATAGTTCGAAATAGAGTTGGAATAATTAGAAAGCACTAAAAATCCCTAGATTCGCATTATTTCGTATACAATATATTTAAACATAGATATATACAACAAATATCTCTTTTTTTTTTACTGGTTACATAAAGGCACACTGCTTTTTTTTAAAGTCGTTTTACTTCTTTATACACAAACACACACATGTCCATTCCATAAAAGAAACAAATTCCTTGGTAACTCTGTCCACATATTTGCTCAAAGCATCTGATATATTTGATTATCATCCAGCCACTTCTAATTTCCATCACCCTAAATAATAAAGATTTATGAAAATATAAAAATATATAAAATTTGTCTTCTCAAAAAATATAATCAAATCATATGAATGAAGTCCTGTACGTCAGTATATAAAAGAAGATTGAAAGAATTAATAATGTAATTTGAAGACAGCCACCCCTTGACCCACTTTCTATTGATTCATAACATTGAATAGATACTTTGTTTCATTTTTAACAGGTAATACAATCATAAAGGTGGTATGTGGAATTTGCAATAATAAATTACGCAGAGAAAAAAAGTTTCCGATCACAGACTCAAAATTTCACATATTTAAAAGATGACAGTTATTAATGTTCCTCTTATATATGAACGAAATAAAATATCCCGCCATTATTTAGCAGAAATAGAAGTTCATAAAATAACTATAAGTGAGTATAGTAAAATAAGCAATGCTAAATTAATTGCTAAGATCTTGTGACGTTCAAGTACTTCAAAGGCGAATTGAGCATGTTCTGTGTTTAAATAAATATGTGCTTAAATAAAACATGAGAAATTAATGCACACACAAAATTATAATGTATGACAAAGAAAGTTTAAAATTTAAATTACGTGGATAGGACTTCTATTTAATTATAAATGTATTCTAATTAAGAAATAATAATGAAAAATAATAAATTGGAAAACATAATTAACATTTAGATTAAAACAATTTTAAATATTTTAACAAACTGATTAATGAATAAAAAAGTATAATTCATTAGTACAAAAATAAATTAGCTGATAAAGGAGCAGTTTTAGAAATCAAGTTGAAAAGAAGATATACGTGCATTAGTGAAGAAAGTACTTTGGAGAAAAGCAAGGAAGTGCTTAGATGAAGAAGAGATTTGTTTCAACCCCAGTTAAGGCCTGCTGAAAGTGAAAAT
The DNA here is from genome assembly GCA_028023455.1 of Epiperipatus broadwayi. Lineage (NCBI taxonomy): Eukaryota > Metazoa > Onychophora > Udeonychophora > Euonychophora > Peripatidae > Epiperipatus > Epiperipatus broadwayi. The sequence goes on along the minus strand of JAQFVV010012479.1, from coordinate 1,817,317 downwards.
AAAGATCTAGAACACTGAACAGATTTATTTGATCTTTATTATAATTTGAACATACCTGCTATATTAGTAAAAATAACATATAAATATAAATAATAATTGCTCAAATGTAAGTGAAAGTTATTGTAAACCCCCAAGAAGTTATATATAAACTAATACAAAGCCTTTACTAAATGAAAAATATAGAACAACCCCCCCCCTCAATTTTTGCTTAGATCATGTTTAAGCATAAATTTTTTTGATACGTTACAATGCAGAGTTCCAATTCTAAGTATTAGCATTATTCAGCATGACAAATCATAAGCTACACCATAAACAACCAGAGAATACAGGTCATGTCTTACTTTTAACATCTGTTGAATATTAAATGAAAACGACAGTTAATAAATGTAAATAACAATACTCCCAGTAAGCTATGTATAAACTAATACAAAAATATCAATAAATGAAAAAAAAATAATGTTCCATTCGTTTTTAGTGATTTCAGACTAGCTTGCCATATACGGAAGTCGTTAATATATATAATTCATGTTCGTATTTTAATACATCATTCAATAGAATGCTTGCATGAGATTCAAAGTAAAGTATAGATGGGTTCACCCTGTACTTTTTTATTTATTGATAGTTTGTATTAGGTTACATATAGCTTGCTGAAGATTACAGTAACTTTCAATTTCATTTAAAGAACATATAATAAACTTAATTACTAATATCTGTATATCTCTATGCTGCATATATATATATATTGTAACGATATATAAATATGTCGTTACATTAATTTAAAATAAAAACTTAAAAGTTCGCAAATAAAAGTAAAAAAAACTAAACGCTAAAATTAAAATGTTTGTTAAACGTATATACATTCGCACAGATGCCAAACTTTAAAAATATTTTTTTTTTAAAAAACAAATAAATAAGTATTTGAACGTACTTTTTTATAAAAAAAAGTACAAGATTTAAAAATAAAAACAGGTATTAATTAATTCTTGTAATCTGTAAATGGAAATGATTGTTTATAAATTGTTTGAAAAGCAAGCTAGCCTTGGGCTCTTGTATAATTAAAATGATCTGATGAAAGATAGATAAGAAAATAAAGAGAAATTAGCTTGACCAATGGAAGCACTAAGCCTTGGCTCGAACCCTAACAAAAGTGATGGATTAGTGACATTTTGTTGATTGAATCCGTGTGGATAATATAAAAAGGGAAATACAGTTTTTTCTGACAGTTCCAGCTTTTTGTGTTTGAGAGATGTGGTAGGACGCACATACCACACTCTCTGTATAAAAAAAAAAATGAAAAGACTGTGATACCTTGAATCAGCTATTGCCATCTCCAGAACATTATCTTCCAATAGAGATGTCATGGGAATTAAAAGCAGAAACCTGGACTCTTCTATCATGAGCTATGAACTTTACAAATTAACAACAACAAAAAAAAGTAATTAAGAACTTTCGTCATTGTTTTTTTTAAAGATTCAGCTAATTTAAATTTTAAAATGAACTCTTATTTGATTTTCAAATTAATAATTGATTGTTTAAATTTATATAGTTAAGTTTTGCTAAAATCATTTCCATTTTTATTATTTTTATTTATAATAATATTTATTGTAGAAATTATTAAATGCATTACATTTAAGTTGGGTATAGACGTTGCATAGATTCATTAGCAGTTGACTATGTTGTGGTTTTCACAGTCGATTAGAACATATAAGTCAACAATGTCACTTCAGTGTCTTATGATGAACACCAAAGGTCTCCTGTATTCCCTCAGCAATTGACATTATCGATTGACTTTGTATTTTGATCGGTTGTGTTTAATTTGGAATGTTTTTGACCGTGGAATCTATGCAGCCGATCTATACTCGACATTATAAAACAAATTGTATAAAAACAATCTGTGTGAACGTATTTAAATGTTAAATTTAAGTCGGGCATAAATGGCTATATAGTTTTGTAAAGTTATATTAAGGGAGGGTAATCTTAGGTTATTCATTTCTTAGTTGAATTGGTTCAATGGATTGGATATAATTGTGTAATTGTAGATGTAGTATGAGATCTGCTACAGGCAGGATTATATACATATGTCACACACCTTCTGTTTGCCTATGGATGGGTTTGTAATATGGCAAAGGACTGCAGTCCATTCCTATGGAGTTTTATGTTTATTGTTCTACTCGCCAACAGATGTAACATTCTTGTTGGTGGAGAGACAATGTCTTCTCTAATTCTACTTACTGATCAGATGTACATTTCTGACAGTATAGTATTTTGTGTTGTCGTATTTTCATGCTACATTGAATACATAAATGTATCAGATGGATTGGCACCGGTTTGATTGCGAAATTTGTTGCCTAAGGTTAAATCAGGGAAGAATATTTTATTTTCAAATGCAGAACTATGTAGACTATTCATCCTCGACTCACTAAATAAATATTAAACTCATGGTTGTAATTTACTTAAATGTAAAACTAAAGATTAATAGAAAAATCTAAAATGTTGAATTTATTCCTCAAAATTTAAATGTTATTTTATATGTGCGTAAATAAATATTTTTATGTGTTAATTTCTGGCAGTGGCTGTTATTATTTTATATTTAAGATATAAAATTTATATTTTATTATCTCTGCTACTCCACTGAGCTAGTGACTTGGGCTAACGATCTGAATATTTAAATAAAAGTGGAATCTTAACAGCGCATATCTGCCTACTCTATAAATTTTTCTAGGTTTAAATGCCTAGATGGCACCTTGTAGAGCAGATATCGTAGTTTGCGGTTGGATTCGATCTTCACTTTCATTTCGATCGTTATAATATATATATATATATCACTAAAAACTAGTCAACATTTAGACAATCCCAATATTAATAACAATCAATAATTTCAAACTGTTGTCAAATTAACCTTCTTTCAACAATAAAGGTGGTATATATATACTTCCCAGCAATTAATATCATTTAATAAATTGAGATTAATACTCCAACACTGGTGTAGATAAAACTTTTACTCTCTTTTAAAGTAAAACGGTGTGTGGTTTATGTTACTGTGGTGATCTCTTCATTATTAATGTATGTGGTATTTGATTTATATTGTATGCAATCATGTCTGCATTATTGTCAAGAGCATAGACAAAGTATAGCAAAGCTCAAGAGATTCATTCTACTGACCAAATACACATTGTTTTATATGCACCTTCTGCAGATATAATTATATTGAAAAACTTTTGTTTGTAAATTGTCAATCTATCATTTTGTTGAACCACTGGAATAATAAATATAATTATTAATATATATATAATTTGATTGCTTAATCAAGGAAAAAACTCTTGACATAAAAAAAAGCTTTGAAACAATGTAAAAAAACATCCAAATCTATTTTAATGTTCCAGCAAACTTACCATTTCTAAGATACAGGTGATCTATTGCACAAATATATCTGACATGTTTAATGTGTCCCAGAGAAGATAAAACAATAAGCCACAAGCTACTATTTAGGGATAAAAAAATATGAGGCTCTTTGATTAGATCCTGGATTAATCTTACTATTATTTGCTAAATTTTTAGAGTCTTCTTACCTGTCATTCATTTTACTACTTTCATTTTGTTTACCCTCATATGCCCTAGATATATACATTTGTATATTACCTACCATTATTTGAATGCATTCATTAATAAGATTAAGGCAATCAAAATAGTGTCCAAGACTGATCTTCATCAAGTTATGTAATAAGACTTGGTCAGATTAAGGCTATAGATGAATCTCTTGTTTTCAGATACTAGAAACATCTTAGTTTTCTATTTTGTCAATGTAACCATATATTCATTGATTGCATTTAAAAAGATACCTTTATATTTTTTTGCTAGTTTTTACATATACACTGTAATAGTGTTCAATTAATTTACTGCTGAAAGATAGATATGAAATAATATCTCTGATATATCAGCATAAGGATATTGTGTGTTTTAATCTGCTATAAAAATAACAACCTTATTTGAAATCATAGATTGTCAACATGGCATTCCTAGACTGCTAAATAGTGCAGCAGCAAATTTTTATTTCATATAGCTCATAATTAATTAATATCTTCAATAATTATATTTTAATTTAGATAATTTTTTCTTGCTTGAGAGCTTATTTTGCGAGCTCTATATATAACATAATTTTAAACACAAGCTTATTAAATTAGGTCATGTGACATCTGACTTGATTTTTTTAAAATTCTTATAAAAATTTAGGATGATTTGAAGTATGGATGTAATTTAAAAACTGTATTACTTAATATTAAGTTATCAAAAGGGTAATGATATTTTCTTAGAAGTATATAAAAAATAACATCCCATTATTATCTGCACAAAGTAAAATAAAAATGAAAAATAGATTATGAAAATGACCCTAGAATAGGAGTGAAACAAAGGTGAAATTTTAGGATTTTATACTTATACCAAATACATCCAGGCTTATAAAGGCTTATCATTTTTTTAATTAGTTGGTTTAAAATTTTTTGTTAAGATTTAATGTAAATTAAACATAACATTTTAAATGTGAGAATTGTATAACAGCCTGAAAGGCCATCATTACTGCAGAATACAAAAACTTCAGGCTTTCAGCCCACAATTTTTCTAATAATTGGTAGTTTTAAGAATTTTTTTAAAAAATATTTAATGTAAATTAAACAAAACATTTTAATATTACATAAATAAATTTATGAATTTTAATACAGCTAAATTAATGTTTAATTTTTAAATACACGTTATATTTGACAATGCTAAGACCCAGATTCATATTTATTGGAGTAAAACATTTAATTTTCTTTTCAGATTTTTTGATAGCACACAACTAATCTTAGGTACTATTTATTAATGTCAGAATACAAATATGTCAGTTGTGTTTGTAATATATTTTTAATAAATATAATATTAATAATATTTTTTTAATTTGTTTGTTTTAACAATTTCCTTTTTATAATTTAATGTAAATGTTTTTTATATTAAACATTGCTAATATGTTGTTCACCTTAACTATATGTTGGAATTGACAGACCATGAAAGCATGGAAAATCATAATTCCAAATTATGAATCATCATTTATGGATGTTTCCCCAAATAGCTTTCTTAACCTTTACGATAAAATATTTATTACATCTCTGTAGTTAAAAGCACTCATACTAATTTTTTACCAGCATTTAATGTTGGAATTACTTTCTTTGCCTAATCATAGTGTTTATGAAGCTGACACATGGCATCAGACAAACATTAATACATTCACCAATCTGACAGCAGAGAAAATATAAATTTGGTTCATAGAATAGGCAAAATTTTAAAGAAAATAATTGTAGTGATATACATGGCAGTTAATTTTTATAATTTGTAATTAATGGTTTAATAAATATTATTTATATTTTATTATACATATATGATTCAGTTTTATAAAAGTTATGTGTCTAATGGGATTTTCTACAATAACAGATTAATCTTCTATAAGTTTACTTATTATTACTTGCTATTTCCAATACATCAATTCTGAACAAAAACCTAACTATATTTCCGGAGCATCATAAATATTCTTCTTAAGATATCAATCAACTTTTTTTCTTTTTTTTTATGTTCATAATTCTATGCCTTGAAGTACATGCTTAGCCTATTTCCTTTTTTTAAATAACTTTCTTAATAAATATATAACAAATAATAAAAACCATATACAACAGCTAGCATATATATATATATATATATATACAACAGCTAGCATATATATATATATATATATATTAATCATGAACCCATGATTTAGGATCTTTTTCCTATGTTAATAATCCATTATAACGTTAGCCAATTATTATATATACAACACCATATAATGTTCCATAATGGAAGTAAAATAATAACAGAACAAAAATAAAATATTAGTATAATAGCATAAAACCTTTATGTAGATCCAATATAGCTTTAAAAAATTGACTATATAACATAAGAATATAGAAAACAATATCTATCTATCTATCTATCTATTTATCTATCTATCTATCTATCTATCTATCTATCTATCTATCTATCTATCTATCTATCTATCTATCTATCTATCTATCTATCTATCTATCTATCTATCTATCTATCTATCTATCTATCTATCTATCTATCTATCTATCTATCTATCTATCTATCTATCTATCCATCTATCCATCTATCTATCTATCTATCTATCTATCTATCTATCTATCTATCTATCTATCTATCTATCTATCTATCTGTCTATCTGTCTGTCTGTCTGTCTGTCTATCTGTCTATCTGTCTATCTATCTATCTATCTATCTATCTATCTATCTATCTATCTATCTATCTATCTATCTATCTATCTATCTATCTATCTATCTATCTATCTATCTATCTATCTATCTATCTATCTATCTATCTATCTATCTATCTATCTATCTATCTATCTATCTATCTATCTATCTATCTATTATACAAATTTATATATATATTGTCTTATATAATTTTCCTTTCATTTCCAAATTACCAGTTGTTAACTAAATTTATTGAAGTTTTGTAAAAAATTGTACAATTATTTAAGTTTTGCTTAATATGAAATGTTTCATATATTTGTCTTCTCTTTGAATTTTTAATGTAATTTAAAGTTTAATACTTTGTAGCATGTATTTTATATCCATATGTTAAGTAATTAATGTATAAAACAGATTTATCATCACTTGTATTAATTGCATTGTTGTTCTTTGGCTTTTACCTGTTTCCTTGTATAACCATTGTAAATCATATTACAATGGTTAAACTTGATTTTATATACAATTTTTTTATATTTTATATAATTTTTTAATTTATCCAGTATTTTACTATTTACCATCCAATATTTACATACTAGTCAATATAATTTTCGTTTTTATCAATGTATTATAAATTTTGAATCATATGAACGTTTGATCCATTTTCTATTTAAACCATTGCTATTATTATCATTATAAACATTTTGTATGGATATGTTATTATATACTACAGATTTTTTAGAATTAACAAGTATATTTTTAATAGTTTTAAAGTTGTATCCATAATTTTTATCATCATCATCATCAACCATTATCAATCCACTGCAGGCTGAAGGTCTCCAAGTTCAATCCATCTTTTCCTATCTTTAGCTTCTCTTCTCCACAACACCCCTGCACAATTTCTTATTTAATCCATCCATATCACATGTGGTCTCTTTCTGGGTCTTTTACAATCTCTTGGAATCCAATTTCAAATTCCAATAGTCCATCTATTATCATCTCTTCTAACAATATGTCCAGCCCAACTCCACTTAAGTCTTTTATATAGGTTAATAAATAGATTATTTTCTAAATGAGCTACAATTTTATCTGTAATACATTGATCAGTTCTATATTTAAACTTTATAATAACTACCATCTTTTGTACCCAGGTTTGTTGTGAACCTACATGAATAATGTTTCTTAATTTATCTTCTTTAATAAAATGTTTTAATACAATATTCTTATCATTATTTATGTGATTATCTATATCTAAATATTTAATTTTATCTTTAATTTTAATTTTTGTAAATTTAATGTAATATAATATAAATTGTCACTAAAATCTTTATAAATATTATCCATAGATCTTTTATTACAAATAATTAAAATATTATCAACATATTTAGAATAATATATTATTTCTTGATTAATTATTCCTTTTTAAATTATAATGGTTTATATGTTGTGTATAAATATTGATGATGTTAACTCAATACTTGCACAATCCACAAACAATCATTTATGTATATTCCAAAATTCATTATTATATTTAAAATATGAACTGTTATTTATTAATATTAAGTTCTCTTTATAATATTTATTATATTCATATCATTTATGTACTAATTTAAATTTTTTATTAAAATTTCAAATTTTAAAATGCTTGGATACATTTTTTCAATATCCATTGTAAAAATACTTTGGTTCCTAGTTCATTTTATATTATTTAATTTGTTAATAATACTGCCTGTATTTTTATAGAGAATTATCCATATCTCAAAATATCTGCTAACGATTTATTTAAATATTTACAAAACTTTTGTAAAATAAAATCACTAAGACTGAATAATAATCTTAACAGGTTATTATTTTTATGAATTTTAACCTTTGTAAAAATATATGGGTTTTCATAAGAAAAAGGATACAATAATTTATATTGAATTATATTTATAATTTTATAATCGTTCATTTTATTAAGTAATTTTATATATTATTTTTTTATACTAGTAATAGGGTCTTTTAACAATTTATTATATCCTTCTTTGTTTAATTCATACTCTATTTTATCTATATAATCTTTATAATACATGATAGCAAATCTATTGCCTTTATCTTCTTTACAAATAATAATTCTCTCAATATCGCAATTATTCTTAATATTAACAATAATATTTAGATATTTATAATCTTTATTAGTAACTTTCTTTTCATACAAATGTTTATTTAGTAAACATTTTTTATCATCTTTTCAGATATTAGCTCATTAGATATTAGTAATAAACTTATTATTTTATCATTATCAGTTATATGTATGAATGGTAGTTCTTTACTTCAAATGTTTTATTTTTTTCCTAAGAAAATTTAAATGACGTTAGATTTATAAAATAAACTTGTGGTTCCTTACTATAGCTTATATATTTATAAAATTATTGATCATTAAAATTAAGATATGAATTTTGATCCAATATTTATTTAACATCCAGGTATATTTTTTATTATATTTAAAAGTTATATGACGATTCCATTTGGACCTACAATTATGTAAAAAATATATTGAAATCTTCCCATTTATTTATAGCGTATTATTTTTTATCTATAAAAACTTAAAGGATGTAATTTTTTTAATTGCATTTTAAATTTCCAGTTACTAGATAGCTTTTATTATTTTTAATCGTAATTTTACAAGCATAAAAAGTTACTTTATATAATTTACAATTATTTAAAATAAGTTAACAACATTTTCAATCTAAATATACAGACTAATTAATTTTTCTACGTTTCCAATTTCTTGTGAATTAAGATTATTTTTCAAAAAACTCCACAAACCTGATAAGTTCTAATACTCCATTATGCAATGTAATCTGTAAATAGGTTTAAAACAAAATAATAAACATTACTAATATTATCAAAAATGGAAATAATGAAATTCAATATACTGTTCTTTCATATAAATTGTAACAAACAATAGAAATCATATACAACAACTAATGTAAATATATATTAATCATTGAAATACAGGCATTCTTCATATACCTGGAACTTAATTGTAAATATAGGGGATTTGAACACAGACTTTCAAGCACCCTTCAATTATCCACACTACCTTATAATACTATACACATGACCACACACATGTAGAAAAGATGAATAATCACCAATATATGTATTTTGTGCTGAACCAACATTTATCAGTTGGACCAGATTATCATCTCCCACACACATATATAATAGGTGCTCAGTTTATATTAAGATAGCAAATCTTCCTACTTTAATGGAGTAGATTGAAGCCTGACCATTAAAATATGAAGATTTGCTATCTTAATATAACCTGAGCACCTATTATATATGTGTGTGGGAGATGATAATCTGGTCCAACTGATGAATATTGGTTCAGCACAAAATACATATATTGGTGATTATTCATCTTTTCTACATGTGTGTGGTCATGTGTATCAGTGTTATAAGGTAGTGTGGATAATTGAAGGGTGCTTGAAAGTATGTGTTCAAATCCCCTATATTTATATATATTAATCATACATGAAAGCCTTTTTCAGTACATTCTTTAATGGCCTTAATTAATGTTGCATTTTTTGTTTTCTCAAAGTTCTCTTTTTTATTGTAGACCATTTAAGCACATTCTCACATTACTAATAATTTACTATGTCTTTATGAAATATAAAATTTTCTAAAGAAAATATTTCCCAAGCCTTTTTTATATAACTTAATTTTAATAGATAAGAAAACAATTTCATGTTATGAATAAAAGCTTATTTAGATTACAAATCTTATCCTAACTTCTTTATCATTATAATGCTTATCTGTAATCCAAATGTTTTATATTAAATATTCAAAAAGTTGGATGACTGAAAATAAATGTAATTATGAACAAATTAATCTGCTTTATAATTTCTTTATTAATATTATTTTTTTATTGTTTTTATTTTTTCATCTATTTTCATCTTATATCTTCTACAAAATTTCTCAATCTGTCATAAGGATTTTATTATGTGAATTATCACTTGTTACAAATATTGTCCTATTATCAAAAATTGTCATCTAATAAATTCTCTCTCCAATGTTAACATCATTATTACTAAAAATTACTTATTCAATAACTCATCCAAATATTTATTGAGCAATATAGAAGCTGAACAACATCTATACATTACACCACGTTCAATATCAACATCTTCTGTAACAAAAATATGAATGAAAAAATTTAAGTAATCTCTATTAGCTCTTTATTTAAATAAGATGTAAGTTGTTATTCTGAAAAGCAGTAGCCAAATCTTTATGCAGTAGTAACCACTTAGTGCAAGCTATAGTAATCAATCATTTGCATTGGGTGGCACTACTCTATGAAGAGTTGGTGATGGTTTTAACAGCTTGTATAAGCATAGCAAATTGTGATCATATGATGTTATTCTGGAATGTGAAGTATGGAGGAAAATATTTTTAGGAATTTGTGTAAGAAACAGAAAGAATTTATAAATGAAAATACGATGATTAGACATACTAAGAAAATGGAGAAGTTAAGAAGAGAAAAAGAAATTGAAAGATGTAAAGAAGAATTTATAAAGTATGAACAAAGGATATGTAATTTAACTAACATTGAACTAACAGATGAAGAAAAGATTATATTAAGTAAAGAAATAAAATATGTACCATATGGAAAATGTAATAATAAGGATGTGGTAGAGGTGAAAGCATTGATGGAGAAGTTAGCACAGAAATATATAGAGGATAATTATAATATATATTATTATGAGAATAAGGATGTTAACAGTATAATTAGTAAGAAAGATAAATTATGGATGGGGAAATTGAAAGATGAGATGAATAATATAGTATATAAGTTAGAAAAATTGAATAGTGATGAAGAGAGAGTTATGAATATAAATAGAAATAAAAAGGTTAATAGATTAAGTAATATAATTACAATAGAAGATGTTAAAAGAATAAAAAATAAATATGCAGATGAGGTAATTTTCGCAAAGTCAGATAAAGGTAATAAATTGGTATTATTAAAAAAAGAAGAATATATTGAGAAAATGAATGAGATGTTAAAAGAAGATGTTTTTTATAAAAATAAAAAAAGATGATACTAAGATGAAAAATAAAAAGATGTATGAATTTATAAAGGGAATGTTTAATAATAATTTGTTAGATAGGAAAATATTTACATATTTAGAAAATAAAGATTGTGGTACAGCAAAAATTTATGGATCACCAAAGATTTTTAAGGAAGGGATACCATTAAGACCGGTAATTAATGGTACAAATTCCTATTTTGATAAGATGTCAAAGTGGATAGCTAATAATGTTTTTAAAAAATATGTGAATAGGGATGGTAGTCATTATGTTACGAATAATAAAAATCTGATAAAGGAAATTAGAGAAAAAGTGGATTGGTATAGTAATTATAATTTAACAATGGTAAAAATGGATATGATAGCAATGTACACTAATATTAATGTAGAGAAAGCTATAGAGGTGGCAATTAATAGATATAAAAATGACAAGAGTAGGGAAATAGAAATACCAATAGGAAGATTGCTAGAGATTATGGAAATTTGTTGCAAAGAAATCACATTTGAGTTTAATGGAGAGTATTATAAACAACAAAAAGGATTATTAATAGGAGGGGAATTAAGTGCAGTGCTAAGTGATATGTATATGGAAGGGATAGAAGATTTAATGATGGATAATAAGAATGCTCCAATATTTATGAAAAGATATGTGGATGATTATCTATTGATTTTTAATAAAAGTCAGAGGCAAATAGATTTTTACTTTGAAGAGGTTAATAGATTAGATACAAAAATAAAATTTACAATAGAAAAAAAAAGGAAAATAAGATATCATATTTGGATATTCTGTTAATGAAGTCATATTCTAATGGTAGGTGTAAAATAGAGACATCAATATATAAAAAGATGAATATAGATACTAACATAGTAAATTGGAATTCAAATATAGATAAAAAATATAAAGTAAATAGTATTACATCAAGAATGTATAGAGCTATAAATTATTGCTCAAGTAAAGAGAATTATAATAAGCAAATAGAGTTCATAGTTAAGGAATTTAAAAGTAATGATTACCCAGTAAAGATTATAGAGGATACTATAAGAAAGTCAGAAGAGAGATTTGTTGTTGATAATAATGAGGAGAATAATAGAAAGAAGAATAAAGATAATAAAGATAGATATATGGGTATAAAAACATATAATAATAATATTGTAAAGAATATAAATAAAATAATTGTGAAAATTAATAGAAATTTTAATAATGTAATAAAATTTAAAGTAGTAAATAAAAGAAGGAACACTTTGCTTAATATTTTGGATAATAAATATATAGGAAATATAGAAAATTGTATAAATGGAGTGTATAGAATAGATTGTAAATCTTGTAGGGAAAGAAATATTAAGAACAATTATGTGGGTGAAACAAAAAATTCCATTTATACAAGGTTGACTCAGCATAGATATGATAAGAGATCTCCTGTTTATTTACATTCATTGGAGACAGGGCATAAGTTTGAGAAGGAAAGTATTAGAATGATAAATCATACTAAAGAGAGGAGAGATAGAAAAATAAAGGAAGCTATATTAATTAGAAGTATTAGGCCATCTCTTAATAAAGATCATGGTTTAAAAATGTTGATTTTGTGGGGATTTCTTTTTAATGAATAGGTATGTGTAAATTTTGAGGAGTGGAGTAAGATATAGTTTCATAATGAGTTCATAGAGGGCGTAGGGATGAAGAGATTAAGAAAGTAGAGAATTTTTAAATTTTTTGAAATTTTTTCAGTTATAGGAAAAAGGGTACTGAGATAAAAGGTAAGATTGGTTAAAAGTAAAAATTGAGAGGCAATAAAATTGTAAAGATATTATGTTAATATTATTTGTTATTGATTAAAGTGTAATATATAAATAATTAAAATAGAAGAAATAAATTAAATTAAAAACTAAATTTAAATGATAAGAATATGGAAAAATAAACCTTAAAAATAAATAGAAAACATTTTTTTTTTTTTTAAATTTTAAATAAAAGAAGTTAATTGAATATAAGGGTGGGTAAATAAGTTTTTAGATTATAAAGATATTAAAGATCCATATTTAAGACAATAGTTGGAGTATTTGGAATGTTGTTTTTATTTTTATATTTATATGTATATTTGTATATGTATGTGTGTATGAATAGATATTAATTTTATATTAATTGTATATGTTTAAATGTTGTAGCTCTGATGATGACTGCTGGACAGTTGAAACTTTAAGGAAGGAAATAAAATAGATCTTATGTTAACTGCATTGTACAGTGTAATTTAAGGAGTATATGGTGTATTATATATAATTAAGCAATGCAAATAAGAAGTGGAATAAAATATAATAATAATACTAATTTAAACAATACCAAGCCCTCCCTTATATATCCAGTGTTTCCTTATCTTAGGACCCATCAGACATTCTACTGCACTCCTATTGGGTTTCTGTTTTTTTTTCTTTTAGTGTATAATATTCTTTCCTTTAGTTTATATTTTAATTAAATTGTAGTAATTAATCCTTTGTTTGTTACTTATCACTACCCGTTGCAATTATATTTTTCCATTGTTTTGTTTTTTACTTTTTTAATTCTTTTATTTGCATTAGCTTTTAATTATATTATTTTGAGAAAATTTCTTTCTTTTTAACATTTATTTTTATATACGCACACATTCCGTTACTTTAATATTATAAGACAAGAATGAAGCTATTTATACCATAAAAAAATACTATTTATATTATAAATTGATCATAAAAAAAAAGTTTATCACTTTCCTTTATCTATTCTTTATTTTTGAAATCTTTTCCCCTACTTTCAATCGTTTATCTCAATACAACCCCCACCCCTTGTCCTTTTGTTCTTTTCTTTTTCTCAAACTTTTAAACTTTTTCTTTTAAGACGTAAATATACATTTTATTTTTAATTCTTTTTTTTTTTTAAACAAATCTCTTTCAACAAAATTACATGATAAATACCATGTAACGACTGTTTCGGTATAGGATATATATATATGAGATATACCTTATTAATTAATGATCATTTTTACAGATGAATCCATTAAGTACCTTACATTCTTAAAATACATACCTTTTGTTAATCAAACTTAATCTGATTCTGCTCTAACTTTAAATAAGTGCATTTATTTTTATTTCATCTTTGGAAATTTCTTAAATTTAATTTAATATACAAGCACAAGTGCGTGTGCGGCGCAACTGCTCCCAAAAGCTGTAATACAAATACAAATAGCTAACTAAAAATATTAAAACAGCTGAGCGCTTTCAAAGGATCTTGCCTTCATAATCATAGCTTGCTTACATTTAAATTTATGCAAATATGCTAATTCCATTTTTTTGATAGAGAAAAACACGTGTCCTTCCTGTTTATGGCATCGCTGTCGTGAGAGATAAATAAAGCCTCTTTGATCTTTCTTTTGAGGTCATGTCTCTCTCTACATACGATGGTAGGATTGTCCGGAATGCACTCATGGTGACTTGTGCACTGGTGCTGATAAAAAACTGAATAATTAGAAGATACCCAACTTACACAAGAAACTACATTCCATCTTTAGCAACAAATATCAGCTCTGTTTTCGAACCCCTCCAAATTCTAACAATTTAATTAACAATACCAAAGATCAAACTCCACTGTTACAGACCCACCATGCAGTATATAACATTGCTTGTCCAAATAACCATTGCAAAGGCACATATTATGGGGAAAGCAGGGCATCTCTGGCCACATGATTGGCACAACACAGGTATTCGTACAATAGAGCTCGCAACGATCCTTCTAATTATTCAGTTTTTTATCAGCACCAGTGCACAAGTCACCATGAGTGCATTCTGGACAATCCTACCATCGTATGTAGAGAGAGACATGACCTCAAAAGAAAGATCAAAGAGGCTTTATTTATCTCTCGCGACAGCGATGCCATAAACAGGAAGGACACATGTTTTTCTCTATCAAAAAGATGGAATTAGCATATTTGCATAAATTTAAATGTAAGCAAGCTATGATTATGAAGGCAAGATCCTTTGAAAGTGTTCAGCTGTTTTAATATTTTTAGTTAGCTATTTGTATTTGTATTACAGCTTTTGGGAGCAGTTGTGCCGCACACGCACTTGTGCTTGTATATTAAATTTCCCAAAAGTAAAATTATTTGACTTAATCGGATTTAATATACAATATATGTTTTACCACAAATTCCACATATTCATAGCCTGATATACTTGGCTTCACATATGCAAGTTTATTTAAACATTTTTATACTTCAATCATTTTTCAATTTAGCATTAAAATTCCTCATGACAATATTAAAATGTTATTTCACTGATGATAAAGCATAATGTATATTTATGTAATATTTTTTTTTACAATAAGATAACACATTATGTTAATAAATTTAAATTTGCTTTTTAGTTTAGTACCATCTATGGTAAGCTTCTATAATCAGTGGATACAAAGTGGCAGTGCATATAAGTCCTTATTTCCATCTTGGTTTCTTGTTTTTGACTTTATTAATAAAGATTTAATATTTAAAGCTGTAACCAATGCATTTATGCCTCTATCAACTATACTAACTTTCTTTTTATTAATAAGTTTGTTAGTAATTTAAAGATGGCTACTAATGCTTGTTCTGAAATATCTTTGTGTAGGTTTCAGTCATTCCACTTTAAAATTTTGAATGCTTCTTTATTACCCAACTATTCTTCACAGAAATTGCCATTTATATTAAACAACATATTAAAATGAAGATACTCATCTATCATCATACTATATGATGATGTTCTAAATTTCACATTACCAATGTTTAAGTTATTATGTAAACAAAAATGGTACCACTTTTGTCTGCAGCCTAAGTTATTTTATTGAAATATATTTATACACTAATAAAGACAATAATCAAATTCCATTCAACATGGATATATTCAACCTGTAGTTTAAATTGTCTCAACTAACATTTACAAGGTTGAGTCACTTAGTACTCCTTTCTTTTATTATCTTGTGAAAAATGACATAACCATCTAACAAGATAATTGAAAAAGTTAAGAGTACTTGGTTATTCTGCCTTGGACATATTTATTGTATCACTGTTGAAGATACATTGAACACAGCACTTAGCATATGTAATAAAAGTAGTCCCTTCTATATATTCTTTTAAGTTTAGATAAAAGAGCATAAATTGTTTCTCACTAACATTTATGCTTTCAGTGAGAAGTGTTGTCAGCATATTATGTCTCATTCAATGCATCTAATATATACTTAACTTTAAAATGATCATGAGAAGAGAACTTTTACTGCCTGTTCTTCTGATTAGAATGTGATTGTTTATAAATTTAGACATTTCTTGCTTAACTGAGTTATATGATTCTCAACATGGCAACATCAAATATGCCACAAGTATATTTAAATCAGAATACTTTCCATCATTGTGAGATAAATGAATAATCACAGAATTTATCACTCAAAAAATTCTGTGATATTTGAGCATTGTAAGTATCTTATTGAGATGTAATACATATAGCTCTTAAGTTTACCACTGAAATAAATCAGTAAGACCTTACCATTGTAGTTTTTTTAAAATAGTGAATGGATATATTTGTTTTTATTTTTGGGGGTTTTACAGTGTTAGTTTCACATTAGTAGCTTTACATATTATTATTTTTATTCCACCCTGCACAGTTTGGCAAAGTTTGACTTTGAATCAGGCGATAACACTTCCAGTACATGATGAACTCATATGATCACTATTCCTTATGCTTACACAAGCTGGAGGGTTGCATTAGGTTGTAAGTGCAATGCTCTCATACCCAAGGCTCTTCACTGATGAAAACCACAAGCTACAATCTAGTCTAAGGTTATTATATGAGTAGCAATAGATAGAGATTTTATGCACAAACCTTCTTGCATCTATTGATTACTTGTGCTTGCACTTGGTGGCACTACATTATGGATAGTTTGCCTCTGCTATAACATCTTGTGTAAACATAGTAAATGACAGTCATTTGGTGGTTAGTGATTTAATATTGACCCTGTCAAATAGATTGAAGGTGACTGTAGGCATTAAAAAACCAAAGACACAAAAATAGTTAAGGCTGAACTGAGTTCATATCTATATAACTACACAAGCAAATGAGCTATGATTGATAGCATTATTATGTTTCATTTTGTACTTATATATTTAGGGTTAACTAAAAAAGTAAAAAGTAGATGCTGGATATTTGCATTTGATCCTAAGATTTAGGTGCAGTGCTCTCAGATCCAAGGCTACTCACTGATGAAAGCCATAAGCTGGAAGCTACTCTGGGGATATATGATGAATAGCACTAGAGAAAGATATTTTGCACAAATCTTCTTACAATCTATTGCTCTGGCTTGCCTGTGTGGCACTATTGTATGGAATGTTTTGCTTCTGTTATTCTTATGAACTCCCAAACAATAGAGCTATTACCCTTTTTTAAATATTTATTCATTTTTTGTTAATGAAGTATTTCTCAATAAATCTTTGATATTACACATATAAATAAGCTTTATAATAATAAACTTAAAATTATTTTACTCTGCCTACTGTGATTTGTTTTTGATTATATTTTAAATCTTGGTTATGTAAGTGTATATTTGTTCTTGTTTACTTATCTTATTATATTTATACATTAAAGTTTATAATAAATGATTTTATTTTAAGAAGACTCTTGACCTATTTCTTAAAGTAAAATGTTAAAAGCATCAAAATTAGGTGAACACGATTGACAATATATATTATAGATTTGTTATTATTTCTATTTGTAATTTTTTTTTTTTATATAATATACCTTAAACAAAAAAAAAACAACATCTGGGTTGTTTATTATATTTTATTTTAATTTAAAAAAGGCTTTTAAGATTTCAATGCTTAATGCAATTATTGTTTTGCTTTTTATAATTTGCTGCATTATCAATATGTGTTCAATAAATCGAAACAAATAAAACTAATGTAAAATAAAAAAAACAACTATATATTAACAATGAAAATATTTTAGACATTTGATAACTAAATTAATAAATCATTTTATAATATTATTTTTAAAAAGAAATATTCATTAAATCAAATTTACATGCACTTTTTTTTTTCATGTTAAAAGCATGTTCTCTATTTATATATTATTCTGATTTGCAGAAATTCAATTTCTATGCAAATAAAAAATATGCAAACTTTTACTGCTCTAATCCATGAAAATATATTATTTATGGGAACAGATGTATGGAGCGTTACCATATTTAAATTATTTGTTATAAAATACATATAATGTTTAAATTATCACACACCCTCTAATTAATAATTTTATAATTAATAAAGTTAGTTTTATTTTAAAAGAATTTATATTTAATATTTTTTAAATTTATTATTGAAACAGTAAGGTCTGCTTTGCAGATCTTCATTTCACCTTTTCTCACCTACTTCCTACCCTCATACCTTAGTTTGAACCCCAATCTATCATAGTGTGTCTGCAATACGCTTATATACCGAAAATCCCGCCTAATTTTAAACCACGAGCACAATGCTCATATTATATATATAACTTATTCCCAAATAAAATATTATGAATTATGTATTTGTTCACATAATTTACATTTATTAAAAAGTAAGTTATATAAGTCGTAATTGCGCACACACTATGATATCCATTTTAAAACATATCAAAATTATAAATTGTTAAAGTTATTTTGTTTGAATCTATTTACAAATATATTACTGTCATAATATATTTTGATTTAAAATAAAATTCATTTAGTAAATATTCGTTTAGTAAATAGATTCAAATATTGCAATTTAAAAAGAAAAATCATTTTCTTAATTTAATAAAAGTTATTCCAAATATTTCTGTTTAAATAAATCAGGGACAATAGTTTAATTAGTTAATGTTCTATAAGTTTATCTAAAAACAGCAGATGTCCACTTAAGGTTTTCTTTAATTAATAAAAGTAATTTTTAATTAAATCTAGTTTGTAATTCGAATGTCGACAGGGAAAGTAACAAAAGAAATTAATTAATGTTGAATTCCTTTAGACATTCGGATGATTTAATTACAGCTGATAAGTCTGATATATTTTTGTAATGCTCCAGGGCAGTTCTATTGTTAACGTCTATTATAAAAAGGAGGTTTTTCTTTTGTTCTCCAGTTAGTTTTATTCTTCTGATGTTTCTAAGAGAAATCATTCTAAGTTCTATTCTAATAATTTGCTAACCTTGACATGACAGAGTAGAGGCGTTAAGAGGGCTATGTCCCTCTCGGAATAGCCAGCCGCTGCTCCATACCATCGAAAGTTATCACATTGGAAACCCCGGAACTGCTGCCACTGCCAAAAATATGAACATTTCCAGATTTTGCTGCTGAATTATAAAACCTGCTGAACATCTAACTGAAAATGCTTCTCCAGAGGTAACCCTAAATTAACCCAAGAGCTCTTGTGATAACTAACATGCTATAGCTATTTAAAATTGTTTTTCTTATATTTCACATAACTTCATTATGTATTTCTTTAATGTGTTTAAATATACTCAACATTTTGCTCTCTATCCTTGGGTTAATATTTTCTATTTAGAAAGCTTTCTTTTATCTTATTATGATAATGTGTCAGAATCGTCTTTGACCGAGTGAACTATTACCTTTATTGAAAGTAAGATGCCGCTATTAAGGCATATTTTAAATTTATAATTTTCCAATTTTATTATCTTGCAAATCACTCGTTCGAGAGCGATTCTTTTCTTTAATATAATATAATCACATAGTTTAAAATCTACACGTTATTGATTTTAATCTAATATAAGAGTATGTGTGAAGTCAATGGTTAAATGTGTCCATTAATGCATGTTTGCGTATATAAATCTATACTTCCTTTTTACACCCGCAAGCATGCATTTTCCTATTTTAATTACCGTGTTCTAATTTAATTAGAAAGTTCATCATTGACGTCGAGAATGTGCGGACCTTTTTAAATGAATTTCGGGGAATTTGATTGGGCATTTCTCTTAATCCAAGTAAAACCCATTCAGTATGTTTTATATACTCTAGTCTCGTATTGCTGGTACATGAATTGGTTGTTGAGACCGCTTTGTTTTATTTTTCCAAGGATTCTTTACACGGCTAAGGCCATTCTCTCCATGCTTGCGGTTTCCAGGCAGAGGGTGTCCCAAATGACACCCCTGGGAATTAAACGCAATCATCACACAGTTGCTAAGTTTTAGATGTTTGTCAAAATACTTTCCTACGGGTTAGCGGTGAGATGCCCTCCATAATTATTCCGATCTCCAATATTGTTTTATTTTATATTTATTTTACAAAGCATCTGTGACTTAAACATGTCACACCCTCCAACTTTAATAAATTCATTATCAGCAATACTGACCTCCCAATGCAACTCTATTATTATTATTCTCAAATAAATTCTTTGATCCCATTCCCACTTTGTTGCTTAGTAAGCTTTAGTCCGTGCTATTCTCGAAATCTATAAATATTTTAGAACACTTAATTATCAAATATTTTTTTAAACTTGTATAATTTCTCACAGCACCTCGCACATGTTCCTATCTCGTCAAGCACATTATCGTAATGCTATTAGTCCGAGGAATACAATATATCACTTTGTTTTAAAACCTTTTGTCATTTATTAAAATATAATGCCCACAATTATTTAATACGCATCCCTGTCTCATATAAGCAGACAGTGGCGTTATATGTATATTTTATTTAAATAAATTTTGTGAAATTATTTAAAACTAAATTTGATCTCTTATTTTACTTGATTCCTATCACTGTCTTGGTCTATATATATATATATATTCTGCATTTCTTTTGTAAATCCATAGACGTTAATTAGCCACCCAAGCTTCTTTTAGTATAGAGTCTTTTGTTTCCTCCTGACCACCAGGCACTGGTTAAAGGTTATACTAGTAGTGGCATCAGATGTGTTATCACGTAGATGGCACTGTGAAATTTGGACTTTAGATTCGAACTTAGTATACCTAGAAGGCAACCCCTCCTAAAATGTTCAGTTTTGTGTCTGGGGTTTGAATTCTACAGTGTGTTAGCGAGATAGATGATTCTGACTGCTACATTATATATAAAGGGGAATTATCCAAGTTTGGATATTATGTTAAAGAAGCATCAAGCGTTGGTGGCCGAGTGGCTAGCACAGCAGCCTTACAAGCAGTTGTCCCGGGGTTATATTCCCAGCCTATGCTTTGACACATTAAAAAAAAGAAGTGTAATTAGTTTTTTGCTAATGAATAATTTATTTTCTTTCCATATTGTTGAATTGATAGCATTCATTTAGAGTAGTGTATTATATTTAGAATGTTTTTCACAAAATCGTAAGGATTTTATATGTTGGATATAAATATATTCAGAAAATAATTATTTATAAGTAATCAGATGAATAATGAGATTATCATTTAATTTTCTACAATAAATATAAGATAAACAATTGAAATTAAAAGATTGCAATCTTGATAATAACCAGAAATAATTTTATCTTTCATGTTTCCGAAAAGCACCAATTACTAACTGACAATTCTAAGGCTAAGAAACTTTCTGTATTAACTCACAATAGTTTTTTTTCCCTGTGCTTGATTAAAAACAAGATATCCATAGAAATTATACCTAGATAGCTGTTTTTTAAAGGTATGAAAATTCAGAATACTTCTGTCTTAAACTCAAGACAAAATTATTACTATATGTTAATAAAGACAACTTGTTTAGCATTAGAAGTATCAATTAGTAATTAATGTTTTCTCGGAAACAGCAATGGCAGAAATATTACTGGTTGTATACATGGATATAAAGTCTTAAATTCAACTGCTTGTATCATAATATGTTCTTAAAAATGTGTAACATAAATACATATAAAATTAATTAAATTGTAATATTTAATATTAATTAGAGAAACAAATTCTCAACTTACTAATCACAATAATTGAAATCACTCATGTTCCAAAGTTATAACTTAATAAACAAAACTGAATCATTTTTAATTGGATGTTGAAACCAGACAAAAATACCAGGGACCATCAAATTTAAACAGCAAATATGTCCTTGCAGAAAGTTTAAATCAGTCGATTTAATTTGCAAAGATAGAATTAATTGATATTTATTTTAAAAATTTTGCATTCATACAAGAGACTCTGATTAATATTATATATTATTTAATGCTATTTAATTCATCTTATATATTTGATAGTCTGACATTTCTTTATAAGTTTTAAAAATGAGAAACTATTAATTCTGCATCTGAAAATCAGATGTTATGCCAACTTAAGAAAAGCTAGGTAGAAATAACTTTTGATTTCAAATTCATGATCAATGGTTTTATTATCAATTTGAATGGTCATGTAAGAGCTTGAATAATGAATCACACTAACACTAGATGACATTACATTAATGGAACCATTTTCTTAGAAGATAGAAATTTAGCTCTTTAATTTATATATAACAATACGAAAATGTATTAAAATGCATTATTTTTTCCCAGTTATTATAAATATCATAGTTCTATCCCTTATTTTTTTCCAGAATGCCTCCAAAATACAAAAGCAATGTTTATACTTGTGATATCAGATATTAAAGAGATGAGGCATCTAAGAAGTAATGTAATTTAAATTCACACAAGTTGTAAACAGAACTTCATTAACACAACCATATGTATGTATGATATGTAAGTGATAAATGTCATTGAATAATTCACATGAGGTCACTCGGTTGTATCAGTGGTAGTTTTGGGCTGACCTTAGAATTCAAAATGGTGATGAGTGAAGTCTAAATGCAAAAAGCCTATAACTTTTAAAATATGAATTTTACTATAATAATGATGGTGCAAAGCAAGAAGTATGTGGGGAGTGGGAAGAATGTTTTTGATGATACATAGTATCATACAACTAAGCTTATAATTTTGAAATACTAAAAACTTATAACTTCTAAAACATAAATTTTATTGCAATATATGCCAATGATGAAATAATGTAAAACTGATCAGACCAAACTTATAATTTCAAAATATTTAAATCTTATAACATCTAAAATACAAATTTTAAAATATAAAATGGTAATAAAGCATAGGCTAAATACTAAAAGCTTATAACTTCTAAAATACAAATTTTATTACAATTTTTGCCCATAAGCACAAGTTGAAATAATATAAAATTGATCATACCAAGCTTTTAATTTTGAAAAACTAAAAGCATCTAAATTCTAAAATACAAATTTTATTACAATATATGCCCATAACGTTATGAAATAAAGCATATTAATTTTACAATTAATTGTATTTTGTCTTACTAAAAAGAAACTCTGATGTTGCGTGCTTCGTTTTTTCCAATGTACTTAGAAAAAAATGGAGATATTAACACATTTCATCTTCCGATGTGGATAGCAGATCAACCCTGATCACATGAAGTCCTTACAGCATGTGAGAAATGAAACACATAACAGTACTCACCTTGATAAAATAAAAATCTGAATTTTTTTTTCTTAATTGTAAAATTAATATTTTTTTTATTTTAGACATTTATTTTTTAAACTAAGGTCATGATAAAATGTGATCTATTATTAATTGTAGAATAAACATGCTTCAGTAGTTGTTTCTACATTTATTCAACATTTACATTATTTCAACATGTGATTATAGGCCTATATTTAAATATAATGTGTATTTTAGAAGTTATAAACTTTTAGGATTTCAAAATTATAAGCTTGGTTTGATTAATTTTACATTTATTTAACATCAGATTTTTTAAATTAATATATGTGTCCATTATTTTCTTCCTTTACTTTTTCTGTTTAAGTATTTTAAATTCATATTTTAAAAATTATAAGCTTCTACTATTTCAGAATTTATTTGTTTCTTCCATTTATTACATTTTGTAGATTTTAGTTATGTGATTTGATCAAGAATAGTTGCACAAAATTTGCACTTCACTATTTTAATTATTGATGTAAATTGTGATTTTAACAAATGGTCATATCATGCCCACATGTGGATTATTTGATGTCATTTATTACTTGAATGTGATAGTGGTGTTGTTGAGCAGTTCTTAGAATTGAAAATAATCATGAGTGTACTCTAAATCAGTTGTGTTCTTCCAATGAGTAAGCTTGTGATTTTAAGACCTGTAGAGGTCCCTACTATTGCATTTTATACGCATGTGCTTGAGGCTACAGCCTTGGTTATTATTATTATTATTATTATTATTATTATTATTATTATTATTATTATTATTATTATTATTATTATTATTATTATTATTATTATTATTATTATTATTATTATTATTATTATTATTATTATTATTATTATTATTATATTTCAATAAAGGCTTTATTGATCTCAATGGTTTACACAAGTTTACATTTAGAAAATTTCAAATTTAACATACAATGAGTAATATTAGGGTAAACATTTATAAAGAAATTTAGTGGTTACACTTTGTGGTTAATGGACTATAACAATATAAAAATAAAAATAAAAAAAAATAATCAGAGTTCTAAAGTTTGATGAGCTTATTTAGTTTTGTGGGCATGTCTTTTTGAATGTTAGTTGTATGATAGTTTTTTTGTAGCATTCACAGCATTGATGGTTGCCTTACCAATGACCATGTTAGTGCATATAAATGGGGGTTGGTTATTATTTCACCTCTATTTTTAATGTGTAACAGTTTGTTGCTAAATGTAGCTGGGCGTCATCTGGTATTATTGCCAATTAGAAAGTACATCTGGTATACCAGTGTGCATATAGTACAAATGTGGCTGCCCTAATGCTAGCTATTGATCTTCCCTGAAAAGCTACCATTATGAGATTAATGATTGTACCCGTTTTTCTGTAGGTGTTACACATCATCTGACAAGTTTGGTTAAGTGCTATACATTGATAAATAATGTGGTCCAGCATCTCTTTTGCTTGATGGCAGAGTCCACAGAAAAGGTCAATAGATCTGTACATTCTTTTATGATAAAGAAAGTGGGTTGTTGGCAAGGCAATATGATTCATTTTAATGATAAAATCAAAGTATTTAAGCTCTAGAGCCCATTTTTTATATTTCCTTGAGTAGTCTCTTGTTGTTAATTCCTAGCATAGGTTGTCTAACATTAGTATCTGTTTCTCTGTTCATTAAACTATAAATATCCCAGTATGAATACTTATGCAAATACTGTTCTGGAATCTTGTCTGTGATTTTGTATTGGTATATAATGTTAGTGAAAAAAACCTTTTGGAGGTGGTCTATCTGTTGGAGTAACTTCTAGCAAGTGGTTAATTTTTGGATATTTGTCAAGGATTGTAATTATTGAGTTCCTTAACTTTTGTAGATGAAAAATGTTAATGTTGTGCAAGCCAAGTCCATTCTTTATTAGGGGTTGCTTAAGTTTTTTTGTGGAGATTGCTACTGTTTTTCTGGACCAAAGTAGTTTATTATATATGGTTTTAATTTTTGTAATAAACACCTTTGAGAATGAAATAACCGGTACATAGTATGTTATTTTGTTTGTGATAAGCTGGTTAATTAACTGTACTTTGGAATACAGTGAAATATATGCCTTGGACAAGGAGTTTATAATTTTTGTCGCTTCTTCTTTTAGTTTATTTTGGATGTGGCATCTCATTCCCGTAATTCCCATATAAAATGGAAACCTAAGGAAGAGTTTGGTTTTGATTTGTAAATTGATGTACATGGTTTACCAGTGTATAGTGACCAGACTATGGTTTTGGCCAGATTAAACTTTAATTCGTGTTTCTGTGAATATTCTTGTAATATTTTTTGGAGTTTCGGTATTTGTTTTTTTGATGTTAGGAATATGGTAATATCCATATAGGCAATCCACATAGTGCGCTGTGTTGTGTCTGGTATCTTGATCCCAATAAATGCATCTTGTATGCTTTTAATAAGGGGGTTGATGTAAAATATAAACAATAACAAACTCAGAGAGGATCCTTGGGATGTAGATTTGGTAGGTGTGAAAGATGGTGAGTTTCTTCCATTTAAAGTTGTTGTTGTTGTTGTTATTATTATTATTATTATTATTATTATTATTATTATTATTATTATTATTATTATTATTATTATTATTATTATTATTATTATTATTATTATTATTATTATTATTATTTTGTTTACATAAATTAAATTATGTTTTTCTACTTATCTAAATGTTATAATATATCAGTTTGGGGAAACTGTTCTACTTTTGCAATGACTACTTTGTCTGTTTTACAGAATTATACAATGCATATCATTTTTGGTAGATTATGTACCACATCTGTTAAAGATATTTATGCCATTTTTAATATACTAGATGTTTTGGATTTGTATAAATATACAGTGATTCTTGATATTTATTATAGAACACTTTATTTGGATATTAAATCTTCTGTTGTAAATACTTGTTTATCTACTAAATATCAGCTAGCTTTACCAAATTTTCTTAAAACATCTAGTAGCAAGCAATTTAGTTATAATGGTCCTACATTATTTAATATGTTTATAAGAGATTGTTCTGTGACTTTAATAAACACTAGTTATTTGATTTTTTAAAAAAAACATTTATGGCACTGGTTATATTATGCTAAGCATTAGTTTTATTTTGTTTATTCATTTTATTTTATTTTTGTTTATACTGTATGTTACATTGTAATTATTTACTACTGTGATTGAATTGCCAAATGTAATATCTATATAATTTTAATATTTTATGTTATATTTATACTTTTT
This sequence comes from Epiperipatus broadwayi, assembly GCA_028023455.1. NCBI lineage: Eukaryota > Metazoa > Onychophora > Udeonychophora > Euonychophora > Peripatidae > Epiperipatus > Epiperipatus broadwayi. Next base: position 1,790,278 of record JAQFVV010012479.1, on the reverse strand, counting down.
TGTGCTAGCTTTACCTAATTTTCTTAAAACATCCAGTAGGAAGCAATTTAGGTATAATGGGACTAAATTATTTAATATGTTTATAAAAGATTGTTCTGTGAATTGAATGAACACTAGTTATTTGATTTTTTTTTTTAAAAAAAAAAAACATTTATGGCATTGGTTGTATTATGCTAAGCATTAGTTTTTTTTTTATTTTTTGTTTGTTTATACTGTATGTTATGTTGTAATTATTTACTACTGTGATTGAATTGCCAAATGTAATATCTGTATAATTTTAATATTTTATGTTATATTTATCCTTTTTTTTGTATTTTATTAATGGTTTTACTTGTTACATTTAAATTCCTCACTCAAGATTTTTCTTGTATGGAATTTATCTCACTGTATTATACATTTATGGTTTGTTTCATAGTAAATAAATAAATTATTATTATTATTATTATTATTATTATTATTATTATTATTATTATTATTATTATTATTATTATTATTATTATTATTATTATTATTATTATTATTATTATTAAACATCACATGATCACCATTTCTATACTAGCACATAATTGTTGTAAACAAAGGCAAAACTCTCCATATAATAGTGCCACCCTGTGCCAAACAGAGTAATTAATGGATGCCAGAAGGCTTGTGCGTACAATCCCTATCTAGTGCCTACTCATCCAATATCCCCAGACTAGTTTCTGGCTTGTGACCATCATCAGTGAGGAGCCTTGGATCTGAGAGCAATGCACCTAGATCTTAGGATCTAGTGCAATCCTCCAGTAGCCACCTTTTAATTCTACTTTACTACAAAACTATGAGAATGAAATTGAAAACATTGTTAATATCTTCAATCTAAGCTCAATAGCTTAAATAGTCATATGGGCCTCAACTCAATTCAACACCCACACATTTTGGTGTCTTTGGCTTTTAAACAACCATAGCCACCACTATCCTATCAGGCAGGACTGGTGTTAAACCACCAAACATCACATGATCACCATTTCTTTACTAGCACATAATTATCATAAACAAACGCAAAACTCTCCATATAGTAGTGCCACCATGTGCCAAACAGAGTAATCAATGAATGCCAGAAGGCTTGTGCTTCAAATACCTATCTAGTGCCTACTCATCCAATATACCCAGACTAGTTTCTGGTGTGTGACCATCAACTGAAGAGCCTTGGATCTGAGAGCACTGCACTTAGATCTTAGGATCTAATGCAACCCTCCAGCAGCCACCTTTTAACTCTACTTTACTACAAAACTATGAGAATGAAATTTGAAAACATTGTTAATATCTTCAATCTAAGCTCAATGGCTTATATAGTCATATGGGTGTTAACTCAATTCAGCACCCATACCTTTTGGTGTCTTTTGCTCTTAAACAACCATAATCACCACTATCCTATCAGGCAGGACTGGTGTTAAACCACCAAACATCACATGATCACCATTTCTAAACTAGCACATAATTGTTGTAAATAAAGGCAAAACTCTCCATATAGTAGTGACACCCTGTGCCAACAGAGTAATCAATGTATGCCAGAAGGCTTGTGCGTAAAATCCCTATCTAGTGCCTACTCATCCAATATCTCCAGACTAGTTTTTGGCTTGTGACCATCATCAGTGAGGCACCTTGGATCTGAGAGCACTGCACCTAGATCTTAGGATCTAATGCAACCCTCTAGCAGCCACCTTTTAACTCTACTTTACTACAAAACTATGAGAATGAAATTGAAAACATTGTTAATATCTTCAATCTAAGCTCAATAGCTTATATAGTCATATGGGTCTGAACTCAATTCAGAACTCATACATTTTGGTGTCTTTGGCTTTTAAACAACCATAGCCACCAATATCCTATCAGGCAGGACTGGTGTTAAACCACCAAACATCACATGATCACCATTTCTATACTAGCACATAATTGTTGTATAGGGATTTTATGCACAAACCTTCTGGCATCCATTGATTACTCTGTTTGGCACAGGGTGGCACTACTATATGGAGAGTTTTGCCTTTATTATTAATTATTATTATATTATTATTATTATTATTATTATTATTGTTGTTGTTGTTGTTGTTGTTGTTTTAGATGTTGTGTATTGATATAAAATAGTATCTACAACTATGAGCAATATATATTAAGAAAGTTTTGTTTGCATCTTTTATGAAACAGATTCTATCTTGAATTACATCAATTACCAGAAATACCTGAGATTGAAAATATAAACAAGTACTTTATATTGGCAGCATTTTTGGGAAAATGTAATTATAAATGATATTGTCAACAAATGATAATTGAACTCATTTTTTTTTGCTTATATCTGAACTATATTGGTTAATTATATATATATAAATAACCAAAATTACCTCAAATTTATAACTCAATCAGACTAACCTAAAAATAATCTCTAAAACACAATTAATGGTTTTACTGCTCCAAGTAGACTTCTCAAATGTGATGAACTACAGTATATATATATATATTCACATCCATCTGCAATACTGTGAAAAGAACTATTGTTCACACATTCTAGAAATGATACACTCTGGCATCAATAATTATTTTAAAACCATCTGTAATTTTAAAACAATTATTGACAGTGGAGACTGCATTTCAATTCTAGTACATGTGTAAATAATAGTTTGACAATAATAAAAAGATATATAAGTTGCTATATTTTGAATTATAACACAGACACCCACATATATAAATACAGTAATTAGATATATGTATAACTTTAAAAATTGCATCCAGTTAGGAGCCCTTTCAACTATCCTCTTAGTCTTTGGCAATTAACAAATTAACACTTTGAAAGGCTAACCTTCCCACAATTCTTTTATCTTAACATTTGCTGCCTGTCTGTTAATTAATTAATTAACTAAGTGAATAAAATTTTTAAAGTTATACTTTACATATATCTAATTACTGTATTTATAAATATTCAATCATAAAATTATGTATATTGATTTGAAGAAATACAGACATCAAATTATTATTATTATTATTATTATTATTATTATTATTATTATTATTATTATTATTATTATTATTATTATTATTATTATTATTATTATTATTATTATTATTATTATTATTATTATTATTATTATTATTATTATTATTATTATTATTATTATTATTATTATTATTATTATTATTATTATTATTATTATTATTATTATTATTATATATTAGTTGTTATCTTATCATTGCACTCCTCATATCAACTCAGCTCTATTCCTATCTTGTTGACAATAGAATAGTGATAAATTATCAAACTGTCAACATGGGAATATATATTTGATGCTTGATACTGTTTTTCCACCTGATGAGTGATGATTGTTTACAAAATATATGCATTGTAAAATAGAATTGTCTGAGTTTTTGTTTAGGTAAGTGATTGTAATATAAAGAAAGTGGAGAGGTACTTATTTATAAAAAACATGCAAATGTCTTTGGATTCTATAATGCTATTATTATTTCCCTTTTCACAAACTGTTGGAAATTGATAAAACTATTACTTATCTTGCATGAGAATTGCACAATGGAAAACACTGAGGTGACAACGTAGATGTGTACATCAAGCTGGTTGATACTTTTACCTAATCTGACAAGCAATGTTGTTTGAAAAATGTATGCATAATGAGAGAGTGTGGTATGAGACTTTGTCAAGATGGATGATTGTTATATGGTGTAGTTGAAATGAAGGGTGGATTAATAGAAAGAATAAAATGAAGTATATTTATATAACACATGGTACTTGTTGTATTTTTATATTGGATTATTTCCACCATCTAATAAGTGTATTGAATGTCTTTAGAAAAAATTAACTTTATTTAAATATTCCAAATACATTCAACTATTAGTAATAGCACATTCAAACAGGTTAGTATATGCACAATGTTTCGAGAGGTATTATTCTCCCATTTTGTTCAGGCATTGCTGGCCTGACCAGTGACAATACTAGCATGGGATTTCAACCTGGGTCTTTAGATTTTTGAGTATTGAATTTTAAGGTAATGCTCTAACCAGCTGAGCCATCAACCCAAAGGCATTTTTTTATTTTTTTTTTTGGCAGGATGGTTTAATTAGTTAGAGCATTATATTAAAATTCAATACTCAAAAATCTAAGGACCCAGGTTCAAATCCCATGGTAGTAGTCACTGGTCAGGCCAGCAACATCTGAAGAAGAGGGGAGAATAATACTTCTCAAAACATTGTACATATAATAACCTGTTTGATGTGCTATTACTAACAGTTGAGTGTATTTGGAATATTTAAATAAAGTTAATTTTTTCTAAAGACATTCAATACACATATTAGATGATGGAAATAGACCAATATAAATATACAACTAGAACACTATCATCACAAACCTTCAGGAAAAAAATGCATGGTACTGTAATAGTTTTTTTTTTTTTTTATTAATTGTTTAAGAAAATATAAAGATGATTTTTAAAATTGATTTCAAAAAATGGTAAAAAAAAATAGAAAGAAATACAAGGAATATTTTATAAATGATATAAAGTTTTCTGGATTGATGATGTTGAGAAAAGAATGTACACATCCAAAAACTGAATTAGCTTTAGAAATATTCATTTTGCAGATGAAGAAGACTGATCAAGAAAGATGATGATGAGTACACATACTTTTTTTTTAAAAATTTGTGAAATGAATAAGTAACTTATTTTACTTTATAAAGGAGTAGTATAAACTAATATCAGATGAGACTTTTTTAAATACTTCAGAAAGTTTGCATACTGAGAGTTTTGTTTAAAATAGGAAAGTTTGCAACTATTTTTTTAACAATACACAATTAAGAGTAACAATACTAATATTATTGCTACTACTACTGCTGCTACTAGAATTATTACTACTACAACTAATAACAATAATAACAACAATAACAGTAAATGCAGCAACAACAACATCAATAATAATAACAACATCCATTTCTATTCATATATATGAATATAAGAATATAAGGCAGAAACATTCAATTTATGATTTATAAAAAATATAAGAATATAATGGAGAAACAAAAAATTATGTTGTAAAATGTAATAACCAACCAAATGATAGTTTTTAAAATTAATTATATGTCCCAAATAGAAAAAATAATTTACAGGTATACTATACATTAGAAAAGTAACAAAAAATCCATTTTTTTTCCTTTTTTTAAAATCAACAATGACTTTTCATGAAAAGAAATGCAGCTTGCCTTTATGTGACAGGTAAATACTATAATTCTCAATACGATTATATTTTTTGTTGCGATTGTTTTTAACATTAGATTTTTTTTATATGATTTGACATTCTTGATATTATAACATATTTATTAGTCTTTAGTAGTCGTGAAATAGTGTTTTTGCAATTTAGTCATAATAGTAATCATGTTTTTTTTTTAAAAAAAAAAGTTTAAAGCTTTTGCTATAAAATTGCCTTTTATTTATATTATATTTTAATAAAATAGAATTGATTTCTTTGTCAAAATTTCAACTATTTAACAATGCTCTATAAATGTATAAATGGCAATATATTATTTCAATTTTTCTAATGTTTAAACTTTAAATAATGCGTATGAAATAAAAATTGAAATAATATTTTTTTTCCCATGTTATAGCATCGGCCGCGACGCGAACCCACAACCATCTGCAACCAACTACTTGCTTGTAAAGAAACTGCGGGTTCGCGTCCCAGCCGATGCTATGACATGGGGAGATATATTATTTTAATTTTTATTTCATATGCATTATTTAAATTTTAAACATTAGAAATATTGAAATAATATATTAAAAGAGTGCTAGATAGTCAAAATAGTGGAAGAGAAATAAAAAGTATTAAAAACAAATAATAATTTATTTATTTTCACCTTTCACATAATAATATATTTTTACATATCATTTCATCCTATAATTATCACAGATTTAATAAACTTTACTTTATTTAGATATTAACAAAAATATATAGATAACCTTAGTAGAAGACATTTTTAATATGTATTTATATTAAGTGTTTTTTTTTCTTTCTGAAGGTATATTGGAGTAATTACACAAAGATTACTTGTTAATATTTCATCACTCGATGTGTTATAGTCTAGTGTATCAATTTTATAGTTGTCATAAAACAAATAGCCTCTTTTCATATTGAGATGAATAATTTACTACTACTACTATTACTACTTTTGTTTTTAAATTGACAAAATAACAAGTGATTAGTTTTTTAAAATGTCAGTGAATGTTTAAATGCTGTAAATCATAAATTAGCTTAGATCAAGGGATCGTTAACTTTCAAATCTATTAGACTCTTTCTAAATCAGAATCATGCATTTTTAATTTTATATATAGGATCATCACATTAATACATGGGGAGAATCTAATGCTATTTTTCATAATCACCTGATGAACTCCATATTGTAAGATCAAGTACTGTATAATGTTGAAATGGATGTTAATTTTCTTTATACATTAATATTGTGACTGACTATTTAAACATTTAAATGCTTATATGTAGTTGGCTTAACTACTTTTATTATTTCACCTTTGGGATTTTTGTTACATATTTTTGTAAAGCTCAACAGATATATTTTTTGTTTGCTTCCCTATTAAAATACTTTAAATTTTCTAATGGTTTTTATTTTAATTTTATTTTGAATACATTTCTACAGTTGCACTTTTATTTCACACAACTACAAGAAAAGTCAATGTTATAATGTAGTAGCAATTCTTTGACCTGTCAATGTTTTAGACTGAGAATTCAAATCTAAACCACACTGAACATGTTTTATAGTATTTTAAAAAGACTAAGACTTTTTTGTAGTGTCAGTCCAAAACCAATCAAGTTAGAGATTCTATAGTAATTAACATATGATATCCATCTAATTTGTAAAATAAAGTATGTTTTTAGAAGGAAGATTAGGTATTAAACATAAAAAATAATTAAAATATGCAATAATCTTTATATCTAATAAAATTGTAGATGCAAACAGATATTCATTACTGGTTTTGAATATTACAAAAATATTCTTTATTCAATTCTTCATAAATTGTAATTAGACATAGTTAAAAGTAAGGCTGCACATTTGTTTCTTTTTGTTTTATAATCATTTGGATTAATTTGTTTGTGAATATTTATCTAAGTTGATGCTTTCATATACTTTTGGCACACTTTTGTGTTAATTAATCTTAAAGTTTGAGTTATATAGAGATTTGATTATGAGAATTCTGAAATGAAAAAAAAAAAACTCAGAGGCATTCTTATAATTACACTCTGATACAAATAAACAAGAAATAACATTAGTTGTAAGAATTAGATTAAAAATTCTATACATATTTTTATTTCTATATATTTGTAAATGTTTTGTAATATTCAAAATACAGGCATTCTTCATATATCTGGAGCTTAATTGTAAATATAGGGGACTTAAACACAGACTTTCAAGCACTCTTCAACTATCCACACTATCTCATACCACTGATACATATGATCACACACATGCAAATAGGATAAATAATCACCAATATACATATTTTGTGCTGAACCAGCACTCATTAATTGGTCCAGATCATCATCTCCCACACACATATAATCAGTGTTTTATATAAACTGAGCACTTATTATATATATATATATATATATATATAATAATATATGCTCATATATATAAGTTGAACCAAGTGATAAGTGCGGGTTCAACATGAAATATATGTGTGTTCATGTATATCAGTGGTATGAGATAGTGTGGATAATTGAAGAGTGCTTGAAAGTCTGTATTCAAATCCCCTATAAGTGTTTTGCAACTAAATGATGACTCTGTTAATAGTAATTATATCGCATAAATAAATGACTGAGACATAATTATCAATATAATTTATCATTTATAGTACGAAAAATACTAACATCCATACCATAAAACTTCAAGTCAATTGGAATGTTTTTGTATTAACAACTTATATCACTAGATAATAATATCATGGAATGGAATTTCTCTCTTAACAAAAATTACTATGAAATATATGTTGTGATGTAAAATAGACAGAAAATCAAGTTACTTTAGTACAAATTTACTTTAACAAATCAATTTTAAAGCTACATTCAATATTTCATTTTCATTGTTTTCTTGATAGTGGCACTAAAATTTAAATACTAGCTTTAGAATGTTGTCAGACTCTGATTATGTTATACTATGAGATTAAAAAAATGTGTTTTTAAGTGTTTATGTAGCTATTGTTTCAAATTTAAATGTATTCTTTTTAATCTGATATTAATATACAAAGGGAACATATAAATATGATATTTTTCCATGTATTTAAACTTATGTTATACATATATTACTTTTTTTTTAGTAATTTAGAATATATGCCTGTTTTTAAATTTCACATGATAATTTTATTTTAAACAGGAAAAAAACTCTCCATACAGTAGTGTCACCCAGTGCTAACCAGAATAATCAATGGATGCCTCTGGGTTAGCACAGGGTGGGACTACTGTATGGAGAGTTTTTGCCGGTTTAATAACAGTTATGTACTAGCATAAGAGATGGTGACCATGTGATGTTTAATAATTTTATTTTGTAAATACTTTTATTAAATTGTTATTTAGAAATTAATGGTTAAAGATAAGATGGATGCTCTTATCTTTATAAAGTCTCTATCTTGTGTTTAGGTTTGAGAGTTTTCTTCTATACTCAACACAGCATCATTGTCCTATTATAAAAATTAGTAAACTGTATATGTTAAAAAGGTAAAATCCTTTCTTTTTAGTTTCATACAATTTATGCATCTATGCACCAAATAAATAAATTTAAAAATGTTGTTTAATAATAATATGCAAAAACAATAGTTTAATTTTGTCACAAATTTTATTCCATGTGTTGGTTATATATGTATATATGAGACATGATTTGCCTTTATTTACCTACATTTTATCATGTAATTAATTAAGACACAAAACATCTACAGCACAATGCTATGATTGTATTTATAACTGAGAGAAAATATAGAACTCCATATATATATATTAATTAGATTAACAATTCAGTGGTGTTTTATTGAGCATATGAAATATTCTCAGTATATATATATATATATATATATACTGAGAATATTTCATATATATCTATATATATATATATATATATATATATACATCTAGGCTGATTGTTGGTTGTGATAGGATTGAGCTAAAGTTGAATGATGCACAGATAAAAACAAAAAACTTACAATCCGTATTATCATGCATTGATCATATTCTCTTTCATTAAGGTATTGTAAAAGTGGATAAAAATGTGTTCCTATATGAGATTCCATATGCATTGATAAAACAAATAACACACACACACATAAATCATTTCTCATTATTATAAAATGGGTTATTTCCATATAATGCTTGAAAAAATTAAAATAATTGAAATATGTCTTCCAATTCTTTGTTCAATATATATCAGATTAAAGAAAATAATTTTACAATTGTTTAAATGCATTTATATTTAGTTATTTAAACCAAATAATTATTTAATCTATTAGGGAGACTTTTGTTGCATCAATTGTTAATAAATAGTTTCTACAGTACTAAAAGTGTTAAGATCTATTGATGTATGGATTCTTAGAATTTAATTTGAGTTAAAATGATTAACTCTTCCGTGGCTAAATAATGTAATTAAATCATGGCTAACTTAGCAAAATGTAAATTTTGTACAAGCAGCTTTGCATTTGAAACGTTTTTGTTAAAAAAAAACCAACTACTTATTAACAAATTTATTATTAAAATTAATTTTAAACATAACTAAAAAATGAAAAAAAATGTAAAAGTTATAAATTCATTAAAAAAAAAATAAAGCTAAAAAATTAGATAATTATAAAAATAAATATATTTTGTACTTATTAAATCAAACAGCTTTCAAATTATCAAAAACAACATGATTAAAAAATTCTCTGTAATTGTTTACGCTTGACAAATAAAATATAAATGTCTGCTACCGTTTGTGCTATTTGAATTCTAAAATTTACGCCACTGAATTATTTACAATAAAATTATAATACAACTAAGGGTTCACAGGTCTTAGACATGACATATAAGTAATATCATTGTAGAAAATTAAATCACCATTCTCCCTCTAAAAAACATGGAATTTACTAAGAGATGGTTAAAATTATTAAGACTTCACACAAAAAAAAGAAACAAGTTCTTATTCTTGTTTTTTTTTTTTTTAATATGTCAAAGCGTTGACCAGGAAGCGAACTTGGGCCAGCTACTTGTAAGGCAAGCTATGCTAACCGCTAGGCCACCAATGCTTGACAAAATTCTTTGACATTAAAATTTGTAATATGTAGAAGTGCATACTAGCAAAATTTCTAAGCAATTTAGAGTTTTGAATCTAACAACTTATTTTTTATTTTTTCGAAGCTGAATTTTTAATTTGTATTTTTACTGCTCTTTAATGAATTTCTGATTTTAATTTGTCATTGAATTCTACTGTAAATTCATTGTTTAAATTTGAAGCATTTAAGACCCTAAGAATACCAAGCGCTTTGTGGCACACAAGCAAGCATAACCATTTACCAAATATATGACTGGAGTTTGAAGAATTTCGATAAAAGTTTTAGAATATTTGTCTTAGATATCTGACCTATATTTAACCAAATCAAACCCTCAATATGGCAATAAACAAACTTGGTAAGTACTTCCTCTTTTTCACAGTTTCTTTATAAACATGTGTTGGAGAAGTCTTTGAACTGAACTGGGTTATCTATTTAAAATTCTACTATACTTATTTTAAATTTATTTAAACGTAAGTAATATTCATTAAAGCTGTAGCCTCAAGCACATGCGTGAGTAAGCTTGTGGTTTAAGACCTGTAGAGGTCCCTACTATCGCATTTTATATGCATGTGCTTAAGGCTACAACCTTAATGAATATTACTTATATACTTATTTTAGTAATGTGATTAGATGTGAGGTAAATTGTCATTGCATTTAAGTCTGTTTCTAGCATTATATATATATATATATATATTGTTATGAACCTATAAATAATTAGTGTAATATCTTTACCATATCAGTTAATATTACAGGTCTCAAATCATTTTGATTGTTCATAGGTCTTTGTATATTTTTGGAGGTTAGTAGCTAAATTTATGGTGTTATTGTAGCCCAATTTTTATCATAATTAAATCAACAATACACATATTTAAAAGTGATATGTAACATGACTTTACACCAGAGATGTCCAATTTGCAGCATGTGGATCACATGTGATCTAACAGAAAATTGTAAACATACTTAAAACATGATATTTTTTTCTGCTTTTACATTACAGTGTGTCTGAAATAGAAGTGCATAAGCTCTCACTATTTTCATGCATGGATAGCTTCCATTTTATAGTTAATGTGTTGCTTCCATAGTATTATCTTCCCATGTACAGACAATAGAGAGGACAACATCAGATGCTATATGTGTTCTCAATAATTTGGTAAGACAGCAATTATCAACATTATTGCATTTACAATTGCAATATTAGGAAAGTTATTAAAAATTTGGTAAACATTGTTATATATAGGGTATATGAGCACATACTTTTACATGACTCACCACTCTCCACTCTATCTCATAACTCTGATACATTTCAACACATATATGCTGAAAAGATAAATAATCACCAATATATGTATTGCATGCTAAACAAGCAATCATTAGTTGGTCCAGATTATCATTTCTACACATATATGTTATAAGTGTTCAGATATATAATAAGATAGCCAATCTTCATGCTCTAATGGACAGGCTTCAATCTACTCCACATTCCAATTCTTCAACCATCCATTCAATTTAAAAATCTGATGATGGAATTCTCAAAGGCCACCCTGAGGCCAAGATTCTTGTCACACCCATGTTGACCTAAGGTCAATCTGACCCCTTATGTACAGGACTTAATCTATTTAATACATATACAAGGGATGGGCAGACATCTCTACTATGTAATAACTGAAACACAGGCTTATTACATACCTGTGTCTATATATGTAACATATAGGGTATATGAGCACAGACTTTCACATGACCCAACACTCTCCACTCTATCTCATAACACTGATACATTTGAACACATATATGTTGAAAAGATAAATAATCACCAATATACATATTTCATGCTAAACCAGCAATCATCAGTTGGTCCAGATTATCATCTCTACAAATATATGCTATAAGTGCTCAGCATTCCATCATCAAATTTTCAATGGGATGGATGGTCGAAGAGTTGGAGTGTGGAGTAGATTGAAGCCTGTCCATTAAAGCATGGACATATTTAGTTTGACTATTACTATTTGGATAATAAAATTTAAAACAATGTTGGGAAGATCTCATTTAGACATACATGGATATTTTTCATTTACGTTTGGTTTATACCAATGTTTCCAATTCTGATCCCATAAAGAATAGCCACTACATGTCCTGATTAACATAAACGAACTTCATGTTATATACAACATTATTATAAATATAGTAACATATTTATTTATTATTCTTTTATGTCTTAGTTAATACCATGATGGTTTAATAGACCTTTGTGTTATGTATAATGTGTGTGCGATAAAAGAGAGATATAAGTTGCACACAACAAAAAAGATACACATAAAAATATTAATAATTAACACAAACTTTAAAATCAACAATTAACAAATGTGTGTGTATTGTGTGTATATATATATGGAATTGATATATATCTTAAGCAGCGTCTTACCTTATCTCATTTTCAGTGATCGAATTATTTCATAATCAAGATCGCACCTCATAAATTTTTTCTGTCCATAGTTATGACATTATCTTTATTATTAATTTCATAAATTTTAAATTAAGATATTCAGCCCTATATTAAAATAAAGAAAATAAATTATTATATATAACATATAAACGATTAATTATCAATGACATCAACTTTATAAATGGGTTTTACAGTTTGTATTGACAATGTTCTTAAAGCTTATTCTTATAATTCATGGTAGTTTCTTTATGCACAGTCAAGAATTCAAACATCTGATGGATTGGTGGCTTCGTTAGCCTTCAAACTGGAGTTTTGGATCAAGGTTTAAAAAGAGAGAATTCATAGTGGATCGTTTTGATATTTATCAATCCAGGCATGGAGAGATAGGACAATCCTATATTCGTCTTGTAAATTTTTAATTCCATGGATGATGACTTTTCTTCCACGATATTCCCCTTGTTTTCAGCAATGTATGATTATTTTAGTCGATATTTATATAAATATTTTGTACTTGATATTAGTTGGAGAAGCACAAATATCCTTCTACTACTGCATGTTTCAGATTTAAATCCAGAAATTTATGCTGAGGAACCAGTGGTGTTTTTCCTTTTTGTAGAGAATCAAATGCTTTATTCTGTTCGTAAATTATTAATTCACAAACTCTTTGCTTAGACGTTTTAGAACTAAATGTTTCTACTTATTTTTTAAAATCAGTGTAAAAGATATTTTTAGCAGTATTGTGAGTTTGAATTTGTTGACACAAACCTTCAGATTTTTTTTTTAACTCCTTTATCCAAGGAATGATAAATGTTTTTACTCAGGGAAAATATTTTTTCCTCCTTGAACAAAAGGTTTGTTGAATATTCTTTATATATATATATAAGCTAGTTTGTGTTAATATTCTTACTTTATTGTCGATGTCATCTTTGGCTAAGTATTAACATAAGCAATTTATTAAAACAAAATCATAAGATAATAAACACAGTTTTTCTTTACTTTAACATTATATACATTTTTTTTGAATAAATTCATTCATCCGATCTATTATATGTCATGATATCGATTTGACTGGTTAGGTTTAACTTTCACTTTAATGCTTATTTATATTTGGCTTTAAATTTTAGTTTATGATAACTGAATTTTAGTTTATGTGTCGTAACATTACCTAATTCTATCACTTAATAAGTAACAGTAATATTATGGGCTTGACTTGGGATTGTGTCTTATGGTGTGTGTACTGGTTATTGGAGGAATGGTGGAGGCATCTATCACTATATATATATTAGAATAAATACTAAAAAATTCAATATGCGTATATAAATAAAACAAATAAAATCTTCACTTTTAACCACCTTAATGCATTTCATGCCATCTTGAATAGCAATCTTCCATTAAAATTAAAATTTTATTAAAATCACATAACAGTAATATTCCCACATGAATGGTCAACTTTTGATAAATTACATTGTTTATTCAATACATTGTTTGTACAGACATTCAGTTGAATAAATAGTGTTATTGTGTGAGTATTCATAATTTGTAAAAAGTTGGCCATTCACACGGGAATGTTACTGTTATGCGATTTTAATGAGATTTAAATTTAAACAGATGATTATTACTGAAGACAGCATAAAATGCCATAAGCCGGCTATTTATATTTATTTCATTTGATATTGAAGAGGATTGAAGCCTGTCCATTAAAGTATAAAGATTTGCTGTCTCGATATAAAACTGAGCACCTATTATATATGTGTGAGTAATGATGATCTGAATGAACTGATGAGTTCTGGTTCAGCATGAAATATATATATTAGAGATCATTTATATTTTTCACATGTATGTGGTCATGTGTATTGGTTGTATAAGATGGGAGTGGATAACTGTACGTAGCGTGAAAATATGAGTTCAAATCTCTTCTAAATTATATTAAATATAGTTTAGATAATATATTTATATTTAAATATCATATATTCTTCATAAGGATATATTTTACTAATCTTAAATTTTCATGTTATATTATAGCAAAATGAGTGAGCTATAAATGATTAAGTTGCAAATTTTCCAGAGTATGAATAAAAAATTGTTCAATATATATTATCCGGGTAAAAATTTTGAAAATATTATATACTTAAGTTTACTTGTCAGATGTGTTAATAAGGGTTTTATTCTGGAGTCATAAAATATGTGAACTTCAATTCTAAATCAATGTAGAACAATTAACTACATGGTAACAGATTATCTCATAAGAGTTTATTTATCAAATAACAACACATCAAGACTTTCATGCAGTTAGAAGCAAAATCTCAGGTACAACTCACTTCCCAAATAATGATTTGATCCTTCAACTATAAAGGATGTAGATTTTATTGTAAAAATATTATTTAAAGTGTGTGGTAGCTAAGTCTGTAATTGCCATGGAAATAACATTCACAATATAAAATTTGCATAAAGAAAGCCCAGAAATCAGACTTGTAAACTCAAAAGCAATATATAAGAATGAATAATATCACTAACAGCATCATAAATCATTCCATATGCATACTAATATGCTTTCAATAAGAATTACTACTCTAGAAGAATCCATCATAATCTTGAGTAATCAAAAGGTACCAGATGGAAAAATGCTAAAAAATACTCATATATTGACTGCATTTTTTCCTACTTAATCTTCATCAATCTTGTGTTTGAAACCTTAGAATTTTTTTAAATTTAATATTATAAGAATAAGTGGTGGTTAAATCTCCACATGCATTTATTAGATTTCTGAATTTCTAGTCTTCACTGATAGAAGCAAAATCCAAGCATCAACGAGTCTGGTAATGGGAGGGCTTTCTAGTGTTATGCCATCTAGTGATTATAGAATCTTCATATAAATAGTTGACGGGTCTAAAGTTGAATAAAGATAGCTCCACATGAAAAAAGGAATAATACTTATTTTTTGTTGCTAAGCATAAAAATTGATAATCACTGAAAGCAGTTGATGTAAATGTTGACAAAAAAAAATTAAATATTTTTAACCAATTGTGCTAAAATTTTAAAAATATTTTATTGGGTATTATAAACATTTTGCAAACAATCCTAGCAGTATTAGAAATAATACTAACTATGCATGTGCTATTTTTTATTATTCTATCATCAAAAAAATTAACTATAAAAACATCACTTGTTATTGAGATTAACAAATAGATAAATATATTTATTTTGTTAAAAATTAAAAATATATATATTTCATTTTGAGAAGCATATAGTTGAACATTCTTTATAAAAACATTCTATAAATATATGTAATTAGGTTAAAACATAATAAAAGTGCAAATAAATGAATAATTAATAATCTTAATAACATATACAGAACTCTGTTGATTATGCCATAATCATTATCAATAAACTTATATTGATGAAAAATAGATGTCACATGATTTTTCAAAAAATGATTGTTTCAAGATTAACAGATTTGTGTATTTATTATAAAATGTTTAATTTCATTTATGGAAACAGTTTATTAATTTTCTTATTTTTATAGTGTTTGTATCTTCATGTGATATTTTTGTTTGATATGAGTTTAAATTTAATGTCTGAAGATCTTTATGCCCCCCCCCCAAAAAAAAATGGTACTAGTTCTATTTTTGCTGTGCCTTTTGTAAAATCAAGCAGCAACTGATGTTCGCTTTATTTGTTTAATTAATATTTTAATTCCTTATGATTGTTCTTTGTAACCATGTACAATTGGTTAAATAATAGTCAAGCATTGGTGGTTGAGAGGTCAGCAACAGCTGCTTTATAAGCAGTGGTCCCGGGTTAGCAGGTTCGCTCCCCAGCTGATGCTATGACACATGAGGAAAAAAAAATTGCTCTAATAATATTATTTTTTTGTTTTTAGTTATGATATTTTTGGAATTATTAATTATTTAATTTACATTTGGAAAGTCATAAAATAATATATATATATATATATATATATATATATATATATATCATCAAATATTTTTAATAAATTAATTTGATCATTAATTAATAATAACATGGATGCCTATTTATTATTATTTATGTTATTATATTTATTTAATATATGTAAAAAAAATTTCCACCCTACATTTATAAGGTTTTAAGTAAAGAGATCAATATTTTAAATTATGTTTCTTTTATTACTTTATTACAATGTTTTAAAATTTGTGTGTCACTGGTGCATATGATTTAAAGTGAATATTTTTTCAGATTTGATAAATAATTGATAATTTAAGTAGTCATTACATCTAGCCATATTTACATTAAAAATTTTGAATTAGTCCAATTTATATTGTTTAATTTATATAAATGATTTTTAACAATAGTTTTAGCACTGCAAACAAAAATAGTCATCAATTAATGCTTCTAAAGTTACTAGTATCTAAAATTGATTTCTTATATTTATATAATCCAAAATTGAATTAAAAATTTTAGATATAAAATATTTTACTTCAGTAAAACCTATAACAAATGGGCTTTTGTATAGGTTGATAGAGAAAACTTGGTTAATTTTAGAAATGCCAATTAGTAATTTGTTTTCCTGGCTACATAGCTCTCTTTACATGGTTATAATCTCTTTGACTTTATGCTTTCTCTAATCAAAACCCCACCAAAATTTTAATTTAACATATATATTATATAATAAATGTGTCAATATCTCTTAACAAGCTTTTCAAAAAATCCCTATCCTCAGACAAGTTTCTAGCTCTCGCTTTCAGTGAGATGCTAGGATATTGCAGCATTAGATGTAAAATACCAAGTCAAACCCAGCATTTTATTAACTATTAAGTAGAAAATCTGAAAATTTCAGACATCCTTATGTCTTCAAATCCAGCTCTCTAACTTAAATAGTCATATGGGATTGAACTAAGTTCAGATACATTATACATTAATAGCTTTAACAATATAAATGATGACAGTCAGAGCTAAAATGTAGTCAAGGATAGAAATATTCCGAAAAGCTTATTAACTATTGTCATGCTCAATATATAAAATTTGTAATACAAGCCTATAAAATTATGTCATGTGATATATAACTTGATTTCTTTGCTCTTAAGGCTTTGATAATTTGTTTTTTCTCTTAAGGCTTTGGTGATTTTATATTGTTAAAGCTATTAATATATGGTGTATCTGAATTTAGTTCAGTTCTGTCCCATATGGCTTTAGTTAGATAGTTGGATTTGAAAATAGGGATGTCTGAAAATTTCAGAATTTCTACTTGAGAATTAAACATTAGAAAAAATTCTGGGCTTGACCTGGTATTTTAGATCTAATACTGGGAATATCCTAGCACCTCACTGATGATAGCCAGCACTAAAAAACAGTCTGAGGCTATAGTTTTTTTCTGAAAAGCTTGTTAAGAGCCATTGGCATACTCATTATATAACATTTGTAATACAAACTGATATATGACTTGGTTTCCTTGCAATATATTGAACCATGTATGGTGAATTTTAGATCAAAATAGTAAACAAAATCTAACATGAACTTTGACTCTTTAAATAAAAATCTAAACTTGTGAAAGCAAAATTATAAACTTTTTTTAAACAATTGATAGGATGCACCTATTTATTAATCCAATCTGCACCAATGCAATTTAAGTATTGCTCCACCATAGTCCCTTAGGCAGAGAAGAGAGTACCCAAAGAGTACCTGTATCCAAGCCAAAGTTATATATAAAACTATATATATAACTAAGACCACATTTCCAGGACACAGTTACCTTCTTGGCTGCAGAATTCAACATCTGTCATTCAAAGCACTTTTTTATTTCAGAATAAACCCCAAGCGCCAGCTAGCTACTAGAACTAACATGCTTTGATATGATGGCAAACTAATTCAGCACCTAAGAAATCCCAACTAGCTCAATCAAAAGGATATTAGAATATACTGTTACTTTATTTAGTGATAAAAGAATTGACCAACAAATATTAAGTTTAAAGATAATTTATTAGCTGATCAAATATTTATTATTATAAATTTTAAACTACTTCTATGAAATGTTAATTAAATCAAATAATGACTTATACTCTCCCCAGGCACACACATATTGTAATAAGATATACAATTGTTATACATTCAGCATTAAAATAATTATAAACATTCAAAACATGCACATTAATAGTTCATTTATGCAATTATAGAGTTCATCTATTGACTGACTCTGGGAGACTTCAAGATTAGCAATGGCTACACTACTATCAGAAATGGAATAAGAAAAGTTTTTCATTACCTATAAAATTTTGGATGTTGACTTTTTGCTGGTTGTTGCTTCATATGAAAATCTTTCCAACCAGTTAGATTTGAGATTTTGTGGAGGTTTCTGTGCTTATTACTTTGTGACACTATTATTTAAGTCAGCTAGACATCTATGGCAGTTTTCAAGTTGAAGGGAGGCATCACTTTTATTGAGAAGGCTTCTGCTTTTATTGGACTCATGCTGGAGCAAAGCCATATGCTTCCAATGACTGTTAATACAGCATTGTCATGGAAAACACTGATTCTGGATACATGATAGACTAATTGTAAAACTCAACTGATTGTAAACTGATTGAATCTTTTACTGATTGAACCAATTCTCACTCTATTTATATGATGACCTGTTGTCACTTTGTTAATTAGTTTTTATCTCTGCCACCTATATCTGTTGTTGAAATTTGTTCACTGTTTTTGATTACATTTTTTTGATAAGATTTTAGTCCTATTTTCAGTTGGTAGCCAATGCTAATTTGTTGTTTTGTGGATTTTTAATTAGTAGCCATTCACAAAACATGAAATATTATTACTGTTTATCTATTTTCTTAAAACAGAACATAGAACCACCTCTCACCCCCTTGTATTTTTTCTACCTGTTCTCAATTCCTTAACTCCACCCAAAATATCCAACTGTCTTTACATTCTCTCTTTTCATTTAAAAGAAAAAATAGTTTCAGTCAATTCTTTATTTAAATTATACCAGTTTAAACTCTTAATTATGATTATGCAATTTAGCATTTCTTTGAAAATCTATTTTCAAGCAAGAAAGAATATTTAATTAACTGTCATTTATGATGGTTCTGCACTCATATTGGAAAAAGCCAAATGAACCAGGTGGGGTGAATTTTAGATCGAAATAGTAAACAAAATCTGACATGAACTTTGACTCTTTAAATAAAAATCTAAACTTGTGAAAGCAAAATTATAATACTTTTTTATAGAAATAATATGATACACCTATTTATTAATTTGATCTGAACCAATGCAATTTAAGTATTGCTCCACCATGGTCCCTTAGGCAGAGAAGAGAGTACTCAAAGAGTACCTGTATCCAAGCTGAAGTTATATACAAAATTATAATTATAACTAAGACCATATTTCCAGGACACAGATATCTTCTTGGCTGCAGAATTTAATACCTATCATTCAAATCACTTTGTTGTTTTGGAGTAAACCCCAGGTGCTAGCTAGCTACTAGAAATAACATGCTTTGATATGAAGGCAAACTAATTCAGTGCCTAAAAATATGAAGTAGCTCAATTAAAAAGATATTAGAATGTACTGTTACTTTATTTAGTGGTAAAAGAATTGACCAACAAATATTAAGTTTAAAGATAATTTATTAGCTGATCAAATATTTATTATTGTAAATTTTAAACTATTTCTATGAAATCTTAATTAAATCAAACAACGACTTATACTTTCCTCAGGCACACCCATATTATAATAAGATATACAATAGTAATACAATTCAGCAATTAAAATAATTATAAGCATTCAAAACATGCACATCAATAGTTCATTTATGCAGTTATAGTGTTCATTTATTGACTGACTCTGGGAGGCTTTAAGATTAGCAAAGGCTACATTACTATTAGAAATGGAATAAGAAGTTATTCATTACCTATAGGATTTTGGACATTGACTTCTTGCTGGTTGCTACTTCACATAAAAAATTTTCCAACAGTTGGATTTGAGATTTTGTGGAGGTTCCTATGCTTACTATTTTGTGGCAATATTCTTTAAGACAGTTAGATATTTCTAACCAATTTCAAGTTGTTTGGCAGGCATCACTTTTATTGGGCAGGTCACTGGTTCCATTTGACTCAGGCTGGAGCAAGGCTGTATGCTTCCAATGGCTATTAACACTGCATTGTCATTGAAAACACTGATTCTGAATACGTGATAGACTGATTGTAAAACTCAACTGATTGTAAACTGATAGAATCTCTTTTACTGACTGAACCGATTCTCACTCTATTTATATGATGACCTGTTGTCACTTTGTTAATTAGTGTTTATATCCACCAGCTATATCTGTTGAAATTCATTCACTGTTTTTGATTACAATCTTTTGATAACATTTTAATCCTGTTTTCAGTTGGTAGCCATTGCTAATTTGTTGTCTTGTGGATTTTTAATTAGTAGCCATTGCTGAGTCTGTTTTTCAATTTTTAACTATCATATATCATTTTATCAATATTCACACATTTTACTATACTGTACTTCTTTATTTTTATAATCATTCACTATTTATGCATGTATATGTTTCAAATCAACTCATTACTTAATTTTTTAAATTACATTTTATTCTTTAAGTTAAATAAAAAAGAGTACCTTTAATTATATATAAAAGATTTATAGTTTAAACTGTCATACTTTTAATTTTTAATTATTTGCAATTCAACTACTCTAAAATTTTCTAAGTTAATTTTCTCCCCCTTCCACTTACTCCCTAACTTTTATAGATTATTTCCTTTTTATAGCAAAGTGCTTTTTGTTTAAACTAATAATAATAAAAACTCTTTAGACTTGTATAAATTTATTTATTTTCAAATGAGATGCTTTTACTTATTTATGGATAAATTATTCTGCAACACTTTTATTATTTATTATCAATTTTAAACTTTATGTTGTTTATGAAAAAATTTTATTTTAATAAATTTTAGACAAAAATTTCATGTGGAGCACTTTTTCATAAGTGGTACAATATATATATATATATATATATATATATATATATATATATATATATATATATATATATATATAGTAACAGATGTTATTGTTGAAGTATTTTAGCAGTTTATCTCTGTAAATACCAAGATATTGCATTTAAAAGAGATCTCTCTTTTAGAAATAAAAAGTATTTACAGTTTACTATTTTCACTGGTCACTGTTTATATCATCTGTCTGTGATTTTTCTAAAATGAAATAGAAAAGATATTACCACATTCATAACAATTTATGCAAATAAAGAAATAAATCATAAAAAGCCTCAAATGTTTTGAAAAACTTGAATTTATTTCTAAATTGAATTAAAAAGCATAAAATTGTAACAATTTTATTGTTGTGAATTGTAATCTGCATTTTTTAAATCAAATTATAATTTACTCTTGAGAAGAACTATAAAAAAATAGTTGAAATGTTGAGATAATTATGAATTTTTGAAAATTGATTTTAGAATAAAATAAATTTTGCAAGAATTTGCAAAAAAAAAATGTGTAAATTATTTATTTAATTAATGAAAATATTAAATTAGCATGATTATTTAGCACAGAACATATATGTAAATAAATTAAATTGAAAAGGCTTACTTTCATTATATTGTATTACTGTAAATAATGAGGCCTATATCTATCAATTCCATATTGTTACTGTTAGCATGAACATTTTTTAAACACTTAAAATATTTTTATTCTTTCTTTATTTTTATCTTTTATGCATTGATAATTTTAATAAGTGTAATTAATATTTCTATTCATTTACACTTTAGTCAATACATACATAGTGTTTCTACAACCAATTTTATTTATTTATTTTTTGATCTTATTATAATATTTTGTTTCTATGTACTCATTTGTAATTAAATAATTTATAGTTCTAACAAACATTGCTGGATAGTCAAAACTCTAAGAAAATAATATGAAATGAGTTGATAAAACAGTATATTTACAATGAATATTGTGTTAATTAAAGAAATTAATAATTATATAATTTGTCAATTTACCATTGTGTGATAATAATTGAGTAACATATCACTTGAAAAATAGTATTCAAAGATAAAATTTTAATTGTAGTTGTAATTAAAACAATTAGATTGCATTGTTAATGAGAAAAACATATTTATAAAAATGCAAGCAATTTAAAGTTTATATATAATAGTATGAAATGAAGCTAAGAGGAACTTGGAATCCTTTCAAATTTTGACACTTTATATTATTATAATTATAATTTCACCTTTACTTTTTTGCATTCCTTCATATATTCCTATATATTCCTTTATATAAATCTTCACAATTTATACACATGCTATAGAAACAGGACATATATTTGAGGGACATAGCATAAGAATGATTGGTTATAGTAATAAAAGAAGAGGTAGAAAAATAAAAGAAGCTATATTAATTAAGAAGATAAAACAAAATTTAAATAGAGTTGGGGGGGTGTAAAAACATTATTTTTAAAAGAATATTATTAATAATAGAGAAAATGTATATACAAAGTTTTGTGAAAGAAAAGGTTTAAAAATAGGATGAAAAGTTAAAGAAATTGATAATAGAGGGGATTGTATTAAAGGAGTATATGAAAAAGTGGCTAATGATTTTAAAAAAAGAGTCAGTTATAAATTTAAAAAAAAAAGGAAGGTTATGTTAAAGGTGAGTAAAATAAATAAATAAATAAGCTATAAAAGGTAATAAAGGATAAAGGTAGAAATAGGAATAAAGATTATTAATAAAATAGTAAGTATAGATAAATAATAAAAGGAAGGAAATGAATTAGATTTATAGGTATTAAAAGTAAAATACAAAGTTGATAAAAATATATTAGAGTAATGGAGAAAGATAGATAGAAAGAGAATGTAAAAAATAAAAAGAAAGTAGAAATAGTAAAGAAATAATGGAAAAAATAATAATTAAGAAAAAAAGAGAAGTAAAGGTATAGGGTTAAAAATAAAATATGATTATGAATAATAATGTAAAATATGTATTTTTATGTGTTTTTATATGTATGTAGAATAATGGTTATATGAATATATGTTTAAATGTTGTAGCTCTAATGAATACTGCAGGACCATCAAAACTGTTAGAAAATTAAAGGAATTATATAAAAACAATTGCATTAGAGTGTATATGTAGAGATTTATAAAAAGTAATTATATTATTATACTTGGGGAAAGTTTTTTAAAATTCTGAACCTTTTCACTTCTGTATAATAAAACTCAATAAATTGAACTTGATTTCTATTTCATTTAATTTTTTAGATAAATAATATTCTTAAATAAACAAATTTAAATTTTAGAAATATTAAAAAAACTGTTTAAATGAAAAAAAAAAACACTAATATCAAGTAGTTTATCACTCTTTCAAAAATGAATGAATTCTTTTTTATTTTACATTTTTTTAATGTGAATGAATGAATGTGGAATTGTGATTAATCTATGAAATTCTGTTTTAACATCTGATATTTGCTATATAATTATTAAAGTATTTTAAATATGCTAATACTGTGACTAATTTTACAGGTGATGATGTTATATAATGAATATCACATTAAGCATCAAAAATAAAGAGACACTCTTAAAAGAATCTTTCATTGAGAACAATAGAGCAAAGTCTATTGATATTTTTTGACTATCCATAACATAGTGACCTCTTCAGATTCTTTTCTTCCATAGCATAAGCTTGTGGTTAAAACACCCGTAGAGGGCCCTACTATCACATTTTATACGCATATTATTGAGGTTATAGCTTCAGTAAATATTACTTATGTAATCAATGTGCATTTAATAAATTTATAATTGAACAATCAGTAAAGGGAATATTGCATAATTTACATTTGAAAAAAAATATTTTATTAATATGATATATGATTATGGTTACCCAGTGATCTCAAGCAACAAAAATATCACACTTTTTCTGAGGAAAGCATACAACACTTCTCATTTGATATGAGAGTTAAAAAAGTTAATGCCTTTATTCAAGTTTCAGTCAATTTCAATTGTTCAGATATTTTTTATGGCTTCACAAAATCTTGCAAAAAGACGTAAGATCCATGCAAAGTAAAATATGGTAGGATTATGCACCAAGTTCCACAATTGATCTTAGTATGATATTCAACTTAGGACAGATATTATAAAATATCTTATCTATTGTTTTATTCTTATTTCATGTTAGATAAATAGGGCAACATTATTGTTGAATTAAATTTGAAAGGTCTTATTTCCATTATACATTCTGTTTTTAATTTAATATTCTGTTTATCTTGATAACTATCTTTGAGTTTATTCAAAGCTATTGATAATATCAAAAAATGATATTCCATTCTACTATGTATTTTATTGCATCTGAGGTTATATCTCTATAGATAGTTTTTTATATTCACTTAGATTTAAACTGTTTACTAATGTAATATAATGAGGTGCTAATAGTTCTAAACAAGTTTTTCCAATGAATCATGTGAGTGAGTGTATTTTATATCTAGTGAATGTTCTAGTGCCTCAATGATAAAAGCCATTAGTTCAAAAACAATTGGGGGTAGGGAAAATTCTAGATAGAGTTTTTAAATGCTTTCACTTGTGGCATTTATCAAAAAAGCTTGTTTAGAGCTATTAGCACACTCATATTACATTTGTAAATACAAGCTAATTTAGTCACATGGTTTCTTTACTATGTAAACTATTTGTATGCTTATTAAAAATTTTGATATTGGTAGAGAGTAAAAATACTTTGATATTTAAAAGAGCAAATGTTCATGTAGAATGACATCATTTAGAAGATGTGCAATTTGAATTAGATTATGTAATTTAATGGTAATGGCTCAAGTTGTTATGTGGCATTCAAGCATCAAGTGATACATTGATCTTTGCGTAAAAGATCTTTAGCTATCTGGATTTACTACTGTATCATTGATTAATAAGTACAGAACAAATATTTGTTTTTAATAATGTTTTTTTAAACAATGTATTTAGGATCCATCCAGTGTATTTTTTTAAAATTGTTTTTTACATCCACAAGAATTCAGTTTGGTGTAAAATAATATTCTATTTTCTTTCCTAAAGTTGCATCACAGAATACAATGTTCATGCTACTATGCTATGGCCTTAAATGACTCTTTTGTGACTAATTCTAGTGCTGTTTGCCAGTCGTATATTCATTTGAGAGCAAAAATTGGAATCTAACTAAATATTGATTTATTAGTTTATAAAATAATCTAAATATATTAGTAGTCAACACAGAAATAATGGAACAAGCTAGAAAAGTCCTAGGCTTACTGATAGATTTCTTGATTTTGGAATTGTAAACAAATTTGTTAACTGCTAAAACATCACATGTTGACTATTTTTTATGCTTACACAAGTTGTTTAAACAACAATATCCATTGCTTATTAAGGCATGCACTGGCTGCAGTATAGAGAATTTGCTACTGTTGTTAATTCCTCTTTCATTGTGGCCCAATAAATAAAAATTTGCATATTTTCCATAATTTATTTAAATACTTATGATTATTTTTACTAATTACTTATGCAGTAATTATTAAAAAAAAAATTTTTATGTTTACATTTAGATTTTTTTGAAATATGTTTTATTTTTAGAAATACAGTTTTATTTCTAAATATATAGATTACAAAATTTATAGTAACATTGGAAAAAGAAACGATACTCAGCATATTTTATAAGACACCGTTGTACAGGACCTATTGCTATTGTTATAATTATAAGTGCAATTTTACATTTTATAAGTGAATCTCATAGTTATTATGATAACTTAACAATAATTGATTGTGTTTTAAAATGAAGTTCAATCAATATTTTTTATTTTGGCTTTGCTATGCAATTGGTAAATTTATATTTCTAATAAATTAAGGACAACTTATTGATTCAAAATATAGAATAAAAGTTGTAATACTAAAATAAAATGTTGAACTAATAGCTTACATTTCCCCTAGGACATCAAGAGATAATATTAAAATGTAAAAGATCTAACCCATTAATATGATTCAGTATGCATGCAAAGTTATGTTTCTCAATAAAATGAGGCAATTAGACAACAAGTTACAAGAAATGATAATAACCATCACAATTACAAAATTTGAACATGTCTTAGTCATTATATTAATAGATAAGTAATGTTAGTTTAATATTATGCAAAACTAAAACTCTCTACATCATTAAAATAAGTTATATTTGTAACTGTGATTGATGCATTAGTCAAGACATAGCAGCAAATTTGAGCATTCAAATTTATGTTATTTTAAATTACTGTTATAATTGAATGTTGTGTCATTTGGAAGATCATATGCCTTTGAGGAATTGAAAGTGACAGAACAATAATGAGATGAAAGATCACCTTTAGTTCTTATATACCACTGCATAAAATCGTAAAGAGTAAATATTATAACCACTCTTTTACACTTTCATAGTTATCAATTTGTTTAGTCGTTCATATTTTGCAATAAATAGTTATTAATATTTTTGAAGTTTTCTTTTGGAGATGTTTTCCATATATGCACAGAAACATTAACTTTTAATGTTTTTACTATAAGATTGTCTATTTATTTATTCATATATGTATTGATCTACCCCTATCTTTCTATCCATATATTCTTCCATTTAGTTATTTATCTATTTATCAATATATTTATCCAATTATCTAATTTTCCATTTATTTAGTTATTCATCTATCTACTTTTTTACTTAATTATTTATTCATTTATATAACATTTTGATTATCCATTTATCTATCTATCTATCTATCTATCTATCTATCTATCTATCTATCTATCTATCTATCTATCTATCTATCTATCTATCTATCTATCTATCTATCTATCTATCTATCTATCTATCTATCTATCTATCTATCTATCTATCTATCTATCTATCTGTCTGTCTGTCTGTCTGTCTGTCTATCTATCTGTCTATCTATCTATCTATCTATCTATCTATCTATCTATCTATCTACCTACCTACCTACCTACCTACCTACCTATCTATCTATCTATCTATCTATCTATCTATCTATCTATCTATCTATCTATCTATCTATCTATCTATCTATCTATCTATCTATCTATCTATCTATCTATCTATCTATCTATCTATCTATCTATCTATCTATCTATCTATCTATCTATCTATCTATCTATCTATATATCTATCTATCTATCTATTTATCTATTCATCAATCTATCTGCTTACCTATTAATCGATTTATTAATGTGAATATTGATATAAAAATGACTAATTACAGATAGTAATAAATTATATATCATATCCATTAACAAAGGTCTAACCTAAACCTTCTATAAATGAGACTAAATGAACACAAGCATGTAAAATTATGTTGATGGACATAAATACTAATCATAATTTTAATATTTATTAATGATTTTAATAATTTATTACTAAACAATTTTGAAATGCAAGTCAGCTTTGTTATTTTTTTAATACTTATTTTTTCTACTTATTGAATTTAATTTATTCTTTACAAGTACGAAAAACAAACCTTAACATTTGACAGTACGTCTGTGTGCTAGAGGGCTGAATATTTTAAGAGTTGGGGAAAATTTAAAATCTTCATTGTCTCATTTGTCGTTAATATAAATCGAGCAATATTATTTAAAATGGTACATTGTTCCTTGTTAAATTTGACATACCTCCTGTGCTCTCTACCTATAATAAAAGTTTAATCATTATGAAGATACTATTAAAAAAAAACCCACTGTAATTATTTTTACTATTCTATTTTTTAAAAAACCTACCAATTCAATTAATGTTAACGATTATAATAAAAACACTAAGATTTGATGGACTTTCAAAAGCCTTTATTACTATTTGGTTTTGATTTCTTTTATTATAGTCGAACTCGTCACCGTCACAACTCTAAGATTTTTTTTCATACAAACTGGGTCCAGTGAGGTTTAGTTTACATTGTATATATCCCAAGCTGCCACGATTTGTCTGGATGAACAAAGAGATTGGTAGAAGATGTAACCTAGCCTGACCATCTGATCGTCGCAGATTTTTCTTCACTATTTGAAGCATTCATTAGCAGTGTTTGACACCATTTTCTGGAGCAGTCAAGTCATGAATTTGAATACAAAGCATCAAGTGACAGTTTGTATTGTTAAAAAAAAGAATATTAACATTTCAACTCTGAATAACAATGAGTTCTAGAAGAAAGCATTTTATTTCAGAGATTTTCTCTCATATTTCATAGAAGGGTAGCATATTTGACAAGACATTTAACACTGGGTATTAATGAGTAAAATAGTCTTCATTTAATGTGTACACACATATTTTTTATGTAAATAAACTGTATATATACACACAGAGAGATTATAAACCGTAGAATGGCTTATGTGTTATGTTAGCTTAATATGTACACACACATTAAAAGGAACATAAGCTATAGATATACTTTTTTTTCAATATTTATTAGGATAAGGAAAATTAATATATACTTTTATTTTGGATACAATTTAAATTATTTATTAAAAAATATATAATTTTTAATAAAAATTTATAAATTTATAAGCATGATGTTTTCTAGTTTCATGTAAAACAGAAAACAAAAATATTATATGTCATCTGAAGTTTTGTGGCAGTAAGTAACATTTTACTTGTGGTTTTATTTTTATTTTTGAAAGTTGAAAAGTAATTTTAAAAATAATTTTATTTATTTCAATTATGAAACAAAATACTTTGGAATATTTACAATATTCAATATATCAATATAAAAATAAATAAATAATACCTACTGACAGCTTATGTCAACTTACAAGCTATACTGAGTAGCATTTGCCAGTTAAATTTTTTAGATAAATCTCATTAACTTCACACAACACAAAAATTTCTATATTGAAACAGTGAGATCTGCTTTGCAGATCTTCGTTTCACTGTTTCTCACCTATTCCCTACCCTCATACGTTAGTTTGAACCCCAATCTATGGTAGTGTGGCTGCAATACGCTTACAGACCGAAAATCCCGCCTAATTTTAAACCATGAGTGCAATGCTCGTATTATATATAAGTATAATTCATTCCCAAATAAATAAAATATTAAGGATTATGTATATGTTCACATAATTTAGATTTATTTAAAAAGTAAGTTATATAAGTTGTAATTGCACACACCCTATGATATGCATTATAAAACATATCAAAATTATAATATGTTAAAGTTATTTTGTTTGAATGTATTTACAAATATATTACCATCATAATATATTTTGATTTAAAATAAAATTCATTTAGTAAATATTTGTTTAGTAAATAGATTCAAATATTGCAATTTAAAAGTAAAATAATTTTCATTTCATTTAATAAAAGTCATTCCAAATATTTCTGTTAAAATAAATGAGGGACAATAGTTTAATTAGTTAATGTTATATAAGTTTATCTAAAAACAGCAGATGTCCACTTAAGGTTTTCTTTAATTAATAAAAGTAATTTTTAATTAAATCTAGTTTGTAATTCGAATCTCGACAGGGAAATTAACAAAAACAATTAATTAATGTTGAATTCCTTTAGACATTCGGATAGATTTAATTACAGCTGATAAATCCGATATATTTTTGTAATGCTCCAGGGCAGTTCTATTGTTAATTTCTAATATAAAAAGGAGGTTTTTTTTTTGTTCTTCATTCTAATGTTTTTAAGAGAAATCATTCTGAGGTCTAATGTTTCTAACCAAAATTATTGTAGTAATTTGTAAATCTTGACATGACGGGGTAGAGTGCAAGAATGCTATTTCTCTCCGGAATGGTCATATGCTGCCGTAGACCATCGGAAGTTATCACACAAGGAAACCCAGAACTGCTGCTGCCAAAAATATGAACAGTTCCAGATTTTAAATTATATAAAAACCTGCCGACCATCAATCTACATAAAAATGCTTCTCCAGAGGTAACCCTAAATTAACCCAAGAGCTCTTGTGATAACTAACATGCTATAGCTATTTTAAATTGTTTTCTGATATTGCACATAACTTCATTATGTATTTCTTTAACATGTTTAAATATGCTCAACATTTTGCTCTCTATCCTTGGGTTAATATTTTCTATTGATTAAGCTTTCTGTTATTTTATTATGATAATGTGTCAGAATCGTCTTTGACCGAGTGAATTATTCCCTTTGATGAAAATAAGACGTTGCTATGAAGGCATATTTTAAATTTCTAAATAATTTTCCAATTTTATTATCTTGCAAATCACTCATTTGAGGGCAATTCTATTTTTTAATATATAATATAATCACCTAGTGTAAAATCTACATGTTATTGATTTTAATCTAATATGAGAGTATGTGCGAGGTCAATGATTACATGTGTCCCCTAATGCATTATTGCGTATATAAATCTATACTTACTTTTCAAACCCACAAGCTTGCATTTTCCTATTTTAATTACCATGTTCTACTTTAATTACAAAGTTCATCATTGACATCGAGAATGTGCAGACCCTTTTAAATGAATTTCTGGGAATTTCATTGGGCATTTCTCTTAATCCAAGTAAAACCCATTTAGTATGTTTTATATATACTAGTCTCGTATTGCTGGTACATGAATTGGTTGTTGAGACCACTTTGTTTTACTTTTCCAAGGATTCTTTACACGGCCAAGTCCATTCTCTTCACTTGCGGTTTCCAGGCAGAGGGTGTCCCCAAATGACACACCTGTGAATTAAACACAATCATCACACAGTTGCTAAGTTTTGGCTGTTCATAAAATACTTTCCTACAGGTTAGCGGTGAGATGCCTTCTGTAATCTAGCTGGATATTCAATATTGTTTTATTTTTATATTTATTTTACAAAGCATCCGTGATTTAAACATGTCACACCCTCCAACTTTAATAAATTCATTATCAGCAATATTGACCTCCCAATGTAACTTTATTTTCATTATTATCGAATAAATGCTTTGATCACATTCCCACTTTGTTGCTTAGTAAGCTTTTGTCCGTGCTATTCTCGAAATCAATAAATATTTTATAACACTTAATTTCAAATATTTTCTTAAACTTGTATAATTGCTCAAAGCACCTCACACATGTTCCTCTCTCATCAAGCACATTATCATAATGCTATTAGCCCAAGGAATAGAATATATGACTTTGCTTTAAAACCTTTTTGTCATTTATTGGAATATAATGCCAACAATTATTTAATATGTGTCCCTGTCTCATATAAGCAGACAGTGGCATTATATATATAATTTATATAAATAAATTTTGTGAAATTATTTAAAACTAAATTTGATCTCTTATTTTATTTGATTCTTATTACTGTCTTCATCTATATATATATATATATTTTCTGAATTTCTTTTGTAAATCCATAGACGTTAATTAGCCACCCAAACTTATCTTCGTATAGAGTCTTTTGTTTTTCCCTGACCACCAGGCACCGGTCAAAGGTTATAATAGCAGTAGCATCAGATGCATTATCATGTAAGTGGCGCTGTGAAATTTGGACTTTAGATTCGAACTTAGTATGTCTAGAAGGCAACCCCTCCTAGAATGTTCAGTTTCGTGTCTGGGGTTTGAATTCTGCAGTGTGTTAGTGAGATAGACAATTCTGACTGTTACATAGTATTTTTTTTCCGGGTCCATGACTTGCCCAAACATGGTGCCTCGATTATTTAAACTCCCACATCCCTGTATATCTTAATTATTTAAACACCCACATCCCTGTAGCTTAATTTTAGCATTTTGTATTCGTATTTAATCACCCAAATCCATTACATTTTTGATATATAAAATATTTTTCCAAGCTCTATACTATCTATATTGTTTATTTGCGTGTATATTTCATATATTTTGTTTGACTCGGGCATTCAATTACTTATTCTATATAATCAGAACTTGTCCAAACTTGCTATAGTGTGATACGAGCCATCTGTATTTATCTGTATTTATTGTTTCACTTAAGTCACGCTATATACGCATGGTGTGAATTACTTAATATTGTCCCAAGTGAATATTGTGACAATCTACGAATATTTCAAATATTGTATTTTCTATCAAAATAAAGTTTTATCGGCTCAACACGCAAGATAGCATAATAATACTTTTGCATGGTAATGACCTAGATATGTAATAGGCTATCGTATGGAATTCAGAATTGTAAAAAAAAAAAAATAAATTATAATCAATAAAAATATGAATGTTTTAACGAGTGTCTGTAGTTAAATGGAATAGTTATTAAAATTAATTTTGGGAAGCTAACAGTCTATGGATCCTTTTAACTGGTCACATGGCGCCCAAGTGTAATTTCACTAAACGGAGTTACTTCTAAAATAAATTTTGTCACCAGGCTAAATTCTTTTATATGTAATTTGTTTTTTCCAATGTGTGTAAATTTTTCTTAGACCAAATAATGAGATGTGAATCGGATCAATAATTATGTAAATAAAAATATATGTATGCTAATCTTAAATAAGAAGGAATGAAATAAGTATACCCAAATCTAGCAAATGTTAACATATATAAATAAAATTTGCTTGAGTTTAAAAATATATATGTTAGCGAAATATTTTGACAGTTAGAATTTAAGAGATTTTTATATATACGGGCAGTAGAATATATGTATGTTGGCAGCAGACTTAAACAAGAAATTTTTGCAGTAGTAACAGGGTAGTAGTGGGGGTTTTGTGATAAAGGTAAAAGCAGAAATTAGGCCAACAGAGATAGCCTATTAGCCATTAATAAAATTTTGAAATCAAACGTAATAGTAATCGCAGAGTCAAACAAGGAAAATATAATAATAGTATTTTTTAACTGTATTAGTTTTAGTAAGTTCAATGTAAAACAGTTAAAAAGTTTTTTTTATTCATTCAAAAAAAATTTTTTTTTGTTCAGGATAATATAGTTAGCAGTAAAATAAAATAAAAGTCATTATCATCACAATCACGATAACATCCAAGGCCATGTAAAATATGGATACTAACGAGGACCATTTCTGGACTATTATAGAATTGTTTAAGCAAGGTGAAGAAAGAGTGAAAAGATGGGAAGAAGAAAGCCGAAGGAGAGGTGAGGAACTTAGAGTGCTGTACAGACTCCTCCCTGGATGGCAAGATATGGCAGATAAACTCCTGAACCAGAAAGTTGAGACAAATGATTCCGCAAAGAAGACTGATACAACAGACCTGGGACCTCAAACTCAGCCAACCAAGCTCAACACTAAAATATTTCATGAAGTTAAAGAATGTCCCAAACTTTCTTTGGAAAGAATACTTCCATTAAATGATATCCGAGACTTAGGAGATCAAACCCAGCTAACCAAGCTCAATATTAAAATGTTACCATGAAGTTAAAAAATATCCCAAACTTTATTTGGAAAGAGTACTTCCAGCAAATGATATATGAGACTTAGGACATCCAACCCAGCTAACCAAGCTAATCAATATTAAAATATTTCATGAAGTAAAAAAATGTCCCAAACTATAATTTAGACAGGATATTCCCAGCAAATGATATACGAGACCTAGGAATTCAAACCCAGCTAACCATGCTTACTACTAACATCAAAGTACTTAAAGAAAACCAGGAAAATATCCCACCTGATATAGCAAGAATATATCAAATAAAGGAAATAATGAAAACAATGATGGCACTGGATTTCAGCCCATGGGCCAAGAAGCCACCCGATAAGGCAAATAATAGTGACAGCTTAAAGTTACAGTTACTAACAACCACTCTGGATTTCAGACCCTGGGCTAAAGAACTGCCAGATAAGGTAAAGATGCCTGATAATCCAAGACAGCAGTCATCAAATTATAAAAGCAGTTATTACCCACCAGACCCAGGATTATAGTAATTTTTTTAAACAACAACAAAAAAAAAATTGACACATCACAGGATAAACAAGATCGGATATAAACAATGTTAAACTATTAGACTTGTTAAATAAAATTTTGTTGAAGGGGGGAGATAATAGAAAATGTTCGCTAGATGGTAGATTTATTAATATGATCTGGGTATATAATTCAGTTTCATTTCTTCATTATATTTATATCCTGTACATTATGGGTTATCTTGTAAATTTTTTTTTATGCAGGCTTCATAGGTGGACATCTGTTGTAAGATCTTTTTTTAACAATTTTTTTTTGTTCCATCGCTAAGGGAATGTGAAACAGTAAGGTCTGATTTGCAGATCTTTGTTTCACCTTTTCTCACCTATTTCCTACCCTCATACTTTAGTTTGAACCCCAGTCTATCATAGCGTGTCTACAATATGCTTACAGACCGAAAATCCCGTCTAATTTTAAACCACGAGTACAATGCTTGTATTATATATAAGTATAATTCATTCCCAAATAAATAAAATATTATGGATTATGTATATGTTCACATAATTTAGATTTATTTAAAAAGTAGGTTATATAAGTCGTAATTGCACACACACTATGATATGCATTTTAAAACATATCAAAATTATAAATTTTTAAAGTTATTTTGTTTGAATCTATTTACAAATATATTACTGTCATAATATATTTTGATTTAAAATAAAATTCATTTAATAAATATTCGTTTAGTAAATAGATTCAAATATTGCAATTTAAAAGTAAAATAATTTTCGTTTCATTTAATAAAAGTCATTCCAAATATTTCTGTTAAAATAAATGAGGGACAATAGTTTAATTAGTTAATGTTATATAAGTTTATCTAAAAACAGCAGATGTCCACTTAAGGTTTTCTTTAATTAATAAAAGTAATTTTTAATTAAATCTAGTTTGTAATTCGAATCTCGACAGGGAAATTAACAAAAGGAATTAATTAATGTTGAATTCCTTTAGACATTCAGATAGATTTAATTACAGCTGATAAGTCCGATATATTTTTGTAACGCTCCAGGGCAGTTCTATTGTTAATTTCTAATATAAAAAGGAGGGTTTTCTTTTGTTCTCCATTCTAATGTTTCTAAGAGAAATCATTCTGAGGTCTAATGTTTCTAACCAAAATTATTGTAGTAATTTGTAAATCTTGACATGACGGAGTAGAGTGCAAGAAGGCTATTTCTCTCCGGAATGGTCATATGCTGCCGTAGACCATCGGAAGTTATCACACAAGGAACCCCGGAACTGCTGCTGCCAAAAATATGAACATTTCCAGATTTTGCTGTTAAATTATATAAAAACCTGCCGACCATCAATCTACCTAAAAATGCTTCTCCAGAGGTAACCCTAAATTAACCCAAGAGCTCTTGTGATAACTAACATGCTATAGCTATTTTAAATTGTTTTCTGATATTTCACATAACTGCATAATGCATTTCTTTAACTTGTTTAAATATACTCAACATTTTGCTCTCTATCCTTGGGTTAATATTTTCTATTGATTAAGCTTTCTGTTATTTTATTATGCAAATGTGTCAGAATCATCTTTGACCGAGTGAATTATTCCCTGTGATGAAAATAAGACGTTGCTATGAAGGCATATTTTAAATTTCTAAATAATTTTCCAATTTTATTATCTTGCAAATCACTCATTCGAGGGCGATTCTATTCTTTAATATATAATATAATCACCTAGTTTAAATTTACATGTTATTGATTTTAATCTAATATGAGAGTATGTGCTAGGTCAATGATTAAATGTGTCCCTAATGCATGATTGCATATATAAATCTACACTTACTTTTCAAACCTGCAAGCGTGCATTTTCCTATTTTAATAACCATGTTCTACTTTAATTACAAAGTTCATCATTGATGTCGAGAATGTGCAGACCCTTTTAAATGAATTTCTGGGAATTTGATTGGGCATTTCTCTTAATCCAAGTAAAACTCATTTAGTATGTTTTATATATACTAGTCTTGTATTGTTGGTACATGAATTGGTTGTTGAGACCACTTTGTTTTACTTTTCCAAGGATTCTTTACACGGCCAAGTCCATTCTCTTTGCTTGCGGTTTCCAGGCAGAGGGTGTCCCCAAATGACACACCTGGGAATTAAATGCAATTGTCACACAGTTGCTAAGTTTTGGCTGTTCATAAAATACTTTTCTATGGGTTAGCGGCGAGATGCCCTCCGTAATCATTCCGGATATTCAATATTGTTTTATTTTTATATTTATTTTACAAAGCATCCGTGACTTAAACATGTCACACCCTCCAACTTTAATAAATTTATTATCAGCAATACTGACCTCCCAATGTAACTTTATTATCATTATTATCGAATAAATGCTTTGATCACATTCACACTTTGTTGCTTAGTAAGCTTTTGTCCGTGCTATTCTCGAAATCAATAAATATTTTATAACACTTAATTTCAAATATTTTCTTAAACTTGTATAATTGCTCAAAGCACCTCACACATTTTCCTATCTCATCAAACACATTATCGTAATGCTATTAGCCTGAGGAATGGAATATATCACTTTGCTTTAAAACCTTTTTGTCATTTATTGAAATATAATGCCAACAATTATTTAATACACATCCCTGTCTCATATAAGCAGACAGTGGCATTATTTATATAATTTATATAAATAAATTTTGTAAAATTATTTAAAACTAAATTTGATCTCTTATTTTATTTGATTCCTGTCACTGTCTCAGTCTATATATACATTTTCTGCATTTCTTTTGTAAATCCATAGATGTTAATTAGCCACCCAAACTTATCTTCGTATAGAGTCTTTTGTTTCTCTCTGACCACCAGGCACCAGTCAAAGGTTATACTAGCAGTAGCATCAGTTGCATTATCATGTAGGTGGCACTGTGAAATTTGGACTTTAGATTCGAACTTAGTATTCTAGAAGGCAACCCCTCCTAGAATGTTCAGTTTCATGCCTGGGGTTTGAATTCTGCAGTGTGTTAGCGAGATAGATGATTCTGACTGTTGCAATATAAATGGCCAATCTAACTGATTCAGCTTCACCTATTTAAATAGTAAATAGGTTGAAGTAAAGAAGGGTTCCCCTCTTTTCTTCCATACCATAAGCTTGTGGTTAAAACACCTGTAGAGGTCACAACAATCACATTTTACATGCATATTCTTGATGTTATAGCCTCAGTAAATATTACTTATGTAATCAATGTGCGTTTAATAAATTTATAATTACAACTTTAAATTACTGTAATAGATTTCTAATTATAAAATCTTTCCATTGACTCATTGTAAATCGAGGGATTTTGCGAGTATTAATGTGTAATAAGAAATGTGGACTTAATCAGT
Source organism: Epiperipatus broadwayi (assembly GCA_028023455.1). Lineage (NCBI taxonomy): Eukaryota > Metazoa > Onychophora > Udeonychophora > Euonychophora > Peripatidae > Epiperipatus > Epiperipatus broadwayi. The sequence continues at coordinate 1,752,335 of JAQFVV010012479.1, read as the reverse complement.
GAAGTATTGAATAGCTTCACGCTAGCAGATCTAACCACTTCAGCTTCACCTATTTAAATAGGAAGTAAAGAAGGGTTCTCCTCTTTTTTTCCATAGCATAAACTTGTGGTTAAATACCTTTAGAGGTCCCTCCTATCGCATTTTACATGCATATTTTCGAGGTTATAGCCTCAGTAAATATTACTTATGTAATCAATGTGCATTTAATAAATTTATATATATATTAACATAATTATATTGTTTATTTAATACATTGTTATATTTATGGTTATATATATATATCTTCAAATTTTATTCTTATCTTAGTGCGTCCTTCACTTTAGCTCAATCATATCATAACCATCCAACAGCCTACAAGTCAGATCAACTTCTGTCATTCTGAATGCATTTTTGAAACACCCAATTCACTTTTTACCAAATGAGGAAGGCATTTATAGCTTATATAATTTAATTTCATATATACCTAGTGTTATATATATATATTAACACAATTATATTGTTTATTTAATACATAGTCCATCTTATATATATATATATATATCTGTGGAAATATATATATAATTTTTATAATTACTGATTTTATTTTTTTGAGAATTTAAAAACACACTTGATGAAATTGAAAAAAACATATTAAGGCAACATTCTGAAAAGCTTAGATATAAATAACTTTTTATTTCTCAAAATATTATTAAAATTCTAAAAAAAATTAAAATGTTTGCTATTTTTTGTAATTTTATAAGTATAAAAAAACAGTATGGTGGAAAATAATTTACTTATAAACACAGATTAAGGAGATTGATATATACGTGGTAAAATTAAAGGTATGTAATAGGTATCAAATTTTTGATTTTGTAATATTTTTATTTAATTTTTTTTTTTAAACTGCAGCAAAAACTTTCATCAATTTTAATGCAGTACATGAGCATAAGCTATTTTCGCTTTGAGCAAATAGTGGTTTGAAAATGAGTTACCAGAAAACCATAGTATCTCCAGTTTTCTAAATGAAATTAACATTCACCCAAGTTATATAAAAAATACAATATCTTTTTTTAAAATGACAGATTTGGCTAAATAAAAACAAAACCTCAATTAATAATAATTATATTGCTAATAAATGAACTAGTGAGTAAAATATGGTTTATTTTGCAGTTTAACCATTAAATATATAGGGTATAAGAGCACAGACTTTCACATAACCCACCACTCTCCACACTATCTCATAACACTGATACACTTAAACACATATATGTTGAAAAAATAAATAATTACCAATATACATATTTCATGCTAAACTAGAAATCATCAGTTGGTCCAGATTACCATCTCTACACATATATGCTATAAGTACTCAGGTATGACAAGAATCTCGGCCTCAGAGTGGCCTTTGAGCATTCCATCATCAGATTTTCAATAGGATGAACAGTTGAAGAGTTGGAGTGTGGAGTAGATTGGAGCCTGTACTTTAAAGTATGAGGATTGGCTATCTTAATATATATCTGAGCACTTATAGCATATATGTGTAGAGATGGTAATCTGGACCAACTGATGATTGCTGGTTTAGCATGAAATACATGTAGTGGTGAATATTTTTATTTTCAACATATATGTGTTCAAGGGTATCAGTGTTACGAGATAGTGTGGAGAGTGGTGGGTTGTGTGAAAGTCTGTGCTCATATACCCTATATATTACATATATAGACACAGGTATATAATAAGCCTGTATGTTTCAATTTTAACCATTAAAATAAATAATCATATGGTATAACATCTAGTAGTTTATGACAGGTTCAAACATTCAAAGTGAAAGTAGATCTTGACTTCAAACTTTGCCATTTTATTATTACAATTTTTTATTTGGGCTAAATTAATAAATACTTGAATGACTTTATTAGTTGGGAGTTTTATAAGAAACGGGACAACTATAAATAATAGAACTGAATAAGATCCTATGATTCTAAACTACAGCTTGTTTTACAATCACAATACTAAACCATACAAGGCTACCTAAATCATTGATGAAACTGTATACTAGGATAGATTCATATTTTTTTCATTTTTGGGGCTAATATCTAGATGATGATTTTTCTATGATGAGCTATGTAGAACAAATGTTATTAAATTATATTTTTATAAATGTAAAAGTATATATATATATTTTAAAAAAAGTATTATCTTTTCTGGCTTTAATTTTTTTCTCTGTAGATATTTTTTGTTTTGATTTTGTAAATATATATTGTACCTTAGAAACTAATAAGTATCAATAACTACTCAGCCTTCTCATAAATTGCACTGACAAATGGTTTTATATCATTTACAAAAAAACATGAGATACAAGGTTCAAAGTGTCAGTAAGGTATACTCATTTTTTAACATTATGAATATGCCAACAGGTATATCTCCAATGGGAGAGGAATATCACTACACATTACCTCCCTAAAATATTAGTGATACTCCCATGACTCCCATTTAAAAAAATAAACTATATTTAACATTAACATTTATAAAATTAAATTGAACTATCAAACTATTTTATATTCTTTTATTAATAATAACAAGTCAGATGTCACATGACTTATATATATCTTGCACTTACAAATATGTAAAATTAAGAGCGTGCTGTTGTGGCTTTAGCTAAATTAAAGAGGCTAAGCCTACTAATATATGGAGTATCTGAATTAAGTTCAGGCCCATATGATTTTTTCAGTTGGAGAGCTGACTTTAAAGACATGTAGATGTCTAAAAGTTTCAGATCTTCTAACAATTATCTTTTAGATAAATGCTTTGCTTGAGTTGGTTTTTTAGATCTAATGTCCCAACTCCTCACTGAAGAGACCCATAGGTCAAAACCAGTCTGGAGATGGGGACAATCCAAGATAAAAATGATTTTAATGCCTTCTCTAGTAGTAGCATTTATCATAAATAAAATTAAAAAAAAGCTTGTTTAGAGCTATTAGCACGCTCTTAATTTTACATATTCTTTTATTTAATAAAATAATTCTAACTCTCTTGAATAATAATCTATAACACAATTACAATCTCAGGTCATTATTATTATTATTGAAATAAATACATTAATTGATATAATTACATGCAATGAGGTATTTTACGTCCATCTGGATATATAAACATAATTATAAATAAGAATACAATAATACTTAATAATATTTCCATTTTAAACTCATTAATGAATTTACTTGTAAGCTAAACTAAAAATAAATTAAAATTATGAATTAATAAATAATTACTATTTATTATTATAAATATAATTTTAAATCATCTTTTAAACATCAATATCATCATCATCAACCATTGTCAATCCACTGCAGGATGAATGTCTCTCCAACTTCAATCCATCTTCTCTGATCTTTAGCTTCTCTTCTTCACATCACCCCTGCACACTTTCTTATTTCATCCCTCCATCTCAAATGGGGATTCTTTCTGAGTCTTTTACAATATCTTCAATTCCAGTTTAAGATTTTAATTGTCCACCTCTTAATATTACGTATTATATCTAATAATTTGTATTTTTCATATGACATTTTAAACATCAATCTTTATTATATAAACAATGAGTAAAAAAAATAAAAATTTGCATTATTCAAATTTTATATCCAAGATAAAATATCTTTAACAATAATATTATGTTTATTATTTATTATTTCATATAGATTATGTGCAACAGTACCTAAATATATTTAATTATTATAATGCAGGTGTGGTTAGGATGATGTCTAATGACTTGGATATAACAAGAAAAGAAATTCTAACCCCTTGGTTAATTATAAAACATTAACAATTTATTACAACAACAATATAAAAATGTAAATTTTACAGTTATTATATTTTAAAAAAATATTTAAACATTATAAAATTTTAAAAAAATAACAATAAAAAATATTTATACAAGAAGTAAATAATTTACACTTCAATATTATTTACTATTTTGAAATAATATCTTTCACTTTAAACTTAATGCGATTAAAACATTCCATTATATTTCTATACTAAACATATTAATAATGTTATCAACTTTTACATTATGTTCTACATTTTCACAAAAAAATGTTCTGTTATTTATTTACTTAAACATTCCTTAATAAAATAACTTACTTAATTATAATTGTAGAGCTTGTTACATACTCTATGTTCAATTATAAAATAAACATATAACTATTTCATGTTTTCCTGAAGGTTTGTGATGATGGTGTTCTAGTTGTATTTTTATATTGGACTATTTCCATCATCTAATACGAGTATTGAATATTTTAAGAAAAAAATAACTTTTATTTAAATATTCCAAATAAATTCAACTATTAGTAATAACACATCAAACAGGTTAGTATATGCACTAGAAAAATATAACTTTTATTTAAATATTCCAAATACATTCAACTGTTAGTAATCACACATCAAACAGGTTATTATATACATATACTAATCTGTTTGATGTAATATTACTTACAGTTTAATGTATGTGGAATATTTAAATATAAGTTAAATTTTTCTAAAGACATTCAACACTCATATAACATGATGGAAATAGTCCAATATAAAAATACACATATAACTATTTCAATAGTAAGTATGATATGGTATTAATTTTTATTATTTCTAACAATATGCATCACTATCAGGCTTTATTTTCCATTATCACTTCCACATACACTCTATAATTTGATCTCTAAAAATTTTGTAATATAATACATTCCTCAAAAAACACTCTTTAATATTTCATTTGTTCAATATTTAACTCTTCTTGCACAAACTATATTTTTGAAATCACTTGAGAGTCTAGCTATTATTCTTGGTACAAATATCAATGACAGTACAGGTCACTGGATAGCACTATTCCTACTCAAAAACAGTTAAACATCCTGTTTCTGAGGTAGGTTATAATGACATGTAGTGTGTTCTGTTAATTTCTCACAATTCACACTTGGTTCAAGTACTCTGTTGTTACTTTCTGGATGATCACTATTGAACCTTGTGTATCATATAATTTGAGGGTGATGTATATTTGAATTCAGCACAATTTTGTAATATTATTAAATCAATTTTTATTTTACTTTCAAATTATGTAGTATTATGTAGAAAAATTTATCAAAGAGTCATATTTTTTTAAACTTTGTTTTGAAGGGTGTAAAATTATACAAACTTTGTTTGTAAGTATGATTTATTTGATAAAAATGTTATCTGCAAGATTCTCAAGAGAACAAAATGGCGCATACTGCTGTGGACGGTAATCAATCTATAATAGTTGTTTGATTTTTAATGTTAAGTTTACAAACTTACCGTTTAATCCCTTAACTACTTTCTTCAACTTATATAATATTTGTCTAATTTTTGTATTGGTCCACTACTTAAATCTGGGAATAATATTAGTCATCAGTTTCATTTCCAGTTGGTTTCTATTGTTAAAATATTAATCTTAGATACACTGAATTTTTTTAATTCAGCTTCTAAAAATTGAATAATTTTAGATTCAAATTCATTAAATGTAATGAAAAATTAAAAATAATGTTAATAACTTAAGAAACTGTTTAAAAAATAGCCAATGGTAAAACAAAAAAAATATATTTCAACCAATCCATGGTGCCATTATTTAGTTCTGTAGCTGTCTATGTAATTTACTTTTCTTGAAAAGCGATCATTTCCACATGCTTATTTTTCTTATAATATTTAAAATTTTTCAAATCAAACTTTATATTTCAATAAAGTAATGTAAACTCTTATTTAATAATGTAAAAAATTATGATAGATATAATTATTTACTTCAAAATCAATTACGAAAGCATACCACATTTTATTTTCATTTCTGGCTTTGTCATTTAGAAATGCCTAATATTCAAATTCCAGTTGTTAGGTGCCAACAACTAGTCTTGATTAGCAATCATTTCTGCATGCTTATTTTTTTTTGTAAAATTTAAAATGTTCCAAATCAAACTTTATTTTTCGATAAAGAAATGTAAAATCTTATTTATGAATATAAAAAATTATGATAGATATATTTATTTACTTCAAAATAAATTATGAATGCATAGAACATTTTGGTTTCATTTCTGACTTTGTCATTTAGAAACACCTACAGCACAATTTCCAGATTTTCCAGGCATCCAATCATAGAAAAGAGATTGACATAAACACCAATAGGCAGCAAAGAAAATTGATTTTTTTTTTCAAAACATAATGCCATATGCGGCCGTTTTTATAACTACAATTTTAAATTTTGAATTTCCTATAAAATAAACCTAAAATAACAAAATTGCAAACAAAATTGACTAACAGATGGTGCATGCTATGTCCAAAAATTGTAAATAACATTATGGGCTATTAAACTAGCAACAGAATCTAATTGGAAATAACAATTAAAGGGTTAAATGTATGGCGATTAAAAGAAAAAAAGGAAACTATAGTAAATTGTTTACTATACATTTTGAAAAATATCATTTGTTTAATAATATGTCAAAAAAAAGGTAAGAAAAAAGAATGATCTTTACTATTTATTTAATTTATTTAATAAAAAAGAAATTAAGATAAAAACACAATATTTAATCTGTTGTTAAATAATATGTAAAAAAAAAAAAAAGTAAAAAAAAAGACATTCTTTACATTTTATTTATTGAATAAAAAACAAATTTAGATAAAAACATGATATTTAATCAGTTCTTTAATAATATGTAAAAAATGTAAGAATAAAGATGACATTCTTTACTATTTATTTTATTTATTTAATAAAAAAAATTAACATAAAAACACAATATTTAATAATATGTCATGGCCAGATAATGTTATATTTCAATGTATTTGATTAGCAATTGTTCCATCTAGTGACCTGTACTATTGTTGATACTTGTACCATATATAGTAACAGATATATATTTTATAATTATAAAATATGGATGATGACAAAGTATTTAATAAGAAACCATCTTGATAGTTGAAAAAAACATGCTTCAGAAAATTACTGGGAATTGAAGGGATACAAAATGTTTCCACTGAATACTAATACAAAAGAAATAGAAGAAAAATATAATTAAATAAAGGAGAATTGTGTTGCCATTTATTTTACAAAAATATACTTCTCATTATATGCTTTTAATCATGCTTTGTTTAATACTTGGCATTTTTGACTGATTTGCAGTCTTTTTGAGATCTCTTCCAAACTACAAACTAAATTTTTTTTAGTTTGTAATTTTAAAAGAATCTGATGAAGGCTGATTGTCACTTAAAATTATCATATATCAAATAAAGCACTATAAATGTGTATTATAAGTCAAGAATTCTATTGAAGAGCATGATCCTAATTATAGGTAACATAGATTCAGTGAAGGATGAAAAAGTAAGAAGCACTAAACACAATTATTTTTTTTCTCAAAAATACACAATCATGCTTATATATTTCATTTATTATTTTGGTCATGAAATTTATATCAGTTAATGGAAATGAACTACCTCTCATCTTCCCTGATTTTGTTATTTGCAAAATATGGTTTCTATATGATCAAATAACAGGTAGTATTATGATTGCTGGTGAAATATATAATGCATGTGATATAAAATCAAACACTTAACAAAAATAATCAGTACTATTTTTATTTTATTTTTGTGAATGTGGTCCATAAAAATAGTTTATAAATGGCTTCATCATATGGGCAACAAAATGCTATATATATTTGATATTAGAATTACTAACTTGAATTGACTAATGGTAACAACAAAAAACTCAAACTTTTTGGCTTCTAGATTCAGAATAGATTGAAGATTGTATTTTTTTCAGTTCATAAAATAATCTCTATAATGTTCTTAATGTTTTAAATGCAATCTACAATAAGTTTTTTTAAAAAATAACATTAAAGAAACTCAATTCTTTATCAGCCACATATGGTTATTTAAATGTAACCCAGGAACCATGTGATACTGTTATTTCAACTAAATTAGTTGTAAAAAAAATGTGGTCAGCACAGCTGCCTTACAAACAGTTGTCCTGGGTTAGCAGGTTCGCTTCCCGGCCAATGCTATGACACATGAAAAAAATGTATTTTTTCAATGTATTATGTAGAAATAAAACATAGACTTCTTATCAATGTAACACATATGAACCAAGCATATAAATTAAGGATGCTATACAATATTTTACAAATATAATGACAAGATCATAAAGGAACTTAGTAAGTTTTTAGTATTATTTAGTACTTTTAAAATTACTATTGTATTATTCAACTTTTTGTTGAATTGGTATTTTAGATGAATGAGAGTAACTGATTAATAAAGAGTGTTTTATGATAAAAATGTTCTTGGGTCTTATGAGAAAAGCATTATGAAAATTATCTCAAGAATTTCATTATTAGTTACTTTTGTTGGAAATATATGATTAAAAATAGAATATTAGTCAAGCACTGGTGGATGAGAGGTCAGCGACAGCTGCTTTGCAAGCAGTTGTGCTGGGTTAGTGGGTTCACGTCCCAGCTGATGCTATGACACATGAGAAAAAAATAGAATATTATGCAGAATCAAAATTAAAAAAGGTGTTGAAATCTTTTGAAAATATAATTTTCCCTGCAAAAATGATATTATATAATATGGAATAATCAGATGAATGGATGAATGTATGTTGTACTTTGATATATTTATATGTCGTGATCTGTTTTATATAGTAATCTTAAAACTTATCTTGAACATTCATTCTTTGTTTTGTTTTAGTCATTGGTATTGTAATGTCTGAATAAATTTATGATTGGGTGATGGTTAGTAGTGGTAATAATAACAATAATAAATACATTAATAACAACAACAATAATAATAGTAATAATAATAATAAATTATATATATATAAATATTGTCTATACAATACCTAAAGTAATTAAAACCACCTGAACTCAAACTTTCAAGCTCTTTATATCTATCCACTCCATCTTATATAACCATTACACATGACCATATACATTTGAAAAGATAAATGATCTCTAATATATGTATTTTGTGCTGATGACTTCTAGTTCAGCACAAGATATGTATATTGGAGATGATTTATTTTTCTCACATGTATGTTGATCATGTGTATTGGTTATATAAAATGGAACAGGGTGGAAAATTTTGTGAAAAAAAAAAGATGGAACAGAAAGATGTAGGGAGCTTGAAAATCTGAGTTATGTGACAATTTGATCTCTTAAAACAGGCATCAATGTTGGAAGTTTACCACACATTAAGTCCATAAAATAAAATTAAAAAACAAAACAAAACAAAAATGAAGACTGGCAAACTTTCGAGGTGGGAGAATTGGCAAGTTCATGTTCTTTTTTCCATTTCCACTTACATCTATTGATATATACAATTTACACACTATAAAGTGTAATAGCAAGACCAAAGTTTAATTAAACCAATGTGAGTGTGGCACACAACTTTTATCAATTATGAAAAAAATATTAAAATGAACTATATAATTTTAGCCACATACACATGAGTTAATGAACAATCACTCCAAATTGGACCACACACAACCACAATGGTTTATAATCAGACAAAATTCAAGAAACTGCACACTTACATAAAGACGACAGACTATGTTCGCAAACTAGAATGCTCAAAACCAAAATCCCCTTAAAAGTACCCCCCCGCCAACTGATGCATGTAACATCATACATTAATGAATGAAGTAATAAATAATAGACAACGATTTTTTAATTGAAACATCCATTTCTGGAACACAAATTAAATAGCCCCTCAATATCATATGTAATCCCATAAATTAATAAATGTAATAATACCAAATAATTCAGTGCAAAACTATGTAAAAACAAATGCAAACAATGTAAAATTTATTTGTGTTAATAAAGTGCCTTTTGAAACATAATAATGATGATGATGATGATGATAATGATGATGGTAGTAATAATAATAAATTGTTTATAATTATGCATTGGATTACTTCCATCATCTAATTTTAATTGCTAAATATTTTTTCAAAAAATATCAAGCTTTATTTATACTTTTCTAGCTACATCCAACTGTTGATAATAGCACATAGATTAGTAAGTAACACAATGTGCCATGTAGTATTATTTTCATCTTTCTTTCAGCTGTTTTGAGCAATACTAGTGAAAATATTAGCATGAAACATGATATGGATACCTTTATATTAATGAAAAATAAATTAAAGGTGATGCTTTAACTAACTGGGATATTAATTAGAGCTTCATCTTATTTCAATATTCATAAATCTAAATATTACCAGTTCTATTTCCATGTTAAGACTATTGTTAATCAGGTTAGCAACACCTCAATGAGATAGATAATATATTCAAAATGTTGTGTTACGTAGTAACCAGTGTACTACTATTAAAATGGGAAAAATTCTCCACACAATAGTGTCACTCAGTGCCAGCCAGAGCAATCAATGAATGCCAGAAGGCTTGTACCTAAAATCCTTATCTAGTGTCTACTCATCTGAGAGCACTGTACCTAGATCTTAGAAAGCATAAGAAATGGTGATCATATGCTGTACTACTATTAACAATTGAATGTAATTAAAAAAAATAAAAAAAATGTTCAAATTTTTAAAAACATTTAAAAATGAAATCTATATGATGAAAATAATTCAGCATATAACTGTGAGTAGAACACCTTCATCACAAATTTTCAGACAAGTATAACAATTTGATGTCTATGGGTTAGATTTCTAAAAATAATCTAACTTCTTTGGAAAATAAAAAATAATTGTAAGCCTAATGCAATTTTGAACCTTAGCTCAAGAGAATGGTGATAGATCCTTTAAATACTGTGTTTTAATTGTAAGATTATGGTGATAGATCCTTTAAATACTGTGTTTTAATATTTATTAGTGCATCTTTTAAAATTTGATTGCTTATATACATTAAATTTTGTAGTAAATTGAAAACTTATAGCTAACTAATGCTAAATAATGAGTATTTTTAATTACATAATTACAGTGCTAATTTTTTAATAAGTTTTTAGAATCATAGAACCTGTTTTCAGAGTAATAATATTTATATATCAAAATATATAAGTATACTATATTTTCTCATTTTGTATGCATAATATAAAATGTTATATATAATAGCCAATTTTAGGATAGTAAACTATGACAATAAAAAATTGAAAATACTCCTTATAAAAAAAAAACTCTTCTTAAATCTAGGCGTCAAAATACATAATGACTGTAATCTGCCAGTGGCTGGTTCTAAACAAATCTGATCAAACATGGTTGTACAAATCTCAGGTTACCATCAAATACACACAATAAATCATATTTATTTAAACAGAAAATAAACTATATATATATACACCAGCTTAATGCATAAACATAGTTCTGCATCCAGAACTATGTTTATATATTATGCTGGTATATCTAAAAACAAAAAAAAATATTTAAATGTCGGATTCACTGTGTATATCTGATTGAAACCTAAGATTTCCACAATTATGCTTGGTCAGAATTGTATATAGCTAGCCACCAGCAGCTTACTTTTATATTTTGGTGTCCAACATGGGTGTCTGAATGAGTGAAGTTCACAGTCATTTTGAATTTTGATGCCGCAATTAAGCAGTACAATTTGTATGAGTGGTTGCATTGTAACAGTTGCTGTTTTAGTGCTACAACTGGAGCCATGATTTGTGGGCATTATTGTGTGTTTATACATGAACATTAGTTTTGTATGCTTAAGTTTAAAAAAATAAAAACACATTAATTGACCTGTACTTTGAAATTAATTATAAGATACTTTCCTATGATATGATGTGTGTGATATTCTGATGTTAATGATTATGTGTTCTGTCCTAATAAAAGTATTTTTAAATTGTTTATTTTTCAAAACCTTGAGGATTACCTGACACATAAGTCAAGAAATATGAGAATTATGCATTAATAAATGTTTCATAAAGTTGTTTAAAATAAATTAATAAAGATTCTGTAGTGTATCAAAATGTATGTTTTGGGATTTTTTTGTAATGTGGACTGAAGGTTTTCAGACTGGATGCCTAAATAATATATGGTTATAATATATGTTAAAACATTTAAATATAGTCTTTATTTGTATCATCATTATAAGTATAATTTTATATAATTATCATAATCATGAGTGATTTGGAAGTTGATAGTGATATGAGAGAGACTCCAAATTTATCTCTCCAATATTGAATATAAGATGTTTCAAATGTTAAAAGAGATGACAGAAAACATAAGAAAATCTTAGATAAAATGAAAAGAATCTCAAGCATTTTAAGACGATTCAGTCGATTGAAGTAAAAGCACCCCAAAATAGTAAATTAGCGAATTTAAAAGAATCGAAAGAAAATAAATTAACTGAATTAAAAGAACTCCAAGAAAGAAAATTGAACAAATTAATAAATTCTTATAACTAATCTGTAGAAAATTACTATAAAATGTACAAAGAATCCTTAGAAAACAGCTATAAAAAGTTCAATAAATCTCTAAAAAGAAATTGCAAAGAATTAAAGAAATGTCAAATGAATAAATTAATTAAATTAAAGGGATCTCAATCAATTAGTTGAATTAATAGCATCCCAAGAGAAGTAATTAACAGAATTAGAGGAATCATAAGTGAATAGATTGTTAGAGGTAAATGAATCACAGGATGGTTTGATGCATCATAAAGTCATTATCTCGTAATTAATATAGGCATGAATTTTATTAATATTATGGAGATTTTACTTTATTATTTCAAAGTGTAAAGAGGTGAATGTGATGGATAATCAAAAATTATAATCAACTTAATTTATTTTATAAACTTTATTATTATATATTGGGATTGATAACCTTTAGAAGTTATCATATATAAATAATATACAAATCTCACAGTATATATATACACCATGTGAGGCTGAACTAAATTCAAATGCATCAGATATTAATAGCCTTAGCAATCTAATATAACCAAAGCCTTAACAGCCAGAATATAATATTAATGAAATCAAGTCATACACCACATGGCTAATTTATTTTGTATTTACAAATGTAATATAAAAAGCATGCTAATGGTTCTAAACATGATTATTTTATTTTTTTTCACCAATAAAAGACATTTGTCTTTATATTACACTTGTAAATACAAGATAAATAAGTCATATGATGTATGACTTGATTTCATTAATATTATATTTTGGCTGATAAGGCTTTGGGTATATTAGATTGTTAAGACTATTAATATATGGTGTATCTCATTTAGTTCAGTTCCATATGGCTATTTGAGTTGGAGAGCTGGATTTGAAGACATATAGATGTCATTTTCAGACATATATATATATAATTATAATAAAAATAATAAATTTAACGGTTTACAAACTATTATAAACAATCCTTAAATCCACAGAAGTACTTTCGGTTAATTCTTAAACCTGCCTCAACTGTCATTAAATTAAAAAACAAAGCGGAAGCAAATGTCATCAATTCAAATTCCATGAATCTCGTATTTTGATGTTAGCAACTTGTCTATATATTAAATGCATTTTATTCCTATTTATAAAAATTGCCTCTTTAATTTTTCTTTTACTATGGTTTCTATCTTCATGAAGAATTTTCACATTTTCAAAATCAAATTTAAATTTATATTTACATGTTTTTTTATGATCAAAGAAAACTGAAGGAGAAATTAAATCACCATTATTTTTACTTTTTACACACTTATATAACAATTCATGCTCCCTCAATCTGTTCTCAATACTGCACCTAGATTCACCTATATATGATAGCATATAATCACAAAAATAATTATATATATATAATAGCTAAGCAGACCTAAAAAAAACCTTCTCTCTGTGTCCTAAAAATATGGAGAATCCTTCATATAAATTCTTTGGTCACAGTCACAGGTAAAGTTATTTTTGGAATCTTGACATATGGCTGTTGGAGAATTCTTTATTTCTAATATATTACACACTTATATGCATTTAAAGATATGAAATATTTGGATTAATTATATTCTAGAAAAATTGAAAATTTTATTTTATATTCTATATACTAAAGAAAAACATTACTTTCAAATAATTAACTGCAAAATGCATGAATATAAAATGAATAATAATGAAATATGAATTCTTTGGGTTATCAACTTCATTCTATACTTACCATTTAAAATATATTTTGATCAAAAGGCCATTACATAGAAATGAAAATATAGTGCAACTCTTAATATAAAAATATATTAATTTATTAGATTTCTCAATAAATATTTAAATTACATAGTTTACATCCATTGTTTAAGAAAGAAATGTTTCAAAAAACACAAAAGTTCAATCATGCAATTGGATTCTTCATTGGATATAATATGGCCTCAAATTATAAAAAAAAAATATATTTAATTTTGCATTGATGTGGACTTAATTGTTAGCAAAGTTAATATAAAATTTTCAAAAATAACATTTTCTCAATTGCTTCAAATAAATTAAGTTATTTTATCAATGTTAAAAAATATTAGTTGCTGGTTATGATGTTTATTTTTTCAATTATTGCTCTAAATTAACTGTATTAGTAGATGATCAATTGTTATTCTTATACTTAATTATGATCTGAAACGTTGTTTTGGAATATCCTTTGCATACATGATAAATAGATGAAAAACACTGATTCAAATGAAATGTTACTTTTGTTTTAAATTTTTTTATGTGTCAAACAGTAACAAAACAAAAACGTTATTACCCAAGAGGTCAGCACAGCTACCTTGCAAGCAAGCAGTTGGTTGCAGCCGGTTGTTGCGGGTTCGCTTCCTGGCCGATGCTATGACATATGGAAAATAAATGGTTTGTTTTATATAAATTTTTAAAATGCAACTAAAAACATCGAAACTGGTTACATATATTGTCAAAATGATTTATCAATTTAAATTTTTTTATTGTTCAATTTTTTTCTTTTTCTGAAATTTGCATAAAACTAATCATGGAATGCTAGTTAATTGGGACAGAATTATTAACAAAGAATTTTCACGAAACTAACAACAAATAATTTTAGGGAATCTTGATTTGCATTGGAGAATTAATATTAATATCTCTTTGATTTAGAAGCAAACTTTCTGCATTTAGAACTTGGCTAATGATTTCTCCAGATATAAACATTTAAATCTCATTTAAAGATAAATATATCTGTTTGTTAATTAAACATAAAGACAGAGCATAACTTATCAGTATCTTCTTTTTTCAAACATCATACTATCTTTAGACATCCTTAAAATTTCCGCTCCACCACAGACCTTTAAACATGTGCACACACACATATATATTTACATATTGTAAGGAAAAGAAGTCTTATATCACGTGACTTAATTTAATAAGCTTGTACTACAAATGTTATATATTGAGCATGTTAATAGCTCTTAACAAGCTTTTTCAAATATCCTTATCCCCTGACTGGTTTCTTGCTGCTGGCTCTTATCAGTGAGGTGCTAGGATCTAAAAATACCAGTTCAAGCCCAGCATTCATCTAATAGTTAACTATTAAGTAGAAAATCATGTCTTCAAATCCAGTCATATAACTTAAGTAGCCACATGGGACTGAACTAGTTCAGATACACCATATGATAGGATATTTAAAAAAGCTTGTTAAGAGCTATTAACATCCTCATTATATATAGTAAAATTATTAATTCTTCATGAGTGGAAAAAAATTAGCAGTGCTATCTGAGAGACAACATAAAGTTTGAATAAAGCAGCATAGATAAACTCTTATCTATTTGGTGCAAGTATGATACATAAATTGAAATTCAGGTTAGCTTATACAGTAAGCATGAAACTAAACTAGCCCAGTTCTTAATTGATGATGATCAAACTGTGATTGAATATTTTTCAAACATAAAATGATCATTGATTAATCCTGTTTTTTTATACATAACATAATATGTGTAATAATTTTCAAGGCTAAGTGGGTTTGTAAATAATAATTAAAAAGCAGTGAACACTTAGACAATATCAATAACAATCAACAATTTTAAACTGTTGTCAAGGCAACCTAGTTTTAACAACAAAGATAACAATAAGGGTGGAATTTCACCTTTATTGTTAAAATGTTGCCTTGGAAACAGTTTTAAATTTTTGATTGTTATCGATATTGGGATTGACTAAGTGTTGACTGGTTTTTAATGATAACATAATATATATTTGTTTATTATCCATTAAGATTGGACATAATATAGTTTCATGCTTCCTGTGTAAACTAACCTGAATTTCAATATATCTATCATTTTTGCAGTGAATACATAAGATGCTACCTTGTACTTTAAGGTGTTTTATTAAGACTTTGTGGTAGTTTCATAAGTACAGCTGCTGAATATTTTTTATTAATGGAGAGATAGTGATTTTACTATATTTGAATTATCAGTTAGAGTTACACAATTGGCTTATATTTAAACATTATATACTGTTAAATATTTTAACTGAAGACTGGCTTTTATTTGATACTACAATAAAATGGTAAAAAATATCCAGCATGGAAAAACTCTTCTCACATACATAAATGTAAACAATTCAAAACAAAACAACACTCTCCTTATATTAGTGCCATGTGATAGTGATCATGTGATGTTTAGTGGTTTAATACATAAATGTAAAGATTTCTTGTGAGTTTTTATTGGTTAATGAGAAATTGTATTTATCCAATTATCTCCCCCCCCCCTCCAAAATAACTTTAAAATTATTATGCATACATAACCATTCTAAAAGATGAGAAGAATAGCTTAATTGTTTAAATATCGGTGTTACTGATTATATAATCATATTAAAAGTATTTATATAAATATGAGTAAACCTGTCTTAAATAGCCTTTTGAAAAGCTAAATATTTCTAACATGTTCCACCTAAATACAATAAAACAAATATTACTCACTATATTAATTAACTATAGATAGGTGAGAACCATAAGTATTTCAACCTTCAATTTACACTTTCACTGAACGGAGATAGATTTATAATTTAATAACCAATAACTGGATAAAATTTTAGTATAGCTATGGACCAGCTACTTAAATAAAATAACAAAATTACTTAGAAATTTACAACTATTTGTAACAAATTTTGAAATCGCGCCTAAACTTTTAGTAATTGCACTATTCATTATATCTTGATAATCTCCATGGAAATAGATACATTGATAATAATAATTCTATATCTGGTTTATATTATGATGTTAAAAATAGATTACAGTAGGGAATTAATTAAATACACTTTAACTTATAAAAGCACACACACATTCATAAACAGATAGATTAAACATAAAAAATATAATTTTGCCTTTAAACGTAATATTTTAAGGTTTTATAATTTCTTGTAAAACATTATTATCATTGATTAACGATAGTTTAATCTGAGTACTTTGTTTTTATATTATTATTAGCAACATGTTGTGCTGCTAATAAGAAAAACATTTCGGTGTAATCTAATCAACTGAAAGCATTATCATAGCTTGGTTTCATAATTATTATCTTTCACTGCTTCTGGAAAATTTAATTTTTCCAACATTTTATCAATACTATTAAAAACACTAACAGACAAATAACTTTGAACAGAGATCATTTCTTTTAAAAGTATTTTAAATTTTATCTGTAAATATAGTAGTTAAACTAGGTTAAAAAAAGATTACAAATACAAACTAATTTTATATTATTAATTGATTAACAGTAATGCTAGTCCATATTTAATTAGTAGCTACACATAAAGGAATTCAAAAGTACATTTTATGTATATTTGTTCTAATTCATCATTTTAATATAGATTATTTAAATAAATTTATATATTAGCAGTGAGCATTAGATCCATAAATTATGCATGTATCTTTTTCCACATCCTCACTGATGAAGGCCACAAGCCAAGAACTAGTCAAGGGATATTGGATGAGTAGGCACTAGATGGTGATTTTGTGCACAAACCTTCTGTCATACGTTGATTACTCTGACTTGCACTGAGTGGCAATACGTATAGAGAGTTTTATCTGTTTTAATAACAGTTATAAGCAAGAATAAGAAATGGTGATCATGTGATGTTTATTGACTTTTCTTGGTTTGTTTGTGAATTCAGAATGTCAGAAATACCTATTATAGAAGTACATCTTCAATATTTTTGAAGTATCATTTTTTAGCTTCTATTATTAACAAATCATTCTCTAAACAACATTTGTTTGCATGAATAGTTGTTGTTTAAATTGTTATATTTTGATTTACAAGTTTTAATCTTACTCCATCTACAACTTAGATAAGATTCACTCTAGATAAATACAATAATGATTATTACTAATCATTTATTAAACCAGATATTTAGTTACATTTCTATACTCTGCCATTCTAGATATTAATGTAAAATAATACCCACACAGAGTTTAAATATAAAATTTTTATAATATTATACAAAATAAATACATACAAATGTATATAGTGAAAAGCTTTATTTAATTCTAACAACATATTAAGCTTACTTATCATGCTTTCGATTACCTGGTAGTCATATTCATAGCAATAATTGTCTGAAGAGCTTATGGTATTTATTGAAGAATAAACTAGATATGGGATTTGCATAAAATTTAAATATAGAATGTAAATAAGTTCATTTAAATGAGCCATTTTTAGATAGAGGGATGCATTATTCTTTTTTGGTTATTGTGTGCATATTGTTTGCAATATGCCATGCCTTTTTATCTTTATGTTTAGCACTATTTTTTTCAGAGCAGATGATACTATCAAATTAAGTTCAAATCTGTGGCTGAGCTTCAACTCATTCTCAAAGAAAATAGATTTAACCTCCATATTCATTTTAGCTTAATTATATTGATATCTGTGCTGTGTAATGCTTGTAGATAAATTGGGATACCATTCTCTGTAATAAACTGTGTGGCAGTTTATGTTGTTGCATCCAGTTTTCAACATAAAATGGGACTCCTGAGGAAGCAGCTTGTCTTTAATATTGAAATTAGGCTATTCAACATGGGAAGGGTGCAAGTGCCACTTTGGTATGTTTCAGTACAGATTTTATTTTTCCAATGTGTAGCCCCAGATATATATGGAAGTGATGTCAAGGGTTTTTCATTGGCTTGAATAGGTATGTTTCAAATTTTAGTATAAAACCTTTCAGTGATTTGGATGAGAGCTGAATCTTTGTATCCGATATTACGTAAATCCCTACTATATGTTTCAATGTTAGTTTTTGATCAGATTCGAATTTACTAAGATTATCAAATCTGATTGAAAAACCAACATTGAAACATATATCAGGGATTTATATGACATCTCTCATCCAAATCATCAAAAGGTTTTATTATAAAATTACAAACAGACTCTATTCAAGGCAATGAAAAATTCTGGACTTTACTTCCATATGTACCCGTGGTTAACCATTGGATAAATAAAATCTGTGCTGAAACATACTAACTTGGAATTTTCAACCCTCCTACCTTGAATCATCTAATTAACAATATTTCTGGCAAGCTGTTTCCTGAGTAGATGTTCCAAGGTATGTACAAAATTAAATGCAACAACAAAAACATCCACACAGTTTATTATGAATAATCACATTCAATTTTATCTCAAGAGATTGCATAGCACAAATACCAATATAATCGAGCTAAGATGTATACAAACATCAAATATATTTTCTTTGAGCATGAATTAAAGGTTGGCAACAGCTTCAAACATATATCTGCCAACATTATCTGCTCTGAAAAAAGTGATGCTAAATGTAAGTTAAAAAGACATTGCATATTGCCAATAACATACATGCAATAAACAAAAAAGAATCCCACACACTCCTATCAAAAATGTGGCTCATTTAAATGAACTTATTTATATTCTACATTCAAATTTTATTTAAATCTCCACATTCAAATTTTATTTAAATCTCCTATCATGTTTATTCTTTAGTAACTGTCTCAAACTTCTTGATCAACCTTTGCTATGAATATGATACCTGTTAGTCAAAAATATCCTACGCATACCATGCTATTAGGGTTAAATAAACTTCTATTTATATAACTTTTGTATATATTTATTTTGAATTATTTTGCTCCGATAATAGATTATTAAAACTTTGAAGGTACATAATAATATGATTGTATTGAGTGCACTTTTGATGTGATTAGTCTGCTGAGAACATGTTCTCAGCAGACTGACTATTAATGTGTGAAAATGTAGAAAGTATACTTGTTACAATAATATTGTTAACATTTTATATTTAAAATCTGTATGAGTATTATTTTATATTAAACTAGACATTATCTCTAGCCCAGCTATAAACTTTAAACCTTAATTAAAGATTAATATTTGTGTTTTTTAATTAAGCACACACACGTGGAATAATTCAACTTCATTTCACTTTTTCCAGGTGTCATATCTGTTATAGATATATTTAATAACTGCCACAGTACCACATTCTTTTTATAATATATGAATGAAAACACATTAAAAGATAAATGACTCCCAAGATGCATTTCATGAGTACTTTGAAAATATTTTAATAGACATTTGTATTTTATTATAATTAATAAAAACTATCATAATTTCTTTTTCTCTTTTAATTATTATATTTCAGAGATATAATAAATGTTTCTTTTGCATTATTTACTTTAAAGTTGTAATTATAAATTTATTAAACGCACATTGATTACATAAGTAATATTTACCGAAACTGTAACCTCGAGAATATGCATGTAAAATGCAATAGTAGGGACCTCTACAGGTGTTTAACCAAAATCCTACTTTCTATTTAAATAGGTGAAGTGAGTATTAATGTGTAATAAGAAATGTGGACTTAATCAGTGAAGTATTGAATAGCTTCATGCTCGCAGATCTAACTGCTTCAGCTTCACCTATTTAAATAGAAAGTAGGCTGAAGTAAAGAAGGGTTCCCCTCTTTTCTTTCGTAGTGTAAGCTGTGATTAAACACCTGTAAAGGTCCCTACTATCGCATTTTACATGCATATTCTCGAGATTACAGACTCGGTAAAAATTAATTATTTACTTTAGAAAGAGTATAACTTCTTTACCACAACTCTCAATTTTTTTACATTTTGATATAGTTTAAAAGAAGGGTTTTGTTGACTTTCAGAGTTTAAAGTAATGTTAGAATCATAGATCCTAGAAATCAAGACCCACTGATCACAGCTCAGTTCTGTCATTTACCACATTCAAACAACACTTGAATATTCATGTGAACTCTCAAATAACAAAATTTTTAATTATTATTATTATTATTATTATTATTATTATTATTATTATTATTATTATTATTATTATTATTATTATTATTATTATTATTATTATTATTATTATTATTATTATTATTATTATTATTATTATTATTATTATTATTATTATTATTATTATTATTATTATTATTATTATTATTATTATTATTATTATTATTATTATTATTATTTTCTGTTTGCAACTTCCATTATGAGTATTAACATTTTTAGAGGTAACTAAAATGATAAATCTTGTCATTAGAAAATAAATATATTTTTTTTATACTTTCTATGACAAATTAATGATAAATTTATTTATTTTAAAAAATCTAATTGCAAATAGGTTGGAATCTTATTTATATTAAGCTGTTATTATTTGGTTTTAAAGTAATAAAAATAAAGGCATACAGTTTTAAACATAATGCCATTTATAGTCAAATAAGAGCAAGTACAATTATAATTTGGATAGATAGAAGTTATAATCAATCCTATTTTTATAAACATTATTACTAATATACATGTATACATTACATAATTTTGTAAATATGAATTAACATATAATTAATAATATGGAGCCCCTAGAAATTGTAATTTTTTAAGTGCTGGTCATATCAATGCTCTGTCCTATATTTTCAGAAATGCTTTGCAAATGTATAATAAATTCAAATTTAACAAAGCCTTATTTAATATAACTAATAATTTAATCAGTACTTGGAAACTTTCTTATTTCCAATGACCATATATTGATAGTGTTGTATTACTTAATATTTACAAAATGTAATATTTGGTTATATTTCATAAAAGTAATGAAGTGGGCAGAAACTTATTATACCTTGTGAAGTTAAATTATTAGCATTATTGAATGAGGCTTTGTTAATCTATGATATGATTGGCTGCTCTCCTCAATTAATGTTATTTGTTAGATGTGTTTTGTTTTTAAGATCTAGGAAAGTTTCTATAAATAAATTTGCTTTACATTTGCGAAGTAAACTGATTGTAGAGAGATCAGGGCATTGATATAATAAGTGTTTTGGTGCTTTAAATGTTTATCATTTCTGTGGTTATAACATATTGTAACAGTCAGAATCGTCTATCTCGCTAACACACTGCAGAATTCAAACCCCAAATATGAAACTGAACATTCTAGGAGGGGTTGCCTTCTAGATGTACTAAGTTCGAATCTAAAGTCCAAATTTCACAGCGCCATCTACATGAAAACGCATCTGATGCCACTACTAGTATAACCTTTGACCGGTGCCTGGTGGTTAGGGAGAAACAAAAGACTCTATACTAAAAGAAGCTTGGGTGGCTAATTAATGTCTATGGATTTACAAAAGAAATGCAGAAAATATATAGATAACACCACTGTCTGCTTATATGAAACAGGGACGTGTATTAAATAATGGTTGGCATTATATTCCAATAAATGACAAAAGGTTTTAAAGCAAAGTGATATATTCTATTCCTCAAGCTAACATCATTACAATAATGTGCTTGAAGAGATAGGAACATGTGCAAGGAGCTTTGAGTAATTATACAAGATTAAGAAAATATTTGAAATTAAGTGTTATAAAATATTTATTGATTTCAAGAATAGCACGGACAAAAGCTTACTAAGCAACAAAGTGGGAATGTGATCAAAGCATTTATTCGATAATAATAATAAAGTTACATTGGGAGGTCAGTATTGCTGACAATGAATTTATTAAAGTTGGAGGGTGTGACACATTTAAGTCACGAATGCTTTGTAAAATAAATATAAACTAAAAACAATATTGAATATCCGGAATGATTATGGAGGGCATCTCACCCCTAACCCGTAGGAAAGTATTTTTATAAACAGCCAAAACTTAGCGACTGGGTGACAATTGCGTTTAATTCCCAGGTGTGTCATTTGTGGACACACTCTGCCTGGAAATCGCAAGAAACAAAGAAAATGGCCTTGGCCGTGTAAAGAATCCTTGGAAAAATAAAACCAAGTGGTCTCAACAACCAATTCATTTACCAGCAATACGAGACTAGTGTATATAAAACATACTAAATGGGTTTTACTTGGATTAAGAGAAATGCCCAATCAAATTCCCAGAAATGCATTTAAAAGAGTCCGCACATTCTCGACGTCAATGATGAACTTTGTAATTAAAGTAGAACCCAGTAATTAAAATAGGAAAATGCATGCTTGCGGGTTTGAAAAGTAAGTATAGATTTATATACGCAATCATGAATTAGGGGACACATTTAATCATTGACCTCGCACATACTCTCATATTAGATTAAAATCAATAACATATAGATTTTAAACTATGTGATTATATTATATATTAAAGAAAAGAACTGCCCTCGATCGAGTGATTTGCAAGATAAAAAAAATTGGAAATTATTTAGAAATTTAAAATATGCCTTCATAGCGGCATCTTATTTTCAACAAAATGAATAATTCACTCAGTCAAAGATGATTCTGACACATTATCATAATAAAATAACAGAAAGCTTAATAAATAGAAAATATTAACCCAAGGATAGAGAGCAAAATGTTGATTATATTTAAAAGAAATACATAATAAAGTTATGTGAAATATCAGAAAACAATTTAAAATAGCTATAGCATGTTAGTTATCACAAGAGCTCTTGGGTTAATTTAGGGTTACCTCTGGAGAAGCATTTTGGGTAGATTGATGGTCAGCAGGTTTTTATATAATTTAACAGCAAAATCTGGAAATGTTCATATTTTTGGCAGTGGCAGCAGTTCCGGGGTTCCTTGTGTGATAACTTCCGATGGTCTATGGCAGCATATGACCATTCCGGAGAGAAATAGCCTTCTGGCGCTCTACTCCATCATGTCAAGATTTACAAATTACTACAATAATTTTGGTTAGAAACATTAGACCTCAGAATGATTTCTCTTAGAGACATTAGAATGGAGAACAAAAGAAAACCCTCCTTTTTATAGTAGAATTTAACAATAGAACTGCCCTGGAGCATTACAAAAATATATTGGACTTATCAGCTGTAATTAAATCTATCCGAACGTCTAAAGGAATTCAACAAAATTTTAATCAATTTCTTTTGTTAATTTCCCTTTTGACATTTGAATTACAAACTAGATTTAATTAAAAATTACTCTTACTAATTAAAGAAAACGTTAAGTGGACATCTGCTGTTTTTAGATAAACTTATATAACATTAACTAATTAAACTATTGTCCCTCATTTATTTTAACAGAAATATCTGGAATGACTTTTATTAAATTAAACAAAAATTATTTTACTTTTAAATTGCAATATTTGAATCTATTTACTAAACGAATATTTACTAAATGAATTTATTTTAAATCAAAATATATTATGATGGTAATATATATTTGTAAATAGATTCAAACAAAATAACTTTAGCAATTTATAATTTTGATATGTTTTGAAATGCATATCATAGTGTGTGCGCGATTACGACTTATATAACCTACTTTTTAATAAATCAAAATTCTGTGAACATATACATAATCCATACTATTCTATTTTATTTGGGAATGAGTTATATATATAGTACAAGCATTGTGCTCGTGGTTTAAAATTAGGAGGGATTTTCGCTATATAAGCATATTGCAGACAAACTACGATAGATTGGGGTTCAAATTAAGGTATGAGGGTAGGAAATAGGTGAGAAAAGGTGAAACAAAGATCTGCAATGCAGACCTTACTGTTTCAATATATATATATATATGTGTGTGTGTGTGTGTGTGTGTGTGTGTAAAAGGCATGTTATTTACTTTATAAAGTATATAATTAATATGATGTAATCCTCTGCATAAATAATAAACACAAACATCAATAATCATTTGATTTAGTTAATAGGATGGTTATGTGATATCCAAGAATAAAATGTGAAAACTTGAGTTTTGATATATATTTTAAATATGTGTGCCCATGTAACATAGGTGTTAGTTATTTTATAATATTTATAATTAGTATTATGTAATATATAGAGTATATGAGCACATAATTTCACACAACCCACCACTCTTCACTCTATCTCATAACACTGATACCCTTGAACACATATATGTTGAAAAGATAAATAATCACCAATGTCCATATTTCATGCTAAACCAACAATCATCAGTTGGTCCAGATTATCATCTCCACACATATATGCAATAAGTGCTCAGATATATATTGGCCAATCTTTATACTTTAATGGACAGACTTCAATTCATTCCACACTCCAACTCTTCACCCATCCATCCAATTGAAAATCTGATGATGGAATACTCAAAGGCCATCCTGAGGCTGAGATTCTTGTCACAACCATGTTGACCTAAAGTCAATCTGACCATAATCCATTTAAGTATTATGGTATCTTTTACATAATTAATAAGCATATGCATCAACAATAACTGATTAGTTACATAGATGATCATGTGACACTCAAGCATAAGAAGTGATGGTTTGATCTTTGATCTAGAAATCTTTTTCTTTGAATTTAGCACTATAAGACCATAAATTTACTATATAGAGCACTCATCTTGTGGAAAGTATTTGTAATTGTCAAAATTATTAGATAAGCTGTTTTACAAATAACAGATTCATATAAATAAACTGTTCCAATTTACATTCAAAGATATACAATACTACATTAAAAGGTAAATGAAGTTTAGGGGTGGAAGTCATTGGAGAATATTAAAAAATTGCTATCGTATGGCAGTGGTTTATAAAAATATAATAGCAAAAGTATTAACAAAATAATAGTAAATAAAATGCTGAACTAAAAGACAAACACTGTTATAGAAATATAAATTGAAGAAGTTGTAGCTGAAAATTATACTCCAATAAGTTTTCTGAATTTCTTTTTAAATTAAATTTTTTTCTATTTATTTTAAGACTGAGCAGTGCATCAATGCAATGCCACCAAGTTTGGACCTGCATAATCTAATTGCAACTATTTTCCAAATCCAACTACATTTTTATATTTCCCCCTAATTTCTGTAATTTGCAGGCCCTACAATAACTATCACATGCAAAATAATATAATTGTAGACATACTGATTGTGTGGGGCACAGATTTTGCAGCCAGGACAATGTATATACCTAAATGTTTTATAATAAATAATGATTTATACATTATAAGAATCAATTTGCGCAGTTTTATTAAATCACAAGTTTAGTAAATATAATAAAAATCACAATAAAAAAAAAAATCTCATAAAACAGCTAATATAAATATATATTAGCCATACATGAAACACCTCTTTTGGCACATGGTTTAGTGCCATCTAGTGTTTCATAATAGAAGTAAAACAACACCCTATGTTATAATTCATTAACATTATAATGAGATATTAACATTTGAAAAGGGCAGCATGTGCTAGAAAAAGAACTTTTATGTATGCTAAATATATATTTATATATGATTATTTATATGATTTTTGTTGTAATTTATATGAAGTAATAACATATTGGAATCCATTATTTCCAATTTTTGATGATATAATACGAATAGTAAAATGCAAACATTATATTTATTATTTTGAATTTTTTATTTTTTGCAAATTCTCTTTTAAAATAAATAAAAATTTAAAATAAGAGTATGGTTCCTGACTTGAATTATATTAATTGCAAAGCGATATAACTATATAGACAAATTTGCATGAAAACATTGCACTGGGACCTGCTTTTCCCCAAGTTGAACGCAGACTCTCAGAGACAACACACTACATGTATAAGATAGTATATTTTAAATTTTGTTCTGTTTCCAATAGAGATAAATACACAAAATTGGATTTCACAGCAAAATCTTGAAATTCTAACTTCTAAACTAACTAATATTATTTTACAACCTTCATAAATGATGTCTACTAATTTAAAGTCTCTGCTGCAAATAATTTGGATTCTACTAGGACTTCTAACAGAATTGCTTGGAAAAAGAAAAGCATCTATGTGAGGTTATCCTTCTAAAATGTCAACTATAAATCAAGTTTAGAAATCAAATTTTCAGAAAGTAAAAAAGAAACAAAATCGATATATAAAAACTTTACTATTGTATTTCCTAACGTACAAAAAAGAAGCGCAGACTTTTTAAAATCAAATCTTTTGTATTTAAAATTTATAAATAAAGAATATTAAGAATTTGAAAAATATTTTAAGGATTTTTTGCCATTTATATTTCCTCTCTTTGAAAGAATTTGAATTCATTACTAAAAGAAATGACAAAAATCACTTTAATACAATTCATATTGTCAAATACATATGCCAAGTTGTTTATTGTGGTAGTAACAAATACCTCCAGAAATCAGATTTAAATAATACTGCCACTACCCCCTTTCATCTATATATTTTTTAATACAGATAAGAATCAAAAATCAGTAATCTTTAGAACTAAATCATTATAAATGACAATCATGAATTAATGCAGTAGTAGAGAAGTGAGCACCGGTCGGTTTTGTCTGTTCATATAACAAGATCCAGCATTTAGGCAAAAGTACCTCGAGTCCAACCATGCACAAGATACATAAGTCAGGAACACTATATTATTTTTAGTGCTCAAATTTTTTATGAATTCCTGGATAATAAACCATTACATAAAGATTTTATATTATTATCAAATGTATCCAGCCTCTGTAAAGACCATCGTTTTTATTTTTCTTTAAAATTTAACGTTATAAATATTAATTCTTATTAAGCGCAATGTCAGCACGTAATACTTATATAAAGCTAAAGCTTTAGTGCATGCGCCTTGAGTGCTTAATTTTAAAATTTAACGTAAATTAAACAAAAGACTTTAATATTTTAGAAATAAATATGAGAAATCTAATATAAGTGTTGCTCAGATGGTTAGAGTATTATTTTAAAATTCAATACTAAAAAATCTAAGAGTCCAGGTTCGATCCCCATGGTATTACTGGCACTGGGCAGGCCAGTAGCACCTGAAGAAGAGGGGAGAATAATATCTCACAAAATAAACAAAGCAAAACTCTCCATACAGTATTGCCACACTGTGCCAACCAGAGTAATCAATGAATGCCAGAAGGCATGTGATAGTATAAGAGATAGTGATCATGTGATGCTTAATGGTTTAATCTTACAAAATGTTGTTCATATATTAAACTGTGTGTTATTACTAACAGTTGAATGTATTTGGAATATTTAAATAAAGTTAATGTTTTCTAACGACATTTAATACTCATATTGGATGATGGAAATAGTCCAATGTATAGATACACCTAAAACACTATCATCACAAACCTTCAGAAAATGTAAGAAATGTTTCTGGGCTGAAAGGCCATTTTAATTTGATTGTTTTAACAACTTTTCTTTTGGCTTGTACAAATACTTGCTTTGAATAAAATATTCATAATCAAATTAAGCCTCTAAATTAGTCAACCCAATTAATAATGGTGAAATTAGTGTAAACTAAGCAATATCAAACTACACAACTTCATTATAGGTTAATCAAAAGAAAATGTAAATAAGGTGTTATAGCATCTATTTTTTTCCTCACTATATATCACATTTCAAACATAAATTTATGTACTGTAATCATATTTTCTTCATGATGTAAATATTATATCTATTCAGTTTTAGTTAAAAGTATATGTACTGATGTTAGTTCAGTCCCATATGGCTATTTAAGTTAGATAGCCGGATTAGAGACATATGACTGTCTGAAAATTTCAGAGTTTCTACTTAATAGTTATCCATTAGATAAAGTGCTGGGCTTGTCCTGATATTTTTAATCTAATGCTTTAATATCCTAGCATCTCATTGAGGAATCCAATAGCTGAAAACAGTCTGGGGTTATTCTGAAAAGTTTGTTAAGAGCTTATTTGCGAGCTCTATATATAACAAATCTAACATTGAACATAGAAAGATAAAAAGCAAATATTTTAAAAAATAAATTTTATAAAAACAGTGCAAATATATCTGGAAAATAGGAATTTTATACTACAGAACAGCCATTTGTTAATGAATATAATGACTAAAGAAAAAAAAAACTTGCTTTAGAGACTAGTTATACAACCCAATCTATCATCCACAAATATGTTCATATTTAGCACCCATATTTTTTGTTTGATATTTTATGATGTCATCATTTAATTTCTTCAGCAATAAACATTCTTTTGTGAAATACTTTAACTCCAGGAATAATTGTAGATCTCCAATGTATTCTATTTTCCATTATATCTTTGCAATAGAAACAATCAATTTGACATAATCAATGAGGATTGCCAATTCCTCAACAAGCTTTGTGATAAATGCTTAGCCAGAGTAAGCACTTAAACTATTTCTGTCAGGAACCCTTCCCCCCAAACCTCTGATCATGGTTTTGTGCTTTGGCACTCCTCAGAGAGGTGCTAGGCTAGAATCAGACACTAGAACCTACCCTTCAGCTTCACCTATTTATATAGAAAGTAGGTTGAAGTAAAGAAGGTTTTCCTCTTTTCTTTCAAGGTATAAGCTTGTGGTTATGACCTGTAGAGGTCCCTACTATCACATTTTCATGCGCACATTCCTGAGATTACAGCTTTAGTAAATATTACTTACCTCACTTATGAATTAAGAGCTTGTTTGAGCTATTGGTACAATCTCAATATTACATATTTGTAAATACAAGCTTACAAAAGCAATGCCACGCTATATATAACTTGCTTTATTGATATATATATATATATCAACTAAAGTGTTCAGTCAATTTAAAGTACACTATAGTATTACATTTTTATTTAGTGTAACGATACTAAAAACTTAAAAATAATAGAGATAGAATATATTCTAAATATTAAATGCTTTTATTGACTGTGCCCTAAAACATATATTGTTTCTTCAATGACAATTGAAGTTTTTAAGATTAAATTTGAAATAAAAGCATGGAGGGGGTACAAAAATTAATTAAGTAAATCCCTCATTTTATAATAAAAGATTGACTTAATTAATTTTTGAATTCCCCCTTCTCCTAGACTTTTATTTCAAATTAAATCTAAATTTTTTTAACCCAATCGTGGTTAAAGAAACATTTTTTTTTTCTTTTTAAGCTTTTAATATTATTTTTTATATTTATTAATGAAGTTTAAAACCACCAAATACCTGTGAATGCATTCGAATAAAGTGCTTCATGTGTCAAGCATTGGTGGTCGAAAGGTCAGCACAGCTTCCTTACAAGCAATTGTCCCGGGTAGCGGGTTCGCTTCCCGGCTGATGCTATGACACATAAAAAAATAGAAAAACAATGATGATGTGTACTGTGACGGTATGATGATTTGGACTATCTAATGTGTTATGGTTCATGTCAAAATGCTCTTTAAAAATCATTTCTTTTTTTCTATCTGTGTTTTTAAAGAATTAGTGTGAATATTTGTTTTATTATTTGAAAAATACATGGCTATTTTGACCCCATACTGATTTAATTTAAATTTATTGTGCTTTATAATATATATTGTGCAAAAAAGAGTTAAATAAAACTGCCTACTTTAAAAGTGTTTGAAGATTACTCATCTCATGTAATATTTTCAGAGTCTAATGGCTTGACAAATGATACTTCCTAATCACTTCTTTATTCTGACTTCTTTTTCTAACAAACCTTTTGCATTTTATTTATTTTTTAAACTTAATAGATTTAACTTTGTTTTAATAACCTCACATATTTTTAATAAAGTATGCGATTTTTTTTTACCAAATAAATTTGAAATGTTTGTTTTGTTTAATGCTTAAAATGTTTCTTCTATCAAAACTTTTAATAATTAAATTGATTGCATAGGCAGCCAAGACACCAAAAATTTATCTTTTTTTAAAATAAAAAAAATACAGCAATTTTTTTAAAAAGAATATTTGTACACTTAATTTCACAAAGTATTTTCACACCAAATACACTTTTGATTAATGTACTTTACATAAATGACTCATATAGAAAATGTTAGCCAATTCATTTATTTCATTTTGAAGTGATTTTTAGAAATAAAATAAATGATATTCTACTCGATCATGCATGTGTTAAGAATTAATGTTTTTAGCATAAAAAATGCATAAATGTGTGTGTTAAAATATCTCAATCCTACCTATTTATTTAATACTAAAATTTTTATGACAAAAATATTATTTATTAGCAACTATAAGTATTAGTAAACGATTATAGCTATTCTAACTCCAGAAAAAAAAAAAAACAACAACTTCTAAGATAAAAAAAAGAAAAACAAAAAAAATCTGAGCCGGAACTATTGCACATATAATTAAAAGATGAAAAATGTGGTTCTCAAACATGCAATCCTATTGTTACACTTTGTGAAAAGATGACCAATGGCCGGAGAAGCTTGCAATGACAGAACCCTGACCTAAATACAAATGAATAAAGACAAAAGCAAATGAAAAGGAGTGAAAGACAGAAAAATAATGATTAATTTAATTATCGATAGTAATAATATGCATTCATAAATTGAATCAAAAAAGTTTCATTCTTTTTTCGCTCAATCATTCATTTTTCTATTAAGTATATTATATATACATAAACTGAAAATATGAAAACAGAGTTTCAAATGAGTGCTGATATTTCTCTAGTGTATACTTATATATACATTTAACACTCAAATCACCCTTCATATGCTATGCGATGCACTGTGACTTTTTTTTTATCGAAGTCAGGAGTCTCTCGGCCACTATACCAAGAGAAACTTATTAGCTACTTTACACTCCTTTCTATTCCGTATGACATGTTTTACTCATATTCTTCTTTATCCTGCTCCATCCCCTTTCCATGACAAACATCTTCATCCACTCTATGGTTTTTATATATAGTTCCCCTTACTTTTTTTCCAAACCCAGCATAAAAACCAAGAACCCAATTTCTGTATAATCACTTTGTTTAAATTTATTGTCCCATAGTTTCATATTTGTACCATTTCCACTTGTAAACATTTACATTCAATTAGAAGATGCCTAATATTTTCAATGCTTTCCTTACATAACATGCTGACTAAATCAGCCACATTTCTCCATTTATGGGTATATTCCCGTGTTGTTAATGATCGTGTTTGAGTCATAAACAGTAAATTACTTTCCTTGAAATTATCAAAAAGTTACTCATACGCAATATTCTGTTTACTTCTATATATATTTAAACTCTTTTTACTCTCCATACTAGTTATCCAACTCTCCGACTCCCTATTTTTATTAATGTATTTATTCTTCTAACCCATTTTTTGTCACTATAGCACACAACAATTCCCCTAATACAATCATCCCACCTTTTGTACAAGTATCCTGACATAAAGTCTTTTCCAAATCTTCTGAATACTATACTAACTTTCTCACCCATATTGTTGCTTGGTCTTTACTCATAACCAGTTAAATACTATTTTGGCTTTTTTTTTTACTATCTATTAATTGCAATCTACTGAACATATTTATTTTGCTTTCTGTATCTTTCATATAAAAACTTGACCACATTGAACCTCAAACAGCTATTTGAGGTTCAGGATTATGTAACTGTTTGAAGTTATTTTTATATTAATTCATAGAGAGCGTTACTGAAATATCTTAACATTTTGAAGATGATTTGAATGTTTTTTAAGAATTTTCTACTAGTGGTATGCATTATATTATTTTAAACATGTTTAGAGAGAGAAGCAAAAAAAGAAATATTACACAAACACATAGGTGCATATTTAGGTGTGCATATATTAATAAAATATTGGTCATTCTGCAATAATTTTTTCGTTGCTAAGGTAACTAATCCTCTTAACTTCTGTCAGCAGTTCTTATTTATTTAGTTTAGAACACTACTAATACAACTGAAATTCCATTAATTTCATTAACTTTTAAATTTGCTTTTGTTTCTTGCATTATTTTTCTTTTTTTTTTTCTCTGCTGATGACTATTAATTTCACAAGAATTTTTATCTTTCTAAATAGTTAAAAAAATGACTGTAACTTAATGTATAATATGCTATAATATATCTTAAGTATGTTTTACAATATATATAACCTTTTAACAATAAAATCAGTTGAAATATAATATATCAACATTCCCTTAATATAAATATAATGATGATTTTTTTCCTAATCATTCGTAAAGCTAGCAATTATTATATTATTTTTAAAACGTATATAAAATTTAAACTCAAAGCTTAGTGTATTAATTCTTATTAAATATAACCTCTCTCCTCCACCCTCACATGTAATATCCTATATGTACTTGAAAGTTTTATTTCACTATACATATTTCTAAAACATATTAATTTTAAAACAGGCACAACTCTCATATAGTAATGCAACTTAGTGCAAGCCAGAGTAATCAATGGATGCCAGAAGGCTTGTGCATAAAATCCCTATCCAGTGCCTCCTCATCCAATATCCCCAGACTAGTTTAATACATATTAACATTTTAAGATATTTTTATTCTTGTATTTAAAATAATGTATATGATGTAATAAATTTTTTAAGCATATTTAAAAAATAATTACATCTATTATATCACGTGGAAACACATACTTTTCTATATTTTGTGAATATAAGTAGTCTATCCATTTTCTCTCTGTCTTCAAGAATAAAATTTTAATTTATCTCTACTTTCTCAAAAATTAAAACATTTGATTTTTAATTTCAGATTAATTTCATATTTGTACCACATGTAAACATGGCATTATTAATTTGAATTAATAACCAAGAAAATGAGATACAATGACTTTTATCTGTAATTTATTGGTTATGAGTGTAAATTAATAAAACAAAATTTAGATGTGGTATAGGTTTGAATTTACAATGAATTCCTTAATAAATTAGAACTCAAATTTTTATATCTGTGGCAAAATAGGTAATTAATGTTTCATTCTTATGGATTTTGTGACAAAGAAAAAAATGTTAATATTTATCACCTGTTTATTATTATTAATCAAAGAGCATTTTACTGATGATAAAGAGAAAGCAGTTACACAATTAAATTTAAAATTATTAGTTTTTATGCATAACAAAATGCATCACGATATTTCAAAAAGTGGAATAACTATGATGATTTTTTAAAAAGACTGTGGAGACCATTAGAATCACTTTTACGAATTGTCAATAGATAGCAATATTAATTTTTTAGTTCAACATTTCCCTAGAAAATATTGTTGGATAATGTTCTATGACAGGAGCATTAAATATAAAAAATTACAAAAAAATGATCTTGAGATATAATGCTGGTACATCTGCCTGAAATGGACAAGTCTGAACTTGGGCTGAGAAAATTTTGGAATTTTTTCAAGGTACCAACAGGCTTAATTTTTTACTCTGCTGCCCATGTCTAACCACTGTAACTAAATATCTGATTATTGATCAACATATATGTTCCTTACTATTAGTACCTAAAGCATAATAGTTCTAAATTAATTTCAGTTTGACAGTCATTGTTAAAGAGGCTAGGAAAACATGAATGCAATCTTCTACAGCCTCTCTATGATTGTGGTAAGTCATATTGCTAGTGCTGCTACAACTTTGAACAGCTAAAGATAATAAGATTTAATATTCAAATGAGAATTATCATATATTTTGTTTCACATTTTGTCTTATATATAAGTAAGAGTGATGAAACCACACATGTTTAGAAAACAATTATAGCTGATATTTCTTTCATTATTTGTTATCTTTAGGAAAAAGTCACAAATTAACAGCATAATCACAAACACAAATGAATTGGAAAATGTGTTTGTATCAAGTTAGACATTTAATAAAATTTCTACCAAATAACAAATTACGGAAACAAATTATGGACAGTTTATAGAAGCAAAGGGTCAAATTATAATTCAGTGGTTAATACTGCATCATGTTAAATCATGCTTTTGTTTTATGAATAGTGTGTTAATACTAATCTGGGACTTTACTTCCTAGCTATGAACTGACCAAAATTCAAAGTACTCAAAATTATTAGTAATTAGGCAAACAACTGAGGGTAATAAATATATCACATGATAGGTTCCAAGAACTTTAATAGAAAATATGTTTAAATGCTTGAATTGGGCAATTGAGTATAAAAAATGAGCAGTGTTCAAAGTCTTTAGATATGTATTTCCAAAAGTAGTAACCAGTGTTATTACAAAATAATTATGAGAGGATTTATATATCCTTTATTATACATTTCATTAAAGTATAAGCTTTCAAGATTTATATGTTTTTTATACAGTAATGATGCAGATCTAAAGCAGAATGTTGAGAATTACATAAGATTTCATAAAAATTAATTATAATGAGAGTTAGTTACATTGTTATTTAAAGTTATTTTATTAAAAACGCGAAGGTCAATTTAAATCATAATGAATTTAAAATTAATAAGAAAGATTATGTTACTTTATGTTTCTAAATTATCTTCAAAATTGAAGAAAAGTTATCTCCAAATAATTTAATATTGGATATATGTTTCTTCTATCTTTAAGTAGATTGAAACAGACAAAAACTCTTCATACAGTAGTGCCACTCAATGCAAGACATAGTAATGAATGGATGCCAGAAGGCACCACTATATGGAGAGTTTTGCCTATTTTAATAACAGTTACGAGCAAGCATAATAAATGGTGATCATGTGATGTTTAAGTAGATTGATAAATAATACTAAGAATAAAATAAATCAGGCTGATAATGATCAAATTATGTAATTTACAGCACGTGGTAAACTGATTTTTCAGTTGTTTACTATGATAGAACTAACATTTGATTTGTTTATTCATCTTAGAAAATATATTTGTCATATTATAAAAATAAAAAATAAAAAAATAAATCATTTTCTCTAACCTAATTTTTTTTATGAGAGTGATTCTGGACTGGTTGTCATGCTCAAAAAATTAATATTACATGTAATGAATGAAATGACAAAAATCAAATACACCTGGGTCTCGTTTTATGGGGATTAATGTAATTTTGAAGTTATGTGATTCATGTTTCTTCTTAATATCTTTCATATTTCACTATATTTATTAGATATCAAGAAATTTAAATTATTAATAACTTATTTTGACTTGAAATACTTTTTTTTTTCAAAAATATAACGTTATATTAGCAGCTAACATGAATATGGCCTGAAGCTGTATTTAGAATTTTAGCTTCTATGTAAATAACCTATTTATACTAATGAGTAAATAATAAATAATAAATATTCAAAAAATTTAAACTTTTAAACTGTATTTTGTTATATATAACAGAAATAAATAATCTTTTAGATTTTTAAAATAAAAAAGATTTTATAAACTGAAAATAATCTTTCTAATGATAATGAATAATCTTTTTGTTTTGATTATGATCTCATTTTTTTAATTTAGAAACAGAAAACCATTAACACAGCACAAAACTAAAAGTGGTGCTAGTACTACATCACATCCCGAATAAAAATAAAGTGGCTAACAGGTTTTTCTGAGCATAATTGCAGAGAGATTCTTGACTTCATTTAAGGAGAAGCCACAATACATCACATCACATCCAATCTGATTTCTTACTAGTTTACAAACGAATGCTAGCAGTAATGATTAAAATATGTATGAAAAAATATAAAATTAAATACTGTAGTTAATAAAAGAAGTAAAAAAAGTTTGTCTTGTATTAATTTTTTTTTCAAATATTTGAAATTTTTTATTAGTCATACTTTATTTGCTTATTTTTTTAATGTGAATTTTAAAATAATTTTTTCCTTGTTGCTTTGCTTTTATGCAAATTCTGAAAAATACAGAACCTATTCCCCATTTTTCAAGGTAATGTAAGTTTTTTGTGGAACCTATCTACTGCATAAAATAAGACCCAGGTGTATTAAAAAGACCTAACACATGAATCTAATTTTTCAGATTTTAATATTTTATAATATAATTACTACATTTAACACATTGACATCTATATATTTTGTTATTTACACAGCTATCCAATTACTGATTGCAAAATGGATATTTAGCTCATTTTCTTGAGAATATATGAAACAATCATGAAAAATCATAAATATTTTCCAGCATTCATTTAGTTCACCTCATGAGTATTGCTTTCTTTTGCACTGAGAATGTTTTTGGTAATTCATAAAGCTATTTAAAGCATTGGGTTTCAGCCTTTCACTTTAATTAAAGGTGTTTTATAAACTGTTCTGAATGCAGATTAATAAATAGTCAATTATAACATGCAAATTGCAATTATAATTTTCAAATTGCACCCAAAGTATTTCTTAAAAAATAAGGATAATAATGCTGAAAGCTAAATATGTTTATAAGTAACCATTAGAAACCAGTCAACATTTAGACAATCCCAATATTGATAAAATAAATCAACAATCTCAAACAGTTGTTAAATCATCCTCATTTTAACAATAAAGGTGGGTTTGGAAACCCACCTTTGTTTATTGTCCAATATATTTATATAGATACTAAAGATCTATCATTGAAATTGAAAGTATTGATACAATGATGTTTCAATAACTTCAATCTTTGTGATAAAGTTGTAATCTTTAATATATATATATATATATATATATATATATATATTAATAATAATGTTAATTTTTCTGATAAAAAGTTGTGGATATCAATACCATATATATCGAATCAACTGGCAAGTTTCATTAAGAAAATTTATAAAGGAATATGCGATATAGCATTTTATGCACTACCTACATTAAATAAATTAATAAACAATTCAAAAGATAAAACTTTATTGACAAATAAAAATTGTATCATTTACAAATGGACATGTAGGTGTGGTAGTGGATATATAGGTGAATCGAGGTGCACATTGGAAAAAAGAACAGAAGAGCACATATTATTGTTTAAAAGAGTTCAAAATACGAAACAAACTTTTAAAAATAGTGAGAATTTATCAGCTTCTGTTTTTTATGACCATAATAAATCATGTATATATGGTTTTGATTTTGATTATAACAATGAAAAAATATTGGAAACTGAAAGAAATAACAATAAAAGAAAAAATAAAGAGGCAATGTTGATATATAAATACAAGCAAAATTTAATTAATCGGCAAGCAGCAAACGTTAAGATAACAGAGTTATGGGAAAGTTGACATTGAATTATGGGAAAGTTGACATTTTAAATGTGATAGTTGACAAAGCTACAATGTAGTGAAAGCACTTCTAAGTTATAGCAATACATATAATTTTTATTGACTTTTAATTACTGTATTTTCAAATATTTATTTATAGAGTTACGTATATTATTTTGAAGAAAAAAAGACATTGATTTGTAATATATATATTGGACCATAAATAAAAATGGGATTCCACCATTATTGTTAAAAGAAGATTGCCTCAGCAACAGTTTGAGATTGTTGTTTATTATTGGGATTGTCTAAGAATTGACTTTTTTCTAATGGTTACTTATAAACTCATTTAGCCTTGAACATTTACATGATACTTTGAGTGCAATTTGAAACTTATAATTTCAGTTTAAATGTTATAATTGCTTAATTTATTACTCTGCATTAAGACCAGGTTATATTCACCTGTTTAATGAGGTTTATTTAAACTTTTTTTATATCAATAACTTTAATTTCTGTGGTGAAGTTGCACTCTTTTGTGACTACATAAATATATTGGAATGTAAATAGAGGTTGGATTCCACTTTTATTGTTAAAGGAGGCTGTCTTGTCACACTTTGAAGCTTTTGATCATTATCTATATTGATATTGTGTAAATGCTGACTGGTTTTTAATGGTTACTTAGAAACCCATTTACCTATGATATAAGTTCTTGTATTTTTGCAAATATAAAGTTACATAAAGAAGGTGATCTTTTGTGAATTATGATTGATTTTGGTAGTTCATTTATATATCAATCTTCTAAATATTAAAATTTTAGGATTTGGGGAAAATACTTTTGCTTCCCCTTTTGACTTTGTAGATAGAATCAAAAATATAGTGATTAATGAGAATAATGTTATTGTTTCATTAGATATGAGAAATATACAGTTCTATTGAGTGACTGGATTTTATAAAAGTAATTGGACATGCATTAAAAAATAAGTGTTAAAAATTATGAGATAAAATTTCTTTTTAATTCTTTAAAATTTTTTGATGATAACATTGTTGCTTCTTTTGAAGGTGAATATTATAAAATGTCAAATGATTGGCCTATGGGTCTGCCTGCTGTTGCACATGGTTGCAATTTTGTTGTGTCTACTAATGAGAGTAGTATTTTAGATATGTGTACTTTTAAAGATATTAAAATTTACTAAAGATATGTGGATGGTGTTTTTGTTTGAGAAAGTACCTATACTATAAATTTGCTTGTAGATGAGTTAAATAATTTGAATGGCTTGAAATGAACTATTAAAAAAAAAACAGAACAAAATTATTAAGTATTTGAATTTAATTATTACAAGAGATAATATTATGTTAAGTTATAAATTGATAATCAAACCATTGCAAAAGTAGGGCTATATAAATTCTAAATCAAAAGTACCAATTATGCATAAGATGGCAAGTTTTAGATCTTTTTTGTTTCATAATGAATAATTATGTCATTACCAGTGTGATAAATTAAAAATTATGAGATATTTGCCAAGGAATTGCTTGAAGTTGGTTATAAGATTGAACAGAGCATCAATACTTTATGTCAATTTAAAAAGAGTTATAATGATTTAAAGATTGATAATAAAAAAATGAATATCTATTCCATATATTGCAAATGCTCAAGAGAAATTTTTTAAGGATATATAGAAGGATGTGTTTAATGTTTCATTTTATGTTACAAATAAGAGTAATGTGCAATAAATTTTTTGTAAGTGTATGCTATCATATATAGGTAAATTGAAGTGCAGTATAGAAAAAAGATTAAAGGAGCATGAAATGTTATACAAGCATGTAAAAGTAAAAATAATAATGATTTAATGACTGCTTCAGTTTTTTGATCATGAAAGGACATGTAAATATAATTATATAATTTTAGGTTTGATATTGAAAGTGTTAAGATTCTTCATGAAGACAGAGACCATAAAAAAAAAAAAAATTAAAAAGACAATTTTAATAAATAAAAATAAAATGAATATAATTAATAAACACACTTCCCACATTAAAATTCAGGATTCATGGGGTTTGAGTTGATGACATTAGCTTCCTTTTTTTTTTAATTTAGCAGCCATTGAGGAGGGTTAAGAAATTAAACAAAATTACCTCTGTGGATTGAAAGACTGCATATAATAGCTAATTACCTTTATATTTATTTATTTTATTGTTATTACAATAGTTTTTAATTAACAGACATTTTATTTGGATATATATATATAATATTTAAATACATGTGTCTTGTCTATACTAAATTTAATCCAATTAAAAGGGATTTGAACTTAGACTTTCAAGCTCCTTACAATTATCCACTCTGTCTTATATAACTGATACACATGTTCACATATATTTGAAAAGATCAATGATTTACAATATATGTATTTCATTCTGAACTAGCACTGATCAGTTGGTCAACATCACCATCTCCCATATATATATAT
Organism: Epiperipatus broadwayi; assembly: GCA_028023455.1. NCBI lineage: Eukaryota > Metazoa > Onychophora > Udeonychophora > Euonychophora > Peripatidae > Epiperipatus > Epiperipatus broadwayi. The sequence goes on along the minus strand of JAQFVV010012479.1, from coordinate 1,711,711 downwards.
ATATATATATATATATATATATATATATATATATATATATATATATATATATATATATATATATATATATATATATAATCAGTGCTTGATTTTTATTAACATAGTAAGTATTCAAACTTTAGATGATACACTTCAATTTTTTCTACTCTCCAACTCTTCAGCTATCCATATCATTAAAAATCTGAGGATAGAATGTTCAAAGCCTTTGTAGATGCCAATATTCTTGTCATACTCATGTTGACTTTAAGCCACTCTGATCCCTCACACACACACACACACACACACACATATATATATAAATTCACAGAGTATCTGAATTGCATTTCATAATTTTATAAGGTCTCAACCTAGTAAAAAATATAATAAGATTGGTTTCTTCCACTATTCCCGATAATCTGAGTAATTCAAACACTAGAATCACCCACTAAAAATGCAACTTTGCAACCATCTCATAATGGATGGGGACGACCTTTGACCTCATTAAAGTAACCAATGGAATTTTATGCATCACACTTTAAGAAATACATATGTGATGATTTAGCACAATGTTAGAAGAAAATATATAAGCAATTAAAATAGGTAAAATAACTAGTTTATTCAACTATTATAAAATGTCTACAAGTTTCTGTTTAATTAAACATCGTGAAATAAGATTCAATGTAACATACAGGCATTACAAATTTTATTGTAAGGAATCTCTATAATTCTTTAAAATAGAAGCTAGACAACAGATCAAATCATTGCGTTCCTACCTATTCTGGATATGATACTAAAAAGTTTACTATTATAAAATCACATCTTCATCCCAATGAATATGTGAAGCAAAGGAACTATCCAGGATTTGTGAAATGTGTTTGATGTAACTTAAAGCAACTTTTTTATGGAACTGTCAGTCTTTGTTTATGTTATAAACTCAAAGACATTCAAAAAAAATGTAATGATGATTATTTTCATTGCAAAAATATGGCGAAGATCAAGAGTTGGTGGTCGAGAGGTCAGCCCAGCTACCTTACAAGCAGTTGTCCCGGGTTATCGGATTCGCTTCCCGGCCGATGCTATGGCACATGAAAATATGTATATATGGTGAATGGTGTCCTAGCGGTTAGCATAGCTGCCTTCCAGAGCAGCTGGCCCGTTCTGCTTACCAGTCAACGCATGTGACATAAGAAAAAAAATGGTGAATAGTAGAATACAATCGAAGACTACAATTAGATAATGTGTTGAAATATTTTAGAAAAACTATTGTTTCAGAAATTAAAAGTGTTTCAAAATATCAAATAAATAAACTAATGGAGTGCATGTTCTGTGTGTGGGTGTATTTGTTCTGCTTTAATCCGTTTGTGTAATTATAGCAAAACTCATTTCTAATATATATGTATATCTTTTGGAGTTTTTGTAGCCACACTTTTTTTATAGAATGTTGAGCGAAGAATTTAAATGAACAAATTGTATGCTGTATTTATATGAATAAGAAAACGCTCAATTTTGATTTAAAATACGAAACTCAAGTTAATTAGTAATAAAAAACACTCATTTATTAATCATTTTTTTCTACTTTTATATGTTTAAAGTAATATAAAGGAAAGTGACTAATCTACTTTACCATCACTGATATATAAATGCCTCTTGATAAAGATTTTCGTAGATGACTAAAAGTAACAATGGAACGCTATACGTAATACTACGGAGATGATGTTTAATATGTATTTTATTTAAATAAATCTATCGTGATTAGTAGAATAATAAATTATAAATTATTTTTTTTTTATAATGACATGATTTATCACCTTCACTTTCGCTTTATAATTTGTTCAGAATTATAGGATGTTTAAAGACATCCATTATCATTATCAACAATGCATTTAATTTATGCCACTATGAGATAACAATAAAAAAAAACCTCTATAAGCAATAAAGCTTTATTATTTAATTATTGACTGTTAACATTTTTTAAATTAAAAAACACTAAAGCTAAATATATATAATACAGTTTAATGTATATATATATTTAGATTTATGTTAGACAAGTTTAAAAGCCTTTTATTATATTTAAATAAAACTTATTTATTTTATATTAATTGCGTATATCTATGTATAAAAAATTATGAGTCTCGTGGAGGTAGTTATCTTCCACTGCCGACCTGGCTTCGAATTCAGATCATTCCCAACCTGTGGTAAAAATTTACATTATATAAGCTTAAAATGTTTTCTGTACTTTGCAGCCTATTTTGACAGAAAAAAAAACAGTCAAGCGTTGGTGGCCTAGTGGTTAGCATAGCTGCCTTCCAAGCAGCAGGCCCGGGTTCGCTTCCCGGTCAACGCACTTGACATATGAAAAAAATAATAATAACGACAAAAAAAATTACTTTCTAGAATTATTATTAGCCAGAAAACAAGGATTTGATTGGCATTTCATATTCGCTTAATCCTTTAACATAAAAAAATAACTAGATATTTAATTACAGAAATATATTGAATGATTAGCAGTGATTAGATATCTAAATTAAAAGTTATAAACCTGATTAGATTTTAAAAGAAAATTTATTCAGGCTTGAAGCCAGATTATAAGATCAGAAAGATGTGCTATTTCTACACCATATAATTTTAATTACTTAAAATTATTGTGGTATAACAATAGAACACCATCCAGACTTTATGACCTAGGTTCAAATTTGGGATTTTAAAAGCTTGTTGTGCAGTAATAACATGTATTCATGATCTTATGACATAGACTTAAGTGGGCCAAGAAATTTTTTTCCAAATTCTAATCAGATGTATTTGATTTATAATGTAATTTAAGGCTACATAGGTCAACTCATTAGTTTTAGACACTAATATTAATCATTAATATTGCAGTTGCTTACATGTTTATTGTAGTTTTTATTTGGTCAAACCTTTTTTTTGCAATGCTGTATTAATTGCATATATTTGGCTTATATAGCATATAGATAAATTGACTTATCTGATGAGAAAACTCATGTTTGACACAAGGAGGATGAAAAGTGGAAGAATGTTCTCTTCCATCACTTACCAGCTCTGTGTTTGTATCTCCAAAATTATAAAGCCATTCTCTGCCTTATTGTCTTGTGAGTTAAATAGTTTGTGACTGTTTCTATTTATTATCTTTACACATCAGGTAATAATATCTGGAGTACTTATTTAATTGTTGGTATTTTCAGTAATTTCTTTGCGGTAATGATTTGATGTTTTATTCTGTTATCTTATTCTCTTTGAGACTGCATCCCAATGATGTTTTTTCTTTCTTTTTAAATGTTTCTTTTGATAATTTACATTAAACTCTAGATGAAAGGTTTCTTTTTTTTTAAATTAAATTATTAAATTATTTGACATTAGATTCTATTTTACAGAAGAAACTTATAAACAATTTTATTGATAGATTTTTAAAAAAAAAATGTTTCCAATTGTTCTTACTTGGTATTTAAATTATCTGCTCATAAGATTTATTGATAATGCCAATATATACAAAGAAGATAAAACACGAATTTAATGTTAGTTTACATAAATGTGTTAAAATAATATGATTTTCTAATTAATAAGATCATATTTTAAAGCTATTTATTACAAATAGTTCTACAGTACCATTAAGAAAAGAATTTATGCATAAATTTAATGATTTATTAAGAATTGATTACTTGAAGATGTTATAAGTGGGTACATATTATTTTTATGTCATTTCACAGACATTATAATTCATATATTTACAGGGAGTTGGATTAATGACAGTTAGACTCGAATCATAGTTCAATAAAAAGCCATCTTTCCCCTTTCATTACTTAGCTAGCAAGGCATTAACTCTAAATACTGAAAATGAAATAAAACATTAATTTATGTTTACTTCAAGACAAAGTAAGTTGTGAGTGGAGGGAGTTTGACAACGGTAAATGAAAATGTAACAACAGAATACACAACTATGCTAAGTATAAATCTTTTTTTTTTTTTTTTTAAAAAGTAAAATATTAGCAACCAATCTAAGCCAATTACTTATTTATATTTATGGCAACAAAAAAATAACTGTCTCTAACTTAAAATAAAATTGTTATAATGGAATAATTTACAAGTAACCTTTTATCCTACTTTACCAAATCATTATCACATTTACACATTTTAACACGTCCTCTTTTACTGATTTTATAAAAAAATTTTAGAAGTGGATTATTTTTCAACGTTACAATTAAGCTTCCCTTAATATTCATCCTGTGGTGCTTAAGTTTTGCTTCTGTTTCTATTCTACTCAAACCCAAAACAATCTCCTTTTTTAACAATAAAATATGAAATAAACTTACATCCCAATAACTCTGCATTTACTTAAAACCTGAAGTTTGATAACTTTTCTTGCATCCTTACAGATACAAATTTAAAACTTAATTCCTCTTAAATTCAGAAACTTATTCTACTACCTGTAAAATTAATTGAAGTCAGACAATTAAATACATACACAATGCAACTTCTTTTGCATGTAAATTTCATTCTCATTTATAACTTCTTTGTAAACAATTCTTACAATAAATATTGAATTAAAATTACAAGTGTATTAAATTATTAAAAGGTCAAAACAATCCATAAAATCAAATAAATGAGTCTATGGTTGTTTAAGATTTTCTATTATTTGAATTTGAACTGCCAATATAAAATTTTTGGAACATAATGTTGTGATTCTCAAGTTCTTTTTTTTTTTTTTTTATCAAAGTCAATAATATTTGAAATAATAAGACCAAATAAATCATCTAAGTATTATATTTCCTATTACTTTGTAATCTACCAAATATCTAAAACTTCAAATATATTTATTCTTTATTTTCCTAGCATTGTTTTTATCTATAACTTTATCTATTCAAGATGGTTATTATTATAGTCTCTTTTGTCATTATAGGTCAAAAACCCATCTATTTATAGTGACTCATGAATATTACTGTGACATAAATAAAATAATTTGTAACATATACTAGTAATGATTGTGATTCTATATGTTTTTAGTGTTACTATTGTCTACTTTTGTTCAACCTTTTATAAAGCATCAAAAGTAATAAGAAACAATCCCTATCTTGATGTGATATAATACATTCAGATTTCTATGTAGATGTAGATATCTTGATGTTTAATACCTCTATCTCACTGGAAGATTGAGAAATGTTCATTTTGCATAATGGGAGAACATGTTCTAGACTTTTGTTCTAATGGATGTTGTGATATAGTGGACGTGAGTTGAAAGAAGATGATCTGAATTTTTGTGTTTGTGGATACTTGGGATATGGTGGAGTTGAGATGAGACAGGGTGATCTGTCTTTTTGTCTTGGGAGATTGTTGCAATATAGTGGAGTTAAGATGAGAGAGGATGACTTGACCTGACTTTATTGTTATATGGTAGTGTTGACATAATAAAGAATTATCTGGCTTTCTATGCATGTGGAGTTAAAATGAAAAAGGATGGTATGCATTTCAGTGTTGGTAGTTGGTTGTGAGATGGTGAAGTCAATTTGAGAGAGGATGATCTGACTTTCTATTCTAGAGGATGGTTGTGATATAATTGACTTGAGATAATTAGAGGATGATATGCCTTTCTGTGCTGGTGGACAAATGTGGTATGGTCAAGTTGAGATAAGAGAAGTACTAATAAAAGCCTAAAAATTAAAAAAAAATATATGTACGATGCAATAATTGTCCACTCTGCCATAAAACATTAAAATTGGATAAAAACAACCCATACCTATAGCAAAGATGATGTAATGAAAGGTATAAATTGTCACCATGTTCTTGAAAATCAGATGTTTACTACTTTTCTCTTATACAGAGAGTAAATGTTGTTATAACAGTGTATTCTTATTAAGAGAGAGAGAGAGAGAGAGAGAGAGAGAGAGAGAGAGAGAGAGAGAGAGAGAGAGAGACAGAGAGAGAGATTTATGTTGTCATACTAATGAATGTGGCAATATTGTTGAGTTGAGATGAGAGAAAAATCCTATTACCTGAAGCTAAAAAATACCCATTTTATTAGAACACTACTTTTCATAAAAACTTAAGTCAAGTGAGTATAAAAGCATACACATGATAGTACTAAATTCTGCACAGTATTGTTAAAAATTAACTGTATTTAAACTATGGTGTGGTTAAAAGAACCTGTTTATTCTATTACACTGTTACCATTTGATGCAATTTTGGTAAACTATAGGTGTAATATAATAGTACTTATTAAAGCCTTATTTAGTGCATACATCAGGAACCTTTTGCATGTGGTGCATCTACCATTCAACATCTATCATTTACTCACTTTTTACTATTAATTTAACAGTCTGCAGTTTAAAAACATTTTAATATTTTGCTGGAGTAGAAACAATAGGTTGCTTCAGAAAAGTAATGCACACAGTATAAGCTAAAACATGTGTTGCTTGTTTTATTTATGGTGTGATTCTAAAAAGATTAACATCATTGAGAATATATGTCAGGATGGTCCACCTCATTGGACCTTTTAATCAGTTTTATTATGTTGTGTTTACATCTGGTTTAGATTTAAATTTGAACTTGAATTACTCAATTACCAGAAAATGACTAATTGTTTTTTACAAGTGTTTCTGGCCAAAAAAAAAATAAATGGAGGAATAAAATCAATAGAACATAAAAACGTTTATGCTGGGTTTTTTTTTAAATATTTAATTTAACTAGGTATTTTGTGAATTAAAATATAAGCTAAATGAATAAAAAAACAAAGAAAATTATTTAACTATTAAAATTTTTGTGAGAATTGGATTAGGTTCACAAATAAGATACTAAAATATTACAAATCTCTCAAAGAAAAGCAAGAAATATGGTAATGGTGATTACAAAATCTGGAAATGTAGAAATAAAATTTATTTGCCATAATATAACTATATATTTTATATTTGTAGTAAGTATAACGGTGTTCATGTGACCAATCTAAACTAGTATAGAACTTACAATCTACAAGTAAGACAGCCAAATACTCATTTTCTAACTCCTGTCAAATGGCTAGTTCTAGTGAATATCTGTTAAGCATACTTGAATGAAAAATTATAATGTTATCTATGACCTGAAAAAATATCATGATTCAATTGCTTTTCACTCTGAATCATTATCATAGCAGAGTGTATGAAGTAATTTCTATGAATAAGAATCTTGTATAAAAAGTATGACCAATGATAAATATTTCAAAAATATAATGTTCCCAATTTATTTATTTACAAGATGGCTATGAATATGAGGACACTGAACCTCGAAAGCACTTACCCACATATGTAGATACAGATATTTAGTTTGTATCTATCTGTATTAATATTTCTTTCTCTTCAGCTTTGTGTGTTTGTATGTTTTAGTACATTTTATATATTTTATATTTTAGAATAATTAGTTACAAAATTTAAACTTTTTGCTTATTTCAATAGCGAATCAAAAGAAAGTGACAATTATAAATACTTTGATCAAATTCATAATATATATAAAAAAATAAATAACTCGAATAAATTATTTTGGTAGAAATACTTCAATACTCATCTAAAAGAAATATATATTTTTTCCTTTAGAGAAGGTTTTTAATAAATGTATTCTATCACTGCTTATTTAAGAGATTGAGCTTTGAACACTTAATAAATGAGTAATGTGGAGGATGAGAGAACACAATAAAATATAAATATAAGAGCAACTCTATACTTTAGAACTGGAGTAGCTCTCTACTCTAGAACTATATAATATAAGTTTGAATATTCAGTGATTACTCAGTTTTAAAGTATATGACACTTGAGTTGTGTAAGCTGAAGAATTAAATAAATAATTGCTGTTATTATGAAGTATTGAAAGATATATGTTGGGACTAACCAGAAAGTTCAAAAACAAACTATCCACATAGGATCCCAAACATATTTCAATGACTCTATTGAAACAATTAAGAAATTTAAATGGAAACAAGTCATGCAAGGTTCTAGAAAATATAACAATAGATGGGCAGTTGAACCACCATATTATATTTCAAGATATTGAAAAATAGCACATGTAAAATGGATCAATGCAATGTGATTCTTTTTTTTTTTTTTGGAATTGGTATGAAGAAAAAGATTATGCAGTGGCTAAAAAACTTGAAATTTTTTTTTATTCTTTAATAGGCTGATAATGTATGAAAATGAAATAAAACAAATAACACAAAACTAAAAATATATGTTTATAAAGCATTATTAATGACTATTTTTGGTACTTGTGAGTCTTCAAGTAAACCAAGATGGCACCCTGTATTTTTGATAAGTGTACAATTTTGAGGGCATACAATTTATGAAAAAAGTGTTAGTTGTTAAATTAAAACAAAATTAATAAATGAATTGTTAAATTTAAAAAAGGTATAAATTTTGATAAATTTCATTAAGAAGCTTGTTTCAAATTTTTTTTACTTGTATTATAATGTTGTAAGCAATGAGACAACACATAACATTGTATTATTGTGGTTCAATTCAGCATGTTTCTACTTGTCAGCAGTTTTTTTGGTAAATTATTATAGTGATAAAATTTGAGATCTTTCTGACACAGAAAGTGGTGAAGTAGACTATTTTCAAAAATACAGGATCCTACTCTCCTGAAAAGTGTGTGTTAATGGCCATGATATGATTGCAAGCTGCAGACATGAATAAAGTATAAATAATGTATTTATATTTCTTTTTTCCAATTTCTGCTAATATGTTAATCCAAAAAACAATAAAATAAAAGAAACTGTAAATATTATAATTAATTGTTCCTCAATGATGTCTGTTTTTAAGAAATAACAGTAATAAAAAAATCCTAAGAAGCATTTTTTTGTAAGTACTTTTTGGGAGGCTCTGAAATGATAGTTTTATCAAAAATACAATCTGCTATTTTGGTTTACTTGGATACTCACAAGTACTCTATTTTTGAACAAAACCTTTAAGGACTGGCAATGTGTTGAGTGGCACAAAAATGATTATTACACATAGCCATAACAATTTAATTTACATAAGAATGTATATTAGACAATTATTTATTTGATAATACACCTGGGTCTCTTTTTATGTGGTAGATAGGTTCTGCAGGAAACCCGCATAAAAAATTGCACAAAAATAGACTTAACTTACCTTGAAAAATGTGGGATATATTCTGTAATTTTCAAAAATCGCATAAAATCAAAGAAACAAGATAAAATTACTTTAAAATTCACATAAAAAAATGAAGGAAATAAAGTCTGACTAATAAAAAATTTCAATATTTAAAAAAAATTGATATAAGACAAACTTTTTCAAAACAATATGTTTTTATGTGTAAATTATTTTACATTGTTGCATACATATTTTAATCATCATCGCTATTTGACAATATGCAGTTTCGTTTGTGAACTGGTAAGAAATCAGATCCATCACAAGAGGAAATACAAGTAGCACCAACTTCAGTTTCATGCTATGTTAATGGTTTTCTGTTGACAATGTAATCGGTGATTAAACTTTGTGACAATGATTTTACTAATTGTTTATGAATCTCATGATATCCAGACTTACAATGATTTAGCTCTCATTGGAATTTAAGAGCTTGTTCATAATTTGTGTCATTAACCCCTTCACTTTGCAGAAAACTCTCTCAGATTTCAACATTTCCTGATGTTTTTCTTTGTCTCACACATCAACATAAAATATATGATTAAATGATTATTACTTATCAGAAAATAATAAATTTGACTTCATTTGATAGATATTTTTGTTTACTACTGAAATAAATTTTAAAAGTTCACATTTTGTTTCTATAAATATTAAAAAAATGAGATTGTAATCAAAACAAAAAGAATACACATCATCATTTCTAGAAAGATTATTTTCTGTTTACAAAATCAATGAAATCTTCATTATTTCTGATTATTTTTAAAAATCTGAATGAATATTTATTATTTCTGTTATACCTAATAAAATACAATATAACAATTTGTCAATTGCTAAAACAGAGAATCATTAATATAAATAATATCACTATTGCCATGCACTTTCAACTCCTATGAGTCCTTATCAAGGCAGTAAAAAACTCCTATTTTTTCCTAAGTGATAAATTCAACATTTCATTGCATTGGCCAGAAACAACTAATCAGAAAACTAGTTAATTTTGAATTCATAACACAAGTTGAATTTTGTATAAGATATGATTCTTTAATCTTGCATTTTTTATCATGTGTTTCATGCATTAATATTGCAAAATCCTTTGGACTACATATATGGCCTTACTATTTTGGCTTCAGGCCATATTCATGTTAACTGCTAATATAAAGTTATATTTTTGAAAATAAAGTATTTCAAGTCAAAATAAATTATTAATAATTTAAATTTCTTGATATCTAATAAAGATAGTGAACTATGAACTTCTTTATCACATAAAAGAAAACCATATAAAAAGATATTAAGAAGAAACATGAATTGCATAACTTCAAAATCACATTAAAAAAATCGGCACAGAAAGAGACCCAGGTATACAGAATTTATCTTTCCTGATAATGAAATATATTTATTTATAATATAAATTTAAACACTTATTTGTTATTATAACAGAAGAAGAATATTTTATTCATTTTTCTATTTATTCAAAATTTTTAGAAGGTTTTGTAGAATATTTCTTATTATTAAAAATAAAGCATATATTTTAATTAATAATATAGGAAGTGTAGAAATAGCTCAAACAAGCTCTTATTTAATAAGTGTGGTAAGAGAAAATATTTATAATCTTTAGCTAGAATATTCTTATCCCCAGACCAATTGATGTCAAGCTTATGGCTCACCTCAGTGAAAAACTAGAACATTCAGACACTAGATCTAAAATATCAACTCAAAACCCATCATTTATTTAATACATAACTTTTGAGAAGAAAATCTGAAATTTTCAGACATAAAAATGTATTTAAATCCAAATATATAATGCAAATAGCTTTATGGGACTGAAACAAATTCAGATATACCACATATTAATAGCCTTAGCATCACTGAAGTCTTAAAGGTAAAATTATAATAATAAAGCAAATCATATATAATGTCACATTGCTTTTAAAAAGCTTGTGTTTACAAATATGTAATATAGAAAGCATACCAATAGCTCAAACAAGCTCTTATTTAATAAGGGTGTTAAGATAAAATATATATAATCTCTATCTAGAATATTCTTATTCCAAGACCAATTGGTTTTGAGATTATGGTCATCTCAGTGAGAAACTAGAATATTGAGACACTAGATCAAAAATATCAAAAACAATTGACCTTAGGATACGTATATTCTAAATAAAGATTTTAAATATTTTCTCTTATCACACTTATTAAATAAGAGCTTGTTTGAGCTATTGGTATGCTCCCTATATTACATATTTGTAAATACAAGCTTTTTAAAAGCAATGCCACATTATATATGACTTGCTTTATTGATTATTATAATTTTACCTTTAAGGTTTTGGCAATGCTAAGGCTATTATTATATGGTAGATCTGAATTTGGTTCAGTCCTATGAAGTTATTTGTGTTAGATAGCTTGATTTAAAGACATTTTTATGTCTGAAAATTTCAGATTTTCTTCTCAATAGTTAAGTATTAAATAAGTGCTAGGTCTTGAGTTGATATTTTAGATTGGTGTCTGAATCTTCCAACCCCTCACTGATGTGACTATAAGCTCAAAACCAATTGGTCTGGGAATAAGAATATTGTAGATTGAGATTTTAAATATTTTCTCTTACCACATTTATTAAATAAGAGCTTGTTTGAGCTATTTGTATGATCACTATATTATATATTTGTAAATACAAGTTTTTTAAAAGCAATGTCATTTTATATATGACTTGCTTTATTGATTATTTTAATTAATGTAAAATAACTTTATTAATATCGCACTTTCATCATTTGTTGAGATTGAGCGAAGTTGAAGTCTGGTTTCCAGGAGGAGACAATTAGTTTCACATAGTAATTCATTCAGATAATAGGATGGTATTCAAAAAACCATCATATTTTCCAGGTTTAACTGTAAAGCCATCTGAATTTGATCTTTCTAATACAACTGTAATCCTCAACAGATACAGTATAATGACCACTTTATCTATCTGCTTCCTAAATACAATGTAATCTGCCCCTGATCCAGGTTGATGCGAATAAACACAACCCATAAACAATACAGATAATAATTGTCAAATATATAGCTGTAGTAGCAGAAATGGAGATCTTAATAAAGTCATTGTTGTATCTATCTATAAAGCTGAAATCTCTACAGCCTCCATTATAATATTTTGTTAACGATTAAACTGTGAAAATTTTTTTATATGCTATTTAATTAAAATATAAATTATATAGCAATTTTAGAATCATTACTAATGCCAATAGTTGTTTTGTTATCAATAAATGCTAGCGTACTTTAGATCAAATATAGACTATACATTTCCGATCTAACTTCAAAAAAAAGTTTATCTTTGTAAAAGCATCTTTTAATTTTTATTTTTACCTCCAATAAAAAGCTAGATTGGTTTCTCCGAAAAAAAGCATGACTAAGTGGGTTCTGGCATCAATAGAATTTTTTTTTTAATTTCAGTTATATGCCAATCATATTTAACTAACCACTATATATAAGAAAGGACGTAAAAAAATCTATAAATCGTTTATAGGACAATAAAGGATCAAAAGATTTTATTTCTTTTTCCTAGCATTCCTAACAAAATGTCATGAACATTCCAAAATTAATCACTAACTGAAAGAGAATAATTTATTGACCACAGTTTTGAAATGTAAACAAAGGATAAAATGTCAAAGATTTTTTTTTCTTGTTGTCAGATAAAGGCACATTAGTGATATAGATATTAACTCGAGTATTAGTCAATAATATTTAAAACTTTTTCTGAAGTATATTTAATATTTAAAGCGATAATAGTAATTATTTTAAATTAAAAAAGAGGTAATAAAATAATATCAAGTAATAATTCATTTATTAACAGTACAACAAAATCGATTACAAATATTGGTTCTAGATGAAAAGATAAAGCTTCTTATTTCAGGACAACGTCCTGCCTAATAGCCTCTTATAGAATAAAAAGGATAGTATTCACTATAAACACCAATTACCACGTTGTAAAAGTTTGAGCACTTTTTAGCTTTAATATGTGTTTTAGCTAAAAATTACTAAATACAATTTTATTGACAAATATTGCATGATTATAATTGGGTTGGCCATGGAATATCTGAAGTAAAATTCTAGGTTTTTGAAAAGTTTTACTCAACCTGGTTTCGAATCCGTAATAAATGTGTTTGCTGCACCATGAGTTATTTTCAATATATAGAAATATATGAGGTTTATACGTTGATTCAATTTAAGTAATAGATTAAATTGTGCCCTAATACGCTGTTGAAGATAAGTTTTTTTTTCTCCTTTCCAGTTAAAGTAACTCTAGAAAGCGCTCAGCCTTATTTTGCTACTATAATTAGAAAGGAAAAAAAAACCATCTCTTCAGCTGCATATTAGTGCATGGCTTAATATATATAGGAATACATACAAACCTAAGCATATAGTATAATAGTAAACACTAATTACAATATGCAATCAGTAGTGAAACAAGGCAAAGCAAACAGCTTTTAAATGGCCTACTATAATGATGTCATTACCCAAGGAGATTGTCAACTACTGTTGGAAGATATACTAAAATCTTTCTTTGAACTTTAATGGGTATAATAAGTTAGTCACCTATTTACCAACCAATAATTAGGTGCCTTGTTATCTAAAAAAAAAAAAAAAAAACCTCATTCCACCCCCAAGTGACAATTGAAAAATTAAAAAAAAAAAAAAACTTCTATTAATGCATTTTCCACAATATTTATTTAATACATTGTACAGGCTTAAACATGCATTTATATATGTAATATATGTGGGATTTGAAATTTATTTAAATTTTTTATGACAGCTTTGACTGTCTAGCTGTCTTTTTCGCATTAAAATTTGGAATGACTGTTTTGTTTAGAGATATTTCAGATATCTGAAGAAGACAGCTAGACAACTGAAATTATCACAAAAAATATAAATGAAGCATTGTAAAAAGTGCAATAAGAAAAAATGTGGTTTTTATATTTTAATAGAAGCATTACAAAGAAAAACGGTGGAGGGATTTATTTTGGAAGGTTATTATTTATACACACGTGTAAAATAATTTAACAGATACATTTTTTTGCATATTGACATTTATTTACATAATATATTTAATATCACATAGGGGATTTGAACACATATTTTCAAACTCCTTTCATATCCTCTCTACCTCAAACAACCAATACACATGGCTACATACATTTGAAAATGATATCCATTATACATATTTCATGTGGAACCAGCACTCAGCAGTTGGTTCAGAGCATCACCTCCCACATTTTCAGGATTATTTATCTTTTTCACATATGTGTGGCCATGTCTATCAGTTGTATGAGATAGAGTGGATAGTTGAAGGCTACTTTAAGTTCTGTGTTCAAATCCCCTATATTACATCTAAAATCCAGGATATAAATTATATCTGTATTTAAATGTCATAAATATATGATTTAAAATAATGTTTTAGATAAACCATATATTGCAAATAGCAATATTGTTTCAAAATGTAAGTCATATAATAACATCCAAATATTAAATAAACTATATAAATTACAATCTGTTAAGGCAATTTTTATAGTAATCCATTTTTTTTCCATTAAAGGCTGACTTGACAACAGATTATATTAATTATTTAAGTTTTGAATATTATAAAATAATATGTGTAAAATGAAAGTAGTCAATTTTAACCGAAATAAATAACTAATTATATAGTTGGTTGACCAAGAGATCATGTGGCATAGTAGCTGAGCTCAAAGTTCCATTCAATTAATCAGTCTGAGAATATGTTATTTTACTTAACTGAGAATTGATTCAGGATTATTTTGCTCTCAAGTATGCCACTCTGCTACTGACATAGGATTATTAGAAAATAATACCAAATTAATAAACATTTTAAATTTAACATATAAAAATGTGTGAAACTAAGTTAAACAGCCTTCAAATAGATCACTATAGTATAGGGACCTTTTCAACACCCTCTCTTCTTTTTTCAAGAGGGATCTGATAAAAACCAAGGCAATAGGCCACTATGTCATTTGCCATGTTTTCCAATTTGGTTTACTCTCTAGCTGAGACTAGCTAAATATTTCCATACTAACTAATATTGTATTGTTATCTATGGTTGTTTACTTAAAATCATAACTAAGATTAAGTTTGAACTTGAAGAAAAAATTATTGTTCTAACTGGTCAGGGTATAAACCCAAATCATGAGAGCAGTAGTCGGATTCTACCTTGATCCCATAATGCTCTTTTTATAAACAAAACATTTTAAATAAATAATAATAGCAAAACTGTTTTTAAGTCTATTCAAAGTTTTAAGATCTTTGTAAGCCCTGGGTAGTGTAACACTAGTAATAGGCACTTAATTTTATGTATATTTTTGACAATATATCTTCAACCTTCCATAACTTTTATTAAGTAATTTCAGTATATGTTTTCCATGATTATTAAAAAAGTATGAACAAACATATTTTATTATTTATACATAGATTTAGATTCATTATGAGCACAATATTTTGTTAGTGCCTTAACAACATTTTAAAATTGTTGATTATTATTGATAGTGGGATTGTCTAAATATTAGCTGGGTTAGAATTATTATATATATATATATATATATTAATACCCAAAATGTAATTATATATATATATATATATATATATATATATATATAATTACATTTTCACACTTGAGTATTAATGTGAAAAAATACTCATACAAAGTTTAAATATAAAATTTAATAATATTTATAGCACTGAGTATATTTTTGACACTCCCACTTCATATTCATGGTCAAACTGATGATGAATATGACCATGAAAGTATCAAAAGTATACAGTACAATATATATTGGTAAATTTTATATTTAAACTCTGTATGAGTATTTTTTACATTAATATTTATATATTTCAAGAGTGTAAGATGGATTGGAAATTTTAAATATATCTAAAAAAGCATACTTTTTTGAGAAATTAAGCTGAGGTGCATTTATGTTTTTAAGTTTTACTGAGGGTTAATGTTTATAATTATATAAAAATAGCTTGTAATTTTAGCCTAATAATGATCATTAATGATGTTATCTGAAGTCAATGGTATAACCCATATTAATGCATATCAAATTGCAAAAACCACACATGTGTAACATAATCTATGTTCATAATAATGGTAACAATATTGCTTTTTACGATTCATGATTCTAATATACAAAAGTTCCAAGTCATAAATAATGAAAATTTTGAAACAAGTGTTTTGATCTCATGGTCTTCAGAAGAAAAATACTTTTAATATATTAAATATATTTTTATCTTAAAAGCAATGTAATTAAGCCTCAATAGGGAAACAAGAGGTCAGCAGTAGCAATAAGTATTAAAAGAAATATTTTGATCTTATATACCCCTAATATATTGTGCAGGCTTCTGAAGAGATATATTTTTATAAGGTTAGCTATGTTAATATCTGAAAAACAATTGAGATAAGATCATATTATTAGCATCCACAACAAATGAGTATGGTTGTTCCCACTCCAAATGCATACCACTTTGAACTATCACCCTTCAGTTACACATAAGAAATGGTAGTTCAAAGTGAAAAAAATTTCTTGGGCCATTAATCTTTATTGGATGTATTTATTATATACTTTAAGAATGTGAGGTAGAATTGAAGTTTTAACTATATTTAACAAAATCAATGTACAGACTGTGTGATTCCTTTTGTAAATAAAACAGTTTCTTGATAATGACCATAAATATAATTGAGATATATATATATATATATATATATATATATATATATATATATATATATATATATATATATATATATATATATATATATATATAACTGAGAATAAACAATATTTGAAAAGAAAATGGTGTGCTCATAAAGTTTTTTTTAAAAAATGAACTAATGGATCA
Source organism: Epiperipatus broadwayi (assembly GCA_028023455.1). Classification (NCBI taxonomy): domain Eukaryota; kingdom Metazoa; phylum Onychophora; class Udeonychophora; order Euonychophora; family Peripatidae; genus Epiperipatus; species Epiperipatus broadwayi. Next base: position 1,694,702 of record JAQFVV010012479.1, on the reverse strand, counting down.
TATTCACAAATTAACATGAAAAACACCACAAAATCTGTGATTCTGGAGTTTCATAGAATGTAAAATTTTTTTGATTTAAATAGCAAAATTTCCCCTATCTCATTAGAGATCAAACTCTGTTGAAATTTAGGTAAATATTAATTCAACTAATTGTAGTTGTGTGTATATACATATATTGTAATGGAAAATAAAATAATCTAGACCATTTGTAACTGGAATAAAAAATCTGGAGAAAATCTATTTCCATACCACTCCTCATTGGGGCAGTCATTTGCAATGGAAAAATTGTTTTAGATTAATTGCCAATAACCATGTAAGCAGTTTTGTACTCTAATTGGACAAACCACTCTGAAACTAAACATTTTACTCTATTTTTCTATATATCTGGGTCCCACTAGGCTATCAAAACATACATAACATCATATTGGATACCTACTTATAATCATACCTGGTTTAAACCTCAGTTGGTACATTATTTATAAAGTATGTAGGATTTTCATTTTATAATAGTATATCATTTGCACCTGTGTCAATGGTAAATCACTAACATTATTTCATAATTGTGCAGGCAAATTCTTGTGCAAACTCTAAGATAAATTATTATACAAATTCTCATATAGATCACATTTAATAATTTAACATCATAAAATTTTTTAGGAGCTCATATTTCATAATTTAACATTATAAGTCGTTCAAGCTTATATTTAATAATAGTATATGTTTTACTAGTCCATATTTAATACTATAGCTCATCCATGGTAGTCATATCCCTTATGCTGATTTACAGACAACAAAACAAAGTGAAAAACATTATTTGTATGGCTATTTAATATATTTACCTAGGTTATTTATCAATTAATAAAATGATGATGATGATAGTGGCAAAGATAATTCTAGCCACAGATTTATGCCTAACTCACAACACAAATCATATCTTTTATCAGTTTATAATTATTTACTAAAATATTGTTACACCCATCAATTCTGCTTATGATTTGCATTTTTTTTTTAAAAAGTAAAATAAAAAATAATTTGTTCAGTTTTTAAAATAGTATTTAGACTAAGATAGTTGATGATGCTTGCAACCTGTTGTTTTTAATTTACAAATCAGTTTTTATGTATTTTAAAATACCAAATGTGATTTTTATAGAATATTATTCATTTATAAAAATTAAATAAAAAAGAAATCAAGTCCAATTTATTGAGTTTTAGTATAAAATAAATAGTTTATACAGAAGTGAAAGGTTGAGCACTTGCAAAAATTCTCATCAGGTGGAACAAATGAAAATATCAAAATTTAAAAGGTTAATAAAATGTGGACATTGCAATTTAGTCTAAGAAGAAGAAAAAATTGTTTCATTTTTTTTGTATGCTATGTAAATTTATCTTATTTGTATCAAAATAAAAATTTAAAATATAGAATGTTTTTATTTATGTAATCAAAGAAAAAAAATTATATATACCATGAAATAAAATATCTTGTAACTTTCTCTGGATAATAGCAGTTTTTGAATTAGAAAAGTTTAAATTAATAGTAATCTATTTTTAATAGTTTATGAAATATTTAAATAATATTAAAAAAATATCTAAATGACAATATAAATGTAAAATTATGATTATTATTTTTTTTTTGCAGAAGAAATAAGTATATAATTAGATAAGTTTAAAAAGTTTGTTGTTTTAGTAAGGCTCGAATTAACATTACATAGAAAAGTTTATTGAAACACATTTTCTAATGAAATGGAAATATGTGTTGTTATGATAAACTTAATATGGCAATGTGTAGAACTGAAACAGTTTGTAGAAAATTTAGAATTGAAATGAAATTAAGATAAACCTAAACTAATATTATTGCATGGAATTTGGGTTTTCATCAAATTTTCAATGATATGAATGGCTGAAAAGTTGGAGGTTGGAGTAGATTGAAGCCTATCCATTAAAGTATGAAGATTTGCTATCTTAATATAAAATGAGCACTGATTATATATATATATATATATATATTTATGGGAGATGATAATCTGAACCAAATGATGAGTGCTGGTTTAGCATGAAATACATATATTGGTGATTATTTATCTTTTCTGCATGTGTGTGGTCATGTGAATCAGTTGTATGATATAGTGTGGATAGTTGAAGGATGCTTGAAAATCTGAGTTCAAATCCCCAATATGAAACTAATGTAAATAGGAGTAGAAATCCAAAGTTTAAGAATAAACATTAAATAAAAAATTATGAAGCATAGCTGATGAAAGAAATAAAAAATTAAGAAGAAAATATGCTATGACTAAATATATATTTATTAATGGTATATATTTTTGTGAACCATTGAAATTACACTTAAAAACAAAAATTATATTATAAGTTTACGTTGGAATATGGCTTTAGTTTAACATGGATGTGTAGAATTTAAAAAATAAAATAAAAAAATGGAGCTTTAGAGATGTGCTTATTTGCTGGAATACAGCTGAAAGGTTACTTTTTTCATAAGTACAAGGAATTTCTAAGGCTTTTGCAGTCATACTATTTAAAATATTTCAACTCTTATCTGACCATTAAACCTAGATTTTGCTATAGTAATTTTTGAATCGCTAATCAATTAGGAATCGTAAGTGCCATGGTCATTAGTTTGAAACAATAATATAGAATGGTAGATTTAAGAGCTAAATGTTCTTATATTGTATCTTAGTTTACCTTTCTCATATATCAGAGTCACATGATCTTTTAAGAGATAAATTGTTTCAATAATTTTTTAGGAATTTTTCAGCATATTATGAATATATGGTTGCAATTGGTTTAGGGTTGATCTGTATATGTACTCATTACCCATTGATAAATCATAACCAAGTATTTTTAATAACAGGATTGAGTCAATTTAAAACTAATTTTACTTAGTAACATAAATGCTAATAAGTTGACCATAAAATAAAAAGATAATTTCAACACCACACCAATGTTATTTCTGGCAGATGTGTAAATAAATAATTAATTATTTATTGAATTTGTTGACTTTGGCAAAATAGCTCTGTTGGTTAGAGCATTATCTTAAAATTTTATATTCAAGAATATAATGGTTCAGGTTTGTCCCATGCTAGTACTGTCACTGGTCAAGCCAGCAACACCTGCAAAAGAGAGGAGAATAATACCACTCAATACATCGTTTTCAAATAAAGTTTAAATTTTTTTTAAAGACAGTCAGTTCTTAATATTAGATGATGAAAATAGACCAACAATAAATAATACTAAAATGTCATCATCACAAGCCTGCAGCTTGTAAATTTATAAGAAATTTGGGTAATGCATCCAGCTGATTCTGTGATCCAGGAACTGCCATTCTACCTCAGACACCAAATCACACAGAATAAAATAAATATTTGAATTGTTTGTTGATTGGGAGTTCATAAATAGATCACATGCTCAGCATTTGAATTTGTGTTTACTTTAATTATCGTAAAAAGAAAATACTTTGATTGTCATAAAAAAGAAAAACCTTTTTAGTACTACTGAGTCATGTCGTAAAAAAGATTCTTTTTAATCTTACTGAGAGACTTAAAAAATATATATTCAATCTTTTCATCACTTCATGACAAACAATAAACCAGCTTGATCATGTGGCAGATTATAGTATATATATTTACAACATTTTATATATTAAATTTTTTTTTTCCATCAGTAAGTAAAAGTGTGAAGATTTATGACTCAAATTGTAGACGATAAAGCTTAGTTACTTATTTTTTTAATTATTTATCACAGGAGTTTTCCTTATTCCGATCATTTCCATTTTAAAGCTGGTGGGTGTGTTGAAACCATATTACATTTCAACAGTTAAACTATAATATTTCAAAGTTAAGTAGAAATTCATATTCTGCTCAACTGACATTATGCCATGCAGTCACAAACTAAGGTGTGGCATATTTCTCCAATATAAAATTAACTTACCAAATTTTTATCCTTAAATAACTTTTTTTCTGTTCAGACATGTGGTGTCAATTAATGAGATAATTATTTCTTTGTGTCGCTGACAGCTGGGGTTGATTTTAAAAGTAAATTAGAAATTTTATTCTTTATTACTACAATTGATCGTTATTCGAGGAAATTTATAATTTATATAATGAAGGTACAATGGATAGAAATTAAATATAGTGTCATAAAAATAAAAAATGATTTAACTTGTAATTATTATTTCTCTCTATCTTTTTGTTTTGTTTATAAGGTTCGTCGTTTCTATGATTTTTTTTAAAAATTTAGATTAAAAATTTAGATTACAATTGCTTTATAGATTTTTGCTTTTATAAATGAAAACTAATATATATATAACAAAATTGTTCAATCATATCAAACCCATATGCACACTATATAAAACAATAGCTGGCAAGTTGCCTATATCAACGCAGAGAGGAAAACAATAATTATCCTTGTATAAAAATCTTATATTGATATTGAAAATCGTCCAATAACTCCGGAGATGTGATGTTCCCCTATACATCAATATGGTGACGTTTAAAATGCAAATTAATAATGTGTGATTCTATTCAAAAGAAAAGAAAAATTGCAACTCTGAAAATGTATATTTACCTGGTACAACTTCCAGTAGAAATTCTACATTCTTAAGCTAATTATGATAGATACATTATTATTATATGTCATTATTAAAAATAAAAGTAAGTGATTTTAGTCAAGAAAACACTTATAAAACTCTTGACAAACGTCTATTTATAGATGCATATTACAATGTACATATATTTCACAACTGAACTGAAATCCACGAAACTTATTTTTATATAAGATATATATATAATTAAAAATCAGTCAACAGTTAAACAATCTCAATATTAATACAAATAACAATTTCAAACTGTTGTCAAGGCAACCACCTTATAACAATAAAGGTGAAATCCCACCTTTATTAATTGTCTAATACATTTTCAGTTTTAACCAACCAAAAAAAAAACAAGCTGGATTTAAAAGTGTTCTTTTTAGTACAATGGATCACATACAAGTATTGATAGAAGTTATAGAAATAATCAATAAATATGAATTTTCATTATGCTTTGTATTTGTAGATTATAAAAAGGCATTGATTCTATAAGCATTTCTTCAGTAATTAAAATATTGGATCATCAAGATATAGACCCAGGAAATTGTCATATTTTGAAGAACATTTATCAAAATAAAATAACAATTATTAGATTATATAATGATGCTAGAAAGATTAACATTACAAAGAATACATAATGGAGTAACACTATATCTCCAACACTTTTTCAACAGTTTTACAAAAAGTATTTTATGGATTAAAATAGGAGGCTGTGGAAGTAAAAGTAAATGAAGATTATTTAATAATGCTTCACAGATTTAGGAAATGTTGCAAGAGTTATCAAATTGAAATAGGAAAGTGCTGTATAAATTTATAAGGCTGAGGAACACTCACTTTCTAAATCCAAAATATAGTCTTTGAAAAGTGTTGTTAGCTGAGAGGTCAGTGCAGCCACCTTGCAAGCAAGCAGTTGGTTGCAGATGGTTGTTGCAGGTTCACCTCCTGACCGATGCTATGGCATATGGAAAAAAAAAAGATAAAAATGAATCCACCTTGTCCTTTTTATCGAAATATATATAGAGAGGCCAATTGTAAACATTTAGAAATGAGAGTGTGAGTGTTTTAATCAATCACTTTAATTCAATTCATCATATATTAATACATAATGATTGTGAAATTTTTACAATTTACTGCACATCAGTATTAGATGCAATATTAAATAGATGTGATTAATTATTTATCTACCACCATGTTTTATGTGTAATAGTCATAAAGGAATCCCTCCAATATATGCAATCTATAATTTTATGAAACTGAAGAATGCTCTCACTCTCTAAACAGTGCATGTGTCACAATGATTTCTATGTGACTATTAAAAATAAAACAGAGTACTAGATAATAAATAATTGGTTATATATATTTAATATTACATGTATTACTGATGCATTGTAAAATGTAAAAAATTCACAAATGTTACATTATTATATAGGGAATGTCATTAAAATGATTGATTAAGACCTTTATGCTTCTATTTCCAAATGCTTAAGATTAGCCTTTACATATATATAGGTAAAAAGATAAAATGGATTCATTTTAATCTTTTCAAAGTGAGAGTATTCCTCAGCTTTATAAATTCATACAGGCATTTATCGAAGTGATTCCCTTATGACTATTAGAAAGTTAACTATTACAAATACTTTGCTCAGATTATTACTATAGATGATAACATAATGGATGAAATTAATCATAGAATTAATTGGAATGTTTTTTCAGAAATGACTACATATTAAAAGCAAATATGATTATGGCATCAAAAAGATTTTTAATAAATGTATTTTATCAGTTTTTACTTAGTGACATGGACTTTTAATGGAAAATCAATACAGAGTCTTCAAATTACTAAATGAAGTATAGAAAAACACTTATAATGAGTAACAAAAAGAAATTGAAATCAAAATGTATGAGTGAGAGAACAAACAGTTGCTACTGACATTAATGAAAGAATAAAGAGACTGAAGTTGGGCTGGATACATTGTTAAAAGAGATGATAATAGGTGGACAGTTAAAATTGTTAAATTGGATTCCAAATGATTATAAAAGACTTAGAAAGATACCACACATAAGATGAATGGATGAAATAAGAGAGTGTTCTGAGGTAGTGTGAAGAAAGAAGGATAGAGATCAGGGAATCTGAATTGGATGTGGAAAAATCTTCAGCCTGCAGGGAATTAATAATATTTGAAAATTATATATATATATATACCCTATATATATATATATATATATATATATATATATATATATATATATATATATATATATATATATATATATATATATATAGTAATCTTTACCTTTGTTAGTAAAACTAAATCTTCAGCTATATAATTGTTTAATATTTTTAAAAGAATGTCAATAAGTTAATTTCTATAGCAAGCCCACTTGTTAGGCCTTGTGCCTTTTATAAGTTATTTTGTAAGAACTTTTCCTTTAAAAGTTATTTTCATATCTTATTGTAATATTTCAAACTCATATGTAGTTGTAAGTAACTTTCAATTGTGTAGTTTATGGATCTTCTTACTATATGTATTAATGAGCTAATGTTAAAAAATATTAAAATTCAAAACTATTTTAATAAAGGTACTAGTGTGTAAAAATCAATTTAGAGTTAAATTTTAAAGATAAGTTTGGATCATCAATGCTCATTAGTAGAATTTAAATTACTTGCTTTTAAAAATACATGTTATTAACATTGTTTTCTAATAAAAATAATATTTTGAATGGCAGTTGAATAAAGATTAAGTCAACTAAATAAGTTTTAGTTAGTTAATTAAGGAAGATGAAGAATTAATTTATTAATATAAGCTATTAATTTTAAATAAAAAAAAACATAAGTAAATATGTGGAGTGTATTTGAATTATAAATTTCAATTTTAATTTCCTGGTTGCAATATCAAAAAATATTTTATAAATATTTATTTTAAAAAGACTTATTAAAAAATATTCTGGGAAACTTCATCTTTATTAAAAATTGTATAAGAGTGTTTTGTTTTTAAAAAGAACATTATAAATTAATGTTTTATCTAAAAATAATATAATTTATTTTACAATATTTTGTTTTATTTATATTGTAATAATTTTTAGTTTTATAAATAATTGACTTAAAATGAAGCATTTGATTTAAAGTCTAGACAATTATGTATATGAGTTCATTTTTAGATGTCTCCCAAGATACCTGTTACTCAATAAACTTTAATAAATTAAAGTCAATGGAAGGATTGAGCTAAGTAACAATTTCATCAACAAAATCAATCACATGACCAGTAATACTTTTTTCTCAACATTGGTACATTTTATTGGGGAAATTATTAATTAATTTTTATTCATTTTAATTGCTTATAACAATTTTTTATTTTATTTAAAGTTAAACATGTACTGCTAACTAATTTTCTCCAGGCATCAAAGTTATAAGCGGAAATTACTAAAATCTACATAGCCAAAATACATAAAGATGAATTTATCTAAATATCTTTGAAGAAATTTTTGGTGATTCATTATTATTATGTAAAAACTTTTATTGATTCTTATTTTTTCATGAATAGTAGGCAACATTTTCCATTTTCTATTTTATATACAGGAATATTAAGACAGCTAAAGAATTTATGATGTTGTTAGTAATTTAAAGCATTTCTTAATAACAAAAAAATGTTTTTTTTCTCATTACCTTATGGCATTTGGAGAACAAGAAGTTTGTTAAAAGTCTTTAAAAATCATTTGAATATTCTTCATCAATTTATGTCTTAAAAAATGCTTTTATTTTAAAATTTTACAAAAAACAATTGTTTTCTTTAGAATTGTTCAACTTGTGCATGAGTAGAATATTTAATTCCAGATAAAAAAAAAACTTGATTAATAATGTAATGTTTTCTGTCAATTTAAACTTTAAACATTATAAATTATTAATATATTTGTTAGTCAAATTACATCTGCATTTATTCATTCTGGATATTAGAAAGCTTCACAGAACATAATATTTCCTGATTAAGTTGCCTAATTTTTTATTCGGATTTGCATGTCCAGTAAAATCAGTTTTTATTTATTTAAGATGGTGACAGAATCTGTGGACTCATTGTCAGTTCACAACAAATAACTAAAACTAATATTAGGATTACATTTTCTTGTGACTTAATTAATCTGTTATATAAAATTTTCCAGGCTTTAAACAAGCATATTGGCATAGGTAATTTATACATTTCTCAAACAATTTAGTTTTTAATATAAAATCTAATAAACTAAAATGAAGACTGCACAATGAAAAGCAATCCATTGATGAAATGTCACTTTATTGGTATTTGGATAGTTTGAAGACGTTGAATCAGACACAAGTTAAGGTATGAATTATAACTTACTGGTAAGCTCCACAATTTTATGTAGATTGTAGATTATTGTAGCATACATATATTTCTTGGTATGAAGAGCTTTTTTTTAGTTAACTTAGATTTTTTCCCATCAACATTTTTATGTTTCTGGTTCATTTTAATGCTAGACTTGAAAGCTTTTTAGAGTGACCTCTTTATGGCTAAAGAAGGTGTCCACAAATGCTCTGGTTTCCACTCCTGCAAGATAACTTGGTACAGAAAATTAGTTGTTCTGTATGGAGACATTTTCTTTAACCAGGACCTATAAAAAATGTTAGTCAAAAAACAAGACAAGACCCTGCTCGAAGTTATTTTTTCATTTTATACCATTGACCAGTTTTAAGATTTTTCTGTACATATATATTTTTTATCTTTTGTTTTGTTGTCAGGAGGCAAGCTTTGTATATTCTTTTTTTCTTTTTTACTACTAAATTCTTTTTTTCTTTTTTATAAATTTCTTTAGTGCTTTCTATAATTGGGTTAGAAGGGTACTACTCTGATTATAGTTATTTGCATTTGGAATGTCTTTCTTTTATTTATCTGGATAAACAATCTGTATGCATTTTTATTCCCTCCACTTTTAATTTCAATTAAATAGATAATATCAAACATAAATAACTTTCATTGTACGTATCCAAAAAAAAAAAAAAATTATCTAAAAAAATTAAAAAGTATTTATTGAACTATTTCTAATTTTCTTAGCTTTAAATATTACCCTTTGCCAATACACTTGTACTATATATATAAGGTACAAAAATAATGGAAATTTTAAAAATTTCTGACCTGAATTTTAAAATTACATTTATTTGCTTATCATTAATGTAGCAGCTGGACAAAATTTACTCTCTTGTAAAAACTTAGTTTTATATTTATTTCAGACTAGAATCTGGAAAGGTTATTTCCTAATTGAATAAAATTAAAATTATGAACCTACTCTATTGTTCTAAAAAAATATTATATGACTATGTACTTTTAAAATAATCTAAAATATTAATCGAATATTAATTGAAGTTATTACTATTATTCTTAAATTATTGCTTATACTGTATAATTGGAATGAGTTACATCCTATGTGAATAAACATAAAGGCTTTTGAATTATGAATTTTATTAAAATTTATCATATGCTTACTTCCTTGATTATAAATCTGCTCTACTATATTAGGTTATTATTATTATTATTATTATTATTATTATTATTATTATTATTATTATTATTATTATTATTATTATTATTATTATTATTATTATTATTATTATTATTATTATTATTATTATTATTATTATTATTATTATTATTATTATTATTATTATTATTATTATTAAATCTTTTCTACAATGAAATTTGTGTTATGTCAAAAAATAAATGTTCCTCATGCATTATCTTCAATATATTTTTTAAAAGAAATAATAAATTCATATAAAATATTATAGATACATCATTATTATCTGCACTTTATTTGAATTACTACAAAATTTGAATAACCTTTAATGTATTTTGCGCTCATGTCACCATAAAATCTAACATCTATTTGAAATATTTGAATGTTGTACTTATAATTTAAGTTTTCTGTGTTTTAACAAGTAGGAAAAAAAATTAGCATTGGCAGAAAAATAGTTATAGAGATTATATCCTGTAGAATGGGATAATATCCAGAATGAAGAACTTTTATTTTTGTATTTTTTTGTAAACTGGGTGTAATTTAAAGTTTCAATATTATGCTATTACTATTTACCATTTATTTTATGCATTTTGGTTGATATAATTTTATGAATCATTTGTAAGCTACATTATTCAGAAGTTCACAGAAAATTTACCTGTTATAATGATATATTCTAAAAGTATTTTGTCTTTTGTCATGAGATATTTATTTATTTGATTGCATATGATTATGGTGAACAAGGTGAAGACTATATATTCTTACTGATTATTTTGGGACATGCTTTTATTAAACCAGATGTGGGAAATAATTTTTACATTATTGATTTTACACATCAGTTAATTAATGTAGTATTTATTTAAGAGAACTCATTAATCTCTCTTGTTTTCAATTGTACATATTTATTTTGCCATTATGTTTTCCAAGAGGTTGTGGCTTTATATCACTCTTATGAATGATTATTTTGCTAGCATATTGTAACGGGCACATACAACATTACATTATTTTTTTTATTATTAAACATGAAAAAAATAAAAGTTCACAAATAAAACTTCTTTTTTAAGAATTAAAAATTGAAAATTAAAATTCTATACTAAACTCATATATATTTATAATCGCACAGATGAGAAATGAAAAAAAAAAAAGAAACTTTATTAAAAAAAAGAAAAAGAATTTTAAAACTAAATTGTCAGTAAAGATTTAAAGATAAAAATATATCTAAGTTTGTACAAAACAAATTATTTAATGTTATTGAAAAAATGGAAATGATTAATTTAATTAGTCCAAGTGAACTATCCCTTGGGCATTTAAATGTATAAGCAATGGTCAGATAGGAAAACAATAGAAATTAATGGCCAATGAAAGAAATTCATCGGGAAATTGGACCTCAATAGAAGGATCATCATCATCGATGATGTAATGTCCTTTGGATCCTAAAGTTACATATAAAAGAAGAGGTTTGGAAATAAAAAGGGTGTGAATAATTATTATTAAGAGAGGATAGATATGTGTTAAGTTGGAGAGGGTTGGAGGAGAAGGGATTGAAAGACACACTTTCAATTCCTTCAGTTGTTCAAAAAAATGAAACATCGTTTTCCAATATTGCAGACCACAGGACATCAAGGCCCAGAAGAATACCATCAACCATAAAGGACCAACATTAACTGCACACTGATCTCCTTATGACTTTGTGGGAATTAACACCTTTCATTACAAGAAATCAGTGACTATGGACATTTTTCAAAGCAGTAAGAAATATACAATTAATGAACATTTCTAAACAAAAGAACTCTAAATGCTAAACGTTTCAATATTTCAAATAGAAGAATTTCCTATCTGACTAAATTAGTTATAATTTTATTTGATGTATTTTTTTTTTGTAAAATCATTTCCATTTATTTATTTATTTATTTTTTGTTCTTTTAAGTTTTTATTATGATTTCTGTTTTTCATTAAATTAAATTATATAAATGTTAAACTTAATTCGGGCATGAATGGCTATATAGATTTGTAAAATTTTATTAGGGGAGGGTAATCTTAGGTTATTTGTTTTGTAGTTGAATTAGGTCAATGGATTGGATATATTGGTGTAATTAGTAGATGTAGTATGAGATTCACTACAGGCAGAATCGCTTTATATGCCACACACTCTCATTTTGCATATGGAAGGAATTATAAGATGGAGACCGCAGTTCCTTCCTATGGAGTTTTTTTATTGCTTTTATTGTCAGATAGATGTAGTATTCCTATCTGATGAGAGGCAATTCCATATCTTAACCTAATTGTGCTGTCGTATTCATATTACATTGAACACATCAATATATCAGGTGGATTGATGTTGGTTTAACTGCGAACTTTTGGCCTAAGGTTAAATAAGGGATAAAATATTTTCTTTTCAAATGCAATCTATGTAGTCTATTCATACTTGACACTCTAAATAAAAATGCATTAAATTTAAGTTGGGTATAGACACTTGCATGGATTCATTATCGGTTAATTGTGTTTTTGGTTTTCATATTTGATCAAAATATATAGACATTCGGTAAATACTGATACCTTACGGTGAATATCTAAGTTGTATTTATTTTGGATGTCTTTTAAGTTATTGGTGTCTATGTGGCATCTTATGATGAATGCCATTGGGTTTCTTATAAATTTCCCTCTGCATTTCCATCAATGACTTTATATTTTGATCGTTTATGTTTATTTTGAAATGTTTTTGATCGTGTAATCTATGTAACCAATCTATACTCAACATTTATAAAACAAACTTTTATAAATCCATCTGTGTGAACTTATAACAAATAAAAATGTAAATTAAAATCTAAAATAAAAGTTAAAAATGTAAGTTAAATTTTAAAAGGCTAAAGTAAACATGATAAAATAATAATGTTAAATTTTATATATATATATATGTGCGTAAATAAATGTTTGTGTGTTAATTACTGGCAGTGGCTTATTTTATTCTGTTTTTAAAAATTATTCTTAGATAAGAATTTATTATAAAATATAAATCTCTGCTGTTCCACTGAGCTAGTGACAATGGGCTAATGACCGGAATCAACCAATAAAAAAAAAATTTTTTTTAATTTACATATCTGCCTACTATATAAATTTTCTAGGTTCAAATGTCTAGTGGTGCTCTGTAGTGTAGATTACGTCAAGTCTCATTATTGCAGATCATTATAATATGTTTTATAAACAAATTGCAGATATGTCCCTTTCCTATTATAATGTATTCTATGAGTTATATATTTTGTCTCATATTTAAGCATAAATTCTTTATTTAGGGCAATTATTATTGGTCCTATTATATATTTGGTAGTTCATTCTCATTTTTATTCTGTTTAGAGACTATGTCCTAAGGGTTCTCATAGAATAGCTGCTAAATCCCACTCGATGGCACACTTTTCATGCTAAACTTATAAAATATGATCATTCACGGGCCATTAATTATAATCATTTTGATGTGTTTTTGTAATGTGAAAATAAACACAAAAAGAAAATCGTCTTTTTTAAATATTACTTAATTTTAAATATTATTTTTTATTAACGTATACAAATTAAATGTTAATAATAAATGTAAAATAAAATAAACAAATTACAATTTGATTCGTCTTTTTTAGTTTTCTTTTTATTAGAAAAAATCAATTTTCTATCGGAGATTTTTTCTATCGAAGATTTTGTTTACCACTAGTTTTTATTTCAAATAGAATGATAACTAAAAGTAAAACTTGTTACGTTTACGTTTAGGGTTAGGATTAGGGTTAGTTTTAGGATTAGCTATAGGGTTAGCTTTAGGGTTAGTTTTAGGGTTAGTTTAGGGTTAGTTTTAGGGTTAGTTTAGGGTTAGTTTTAGGGTTAGCTTTAGGGTTAATTTTAGGGTTAGGTTTACGGTTAAAATAAAAAATATCAAAATCGTATTTTTGTAAATATTTTTTTTTACTAACAACTATAAAATAAATAATAACAATAAACGTAAACTATATTCAACAAAGAATAACAGTAGTCTGAGAAAAGAAAGAAACTAAAACTTTTTTAAACAACGACAAATATATATATATATTCTTTTTATGACATTTAAAAAACAGTGTACAATTAATTGTACTTTTCTTACTGGATATTTTTGTGTTAACACTTTTTTTTTATTTCAAAAATATACACACTGTACAATCTTAAAATGTCTTGTGGAATGTTATGAACAGTATGTTACTTGACTCATTACCTAATTCCAAATAACTTTATTCATATATCTCGTCAACATTTACTACTTAAAACTTCAATACACTACGGTGTAAAAAGTCTGTTAATTATTACTTTACAAAATCTGAACATTTCAATACTTTAAAATAAAAAAAAATCCAATGAAAACAACATTTCCATCAAATTAAAAAAAACACACCCTCTCCCCAAGTCGTAATCATTTTATAAACTGTGCGAATTCACAAAATGTATTTGCTGCGTAAAACATACCTGCTGTACTGCAATGTGACATAGTGGCCTGAAATCTGTAGCACAACAAAAAAGTTGTATTATAGAAAATGCAGGTTCGAAGGTGTCGGCTGCGGAAACGGCATTTTTATGTGTTTTAGTGTGAAAACAGCGCCATCCAGTGGGATATATCTGCTCATCGATGACAAACATCCTAACATGTTTATTGCACTCAAATATTTGTGCTTCTGTTTGAGTTCTTGCTATAACTCATTTAGTATTGCCTTAATTATCTTTAAATTGTGGATATGTTGAATCACATATTTTGTATTAAGCCATATGTGGTATACGACCATGACTATTTTATAGGAATTGATATGGAAGTTAGTTCTGAGGATTTTCATCTTTTTTTTTCTGTTGCACTTGTTATTATTCTGAGTGTAGGTTGTAGATTGTTTTGATTTGTAGGTCAATTTTCTATGTTTTTCCAGTATTATAAGATGTAAAACCAATAAACATTTATTTTAGCAATTAAATTTGTAATTTTTGACCTCAATAAGTGATATACATATTTTTTGACATTTATTTCATCACTGGATTGATAAATCAAATTTAAGTTTTAAATGTACTCATTTCAGTGACAACTTAATGACCTGCTTGTACTGTGAAATTGGAGAACTTTTTACAATAAAATTAATACTGAGAAAAGTTTTTATTAAATAGACAAAACTAATTATTTAATTTGTAAATATATTTTTATCTGTAAACATTAAAAACTTTACTTCTTTTCTGCAATTGGATTGAGTGGCAGATTGTTTAATTAATTTACCTTTTTGATGTGATTATAGATTTCCAAAATTTGTTGTCTGTTCATTGACATTATTGTTAAAATAAATGTTTTTACTGTTAATTTTGTTCTCATAGTCTTTTAATCTTTATCTTTACATATTATTCAGAAATTTTATACTATAACATTTATTATAAAGTTATATTTTATGTTGAACATTAAAAGTACATGAACATATAAAATATAATATAATAATCACTTTGTTCAAATGTACATGTAGATGTTAAGAGAGCATCTAAGAAATAAATTATTCGGTTTTTTAATTATCAAATGATCACTTTAACAGACTGTATTCTTTGAAAGAAAACCTTTTTTTGTGATAAATTATTTTATTTTATTCAGAACATTATTGTATTGATTATACATCTTAAGTGTAGATAATGAAATTATTCAACTCAAATTTTTAAAAAAGAATTCAGTAGGAATTATTGGATGGTATCCTGAGTTGCCATAAAATCCCTTATCCACTCACTATATCTTAATGCTATCCTGATATATATTCATTTATTCCAAATAAAGAGTTTTTATGTATTTATTTTAATTTAAATATTTTCTTTAAAATTTAATATTATTATTGTCAGTTAAGTAGACATTATAGTAAAGATAAGAGTATGGCTTCTCATATTATCACTAGAATTCTATTCTTTGCTTAATAAATCTTAAATGAAAAGAGTAAATTTTTAATGCTATAAAATTTTAATCATAGAACCCTGAGATTTTAATATTACATAAATGGATATTAAAAAAATTGGTTTACAAAATAAAATTCATTTTAAGAAATAATGTGGTGCAAATATAAGAAACATGTTGTTATTTGTCAAGAGATAAATGTGGTTCTGATCATGGCAATAAGGTGCTGGTGCTGGTTATTAAAAGTGACATAGTGGGAAGAGATGTAAGAAAGAAGAGAATTTAATATAATCTAACCATTCTATGATATATGCTTCCAATATTAAGAGTCTTTCTGTAATGTGTGAAAGTCAATTGAGAGCACTCCTCTTAAAATTTGCTAAATGTTGCATATATTTACAATGTTGAGTAATTTTTATTATTACTCTTGTAGCTTTCTTTTTATTGTAGAATATAACATTTGATAACCCATATGAGCTTAGCTTATAATTAAATTACTATTATTAGCCTGTAGTGTTTGTAGTGTTATTATTTCTGACACTATATCTCCATTTTACATTGAATAAGCATTAGGGTTACAATCATCATTATTTTTTTCATAGGTTATAATATATATTCGAAGTTTAGTTTAGACAATATACATGTATTTAAATATATATATATATATATATATATATATATATATATATATATATATATATATATATATATATATATATATATATATATATATATATATATATATATATATAAGTATAGTGTCTATACTACATGATGTAATTAAAAAAGACTTGAAATTAGATCTGATGTAATTAAAAAGATTTGAACTCACACCTTTAATCTCCATACAGCTATGCACTCTTTCTTATGCAACTGATACACATCACCACACACACATGAAAAAGATAATTGACCTCCAGTATACATCTTTCATCCTAAACCAGATCTCATCAATTGGCCCACATTTCCATCTCCCACACATAGGTGCAATCAGTGCTCAGTCTATATTAAGATATAAACTTTAATGGACAAGCTTCTATTTTCTTCAAGTCTTGTGTGTGTGTGTGGATGGGTGAGTGAGTGGGTGTAACTGAGGAGGAAGTAATTGAAATTTTCAATGAGTTATATAACATAAATAAACTTTAAAAAGACAGATGATACCATCTGCCTCTTAGCATTTCTTCATATATGCTTAGTTTATTTACATAATTTTAAATGAGTGGGTGAATAACCAAATCTGTTGAATATATATATCTATAGAGTAAATGATATATAAATATATATTCAAGATATGTAAGCATATTCTTGTGTGTAAAATAACAAGGCACTTCAGTATGCTTCTCCTACCATATATGTCTTAAACTAATTCAGAAACAGTATACATATTTTAAAATAAATTTTAAACCCAAATACATCTTTATAGAGTCACATATTTTTTGGTATCATTATGATCTTTAATTAAAAAAGTGACACAAATATTTATCTGAAGCATTGTGATGATGATATTTCACTTTGTTTTTATAATTTAAAATTATTAATTATTTTAAAAACAGTTCAAACTTGATGTAATTAACTATTAGTAATAACATGCAGATTAATATAAAATATAACTTGTTGAGTTGTATTTTTTCTCTATTCTTCAAGAGTTGCATGCCTGACCAAGATCACTAATTCAATCCCTATTTTAGAATGACACCGACCACACCAGCAACACTAGAAAAATATTGGGAAAAAATCCTTTACAAAATATTAGTAAGTTGACACTTGTAGACCATACTGTTTTATTCTAATCCGATTTCTATTTTTAACAATTAAATGTTTTTGTAAATATATAAATGAAATTTGAGTTTTTCTATAAACATTTAACAATTAACTAGATGATGGAAACAGTCTTAAATATAATAATTTGTTATGCTATTTCAAAAATGTATAAGACCTACCATGGATATTGGAATAAAGATTAAAAAATAATTATGCTTTATTAAATATTAATAGATATTGAGCCCAAACTCTCCATGCAGCATTGCCACTCAGTGCAAGCCTGAATAATCAATTGATGCTAGGTTTGTGCATATAATCCCTATCTAGTGCCATGAATAGGCACTAGGTAAGGATTTTATGCACAAACCCTCTTGCATCCATTGATTACTCAGGCTTGCACTGGGTAGAATTCTATGCACAAATCTTGCACCAATTGATTACTTTGGCTTGCACTGGGTGGCACTACTGTATGGAGAGTTTTGCCTCAGTAATAATAGCTTATGCAAAAATAAGGAATGGTGATCATGTGATTAATAAATATATTTAAGTTTTGATATAATATTGGAGATATATCTAGGTAAAGTGAAGGAATAAATTCAGATCTTAAAAATTGAGTGGTCAATTGGGAAGTTGTTTAAAGGCTACAATTATTTAAAAATGTCTACTAATAAATGACTCTTGGAAATTAAATAAATACAACTACAATTAGATAAATATAAAATCAACATCAATGATTATTGTTGAGACAAGGAAGATGACAAAATGCTGAGTGAAATTTATTTACATCTTTTTCTTGTATCTATAGTTGTACATTTAATAGGAAATAACATTAATATTTAATTGTTCTTTCAAACGTGATTAAAAACAACAAAGTATTTACAAATAAGAAATACAATAAATTGTGGATATGATATATATAAGCTAATATTTAAAGATTTATAAAAACGCAAAATGTTATCAGATTTTCAATTATTCATATAAAATTCAATTAAAACATGGAATATAATATGAGGAAAATAATGGTATAACAAAAATAAATAAAACACATTTGAAAAACAAAATGGAAAATGATAGTAAATGCAATATATAAGTGTTCTAAGTTAAACTACTTTCGTTTATGAATATGAAAATTGCAGAATATCTGCAAAAAATATTAGAAAAATAAAATTCTTTAAACTAAATATATTTAGGAGATGAAGGAACTTTAGAATTAGAGATAGTATTAATAAGGAAGATATGCAATTTTTTCCATCTTTTCATAAGATTAATTATCAGAGTATCATTCTGGAATGAGATTACTAAATGTCAAGTACGTTTTCAGGATGGTTTTTTACAATTTAATGATTAAATTTAATAGATATAAATAGAACAAATCATTGGACAATACATTGGATTTTTTTTACATTATTTTCACAAAGAAAGGGATATATTTTTATTCATTAGCAAAATAATATTTTTGTTTCAATTATAATTTCATTATTAATGATAATTATTATAATAAACACAAAATATATTTTAGTTTTGTAATTATTAATGATTTTTAAAATATTAAAAAAAACATCTAATAAACACACAATTATTTATTTTCACCCTCACATTGTAACGGTACGAATTGTCCCTCCACGTAACAAAATCTAGAACACAGGCAAAATACACTAAAGCTGATCGAATCTGGATGCTGGAATCCATAATCCGACCAACATTCAATCCTTTCACCTCTGCTCAATGATCTAATACCCTATGGATGACGCTTCTCAACTTACACAGACATTCAATTTAACCACTGTCTGGCAGTCACCCAGGGTGGAACAATAAGACTCATAAATTAACTAATTTAACACTGATTTAGTCAGATATACACATATATGACTAAGTGATTAATCAATTTATCAATGATTAATTATGAAACCTAATAGAATGACCTATATACAGATATAATGACGTATGTGCAAATAAATCTAGAGTTGGATAAAATGAACTCACAGACAATAAAAATATGGAAACGAGTTATATTTTAAATATTAATTTAATAAAACAATAACAAATAGTAAAACCAAAATATATATGATTATGTATTGAGAACGTGAGAGATTACGCTTGCAGGCATCACATAACTAATGAGATTAATTATCTCATTATAAGTGTTCAATAAAGTGTAGTGCGGTATTGAAGTTTATGCCTATATTAATATGCCAAATTTCTAGCTCTGTTGTAGTCTACTAAATCATATGGAACTTTATAGCCAAAGTTATATAACTAACTTAATAGCGCTTCTGTGGTGGCTATCTATACAAAGTTAAGTCGAGCTCCTATTTAGGCTCAGAGATATGCAGGTTAGAGTGTTAACCTAGATTAGGATATACACTGGTGCTAGATAAGCAGTTAATATAAAGGGAGTGAAAACTGGTTTATTATAGGCTTACCTATATACTCTATGGCACATATCAAAATATTAATAAAGCTAAAAGGTGCGAATGGGTCATTATTCATGGGCTTCAGCTTCAAAGACTCGGTTGCCCTACAACCGATCAACTTGCTATGAATAGGAACATTAGTAGTTCAGGGAGTCAGATAAGCATTAATTAAAAATAATCTAGGTTCTTGTGCCCTGGTTCTAAAAGAGTGTGATTTACCCAAACTAAGTGGATAAGTGTGACTTCTGCCAGCAACTCATCAAGAATCACGCAGCAAGCAGATAATTGTACATTGCGTACTTAGTAAGGACACATCCGCAATTTATACATATATAACGCAAATATGTAAAATTATATTAATGTGCCTTAAAAATAGATAGCCGAGAGGTATCGCAGCCGCCATGCAAGCAAGAAGTTGGTCCCCCCCCGCCGCGATAGTGTCTATTTGCATATCTATACAACCCAGTTCTCAAATTTAGTATTTCAAATATACTATTTAGGAACTAAATTAATTAGTAACCTAGTTTAAGATTATCACCTGCATCTCAAGGAGAACAAAGCATATTTACAGGGTAATTACGAATAAAAGATTAAAATATGCTTTGAGAATGTCTGTGGCTAATTCCTATGATGTACGAGTTACATATATAAATAGTTATAATTTATAACTAGAGTTAAACAAACTACAATTTTAACTAGAGAACGACTGATTATTAAAATAGTAATACCCAAAATTAATCAGTAAAAATAATAACATGATCTCGAAACAGCGAGTGAGAAAAATAATAATTCAATTATTTAATATTTATTATAGCGAAGATTTGAAATTCTCTTCGCAAAATAAGCTAAAATTATACTTATAAATACTCGCAGTTTCAAGTTATTTGGCATATTCATCATCATCATCTTCAACCATTATCAATCCACTGCAGGATGAAGGTCTCTCCAAGTTTAATCCATCTGCTCCGATCTTTAGCTTCTCTTCTCCACACCACCCCTGAACACTTTCTTATTTCATCCATCCATCTCACATGTAGTCTCATTCTGGGTCTTTGATAATCTCTTGGAATCCAGTTTAAAATTTCAATTGTCCATCTATTATCATCTCTTCTAGCAATATGTCCAGCCCAACTCCACTTCAATCTTTTAATTTTTTCAAAAAGGTCAGTAACACCTGTTTGTTCTCTTACCCATATATTGCATTTTCAATCTCTTCTTGTTACTTCCAACATACATCTCTCCATATTTCTTTGAGTGGTCTGAAGTCTCTGTATTGCTATTCTATTAAGTGTTCAAGTCTCAGATCCATAAGTAAGAACTGGTAAAACACATTTGTTAAAAACCTTCCTTTTCAAACACATAGGCATATTTCCCTTTAGTATCAAGTTATTTCTACCAAAAGCACTCCAACCAAGTTTAATTCTATGACTAATTTCCTCCATTATGTTTCCATCTGTATTAATAATCTGACCAAGGTATTTGTAACTGTTAACTTCTTTTAATTCATCATAATCAATCTTTATTTTTATATTTTGAGCAAATCGATTAAACATTACTTTAGTCTTTTTAACATTTATCTTTAGTCCTACTTTCTACTTTCATCTGATAACTCCTGCAACATTTCCTGCAGCTCTGAAGCATTATTTGCAAAAAAACAACTACATCATCTGCGAAATCTAAATGACTTAAATAATCTCCATTTACTTTCATTCCTTTAGTTTCCCATTTTAATCCACAAAATACTTCTTGCAGCACTGCTGTAAAAAGTTTTGGAGATATGGAATCAGCTTGTCTTACACCTTTCTCAATGTTGACTTTCCCAGTATCATTATGTAATCTAATTGTTGCTGTTGCATTTTTATAAATATTCTTAAAAATATGACAATATCCTGGATCTATACCTTGATGATCCAATGCTTTAATCACTGAAGAAATGTTTATAGAATCAAATGCCTTTTCATAATATACAAATCCAAACATAATGACAACTTATATTCATTTGTCCTTTCTGAAACTTCTCTCAATACCTGGATTTGATCTACTGTACTAAAACCACTTTTAAATCTAGCTTGTTCTCTTGGTTTGAGGAAATCCAATGTTCTCTGTAGACGAGTTGTAATTATCTTGGTAAAATTTTTATATAAAACTGATAAAAGGCTAATAGGTCTGTAATTTTTAATATCTTCTTTATCACCTTTTTTAAATATTAATATTATTACTGCATTCTTCCAATCATCTGGTACATCTTTATCATTTAGACATTTGGTATATAACTTTGCTAAAAAAAATTATATTTCTTCACCTGTTTCTTTTAATACATCAATTATAATTCCATCATTACCTGGAGCCTTTTCTTTTTTCATACATTTAATTGCATGTCTCACTTCTTCATTTAAAATTCTGGGCAATTCGGAAGATGTAATAGATATAGGACATACTTGTTCTTTATCACTATATAATTCTTGATAAAAATCTTCTACCAATTTCATTATGTCATCTCTCTTTTTAGTAATAATTCCATATTTTTTTCTTATTGCAGATATAAATTTCCTACCAATACCAAAATGTTGTTTAACATTCTTGAGACTTTTATTTTCTTCTACAGATTTCCTTGCTAGTTCACAGTTATACTTTCTTATATCATTTTCAACTCTTTTCCACACCATTTTATAAAATTCGAGATATTCAATCCTATTTTTGTATATCTTCATATTCCTTCTTTTCTTCATCAATTCTCTAGTCTCAGTAGAAATTTTATTGGTCAATTGCTGCTTTTTTTTACCAGCTGTCTTTGTTGCAGTTTTTAAAAGTGTATCAGTTATTTTCATATTAATTTCATTCAAATCTGAATCATGTTCAAAATCTACTAATACTTGAAACCGATTTATATGTTCTAATTTAAATTCATTAGAATGTTTCTGAATATTAGGAATATCAACTGTAAATATTGTTTTTCTTAATAATTTTTGTCTCTCTAGTTTTGCATTAACATGTATCTTACACCTTACTAATCAGTGATCACTTCCTGTGTTAAATTTATTATGTACATTACAATCTTAAAATTTGTATTTCCTGTTAGTCAAAATATAATCCTGTTCTACTGTACCTTCATTTGGATGCTTTCATGTCCATTTCCTTTTAACATTTTTCTCAAAAAAAGAATTCATAATATAAAGTATTTCTTTTTCTGCAAACTCCACAAGTCTATGTCCTCTCTCATTTCTATTACCATAATCAAAATTGCCTACAGCACTTTAATCTTTCATTTGTTTACCAATTCTAGCATTAAAATCTCCCATAACAATTTTAAAATGTTGTTTACTCTGATCAAAAGCATTTTGTACATCCACATAAAAATTTTGTACTACTTTATCACTATTAGAACTTGTTGGGGCATAAACCTGAATTATCTGCATTTGGTATCTGCTGTTAAGTTGTATAACTAATCTTGCCACTCTGTCCGATACACCATCAATCTCCACAATAGTGTTCTTCCATTTTTTATTTATAATGAATCCTACTCCACTTGTATTTCCAATATTTGTGCCTTTATAATAGAGTATATGTCCACTTTTTAAATCAATTGTCTCTTCACTTTTTCTTCTAACTTCACAAAGTCAAATAATGTCTCATTTAATATAAGACAGTTCTTCTTCTAATTCTTGCAATCTTCCTTCTCTTGAAGGTGATCTGCAGTTGTAAGTACCTAAATAAAAAGTCATCATCAAATGGCAGCCTGGGTACACAATTAGGGGATTTTAGCACCCTCTGCCTTCAGCCACCAACTGCTGCCTTGGTTGGTGACTTTACTGCCTCCTGGGAATAAGGGCCATGATTTATTTTTGTCTGTCATAAGTGTATATATGTATTGGAAAAATATTTATCATTTACACAAACATTCATTCTGCCTTATCAGGCATTGAGAAGAAAGATCATGGTGTTTCTTGATCTTAAACTCAGAGGTAAAAATCCAATAAACTCACCACGCTGGATAATGCATGTTGGTGAGCAGCCTATCCATGTTCATATACTATATGAATAATCACATAGTAATAACAGCTGCAACGACAAGAACGTATGGAGTGGACATTAGTAATTTGCCCTGCTCGGTTCCTTTAAGGCCTCCAAGAGGAATCAAAGGGTCTCCTTTCAGTTAATAGCAAACTCCTTTCGGCAGCCTTTAAATACATATTAAATACATATAATATCAAAATGATATTATATGTAATTATATTATATTAAATGATATTATATAAATACATATAATATCAAAATGATAAATTTATAGAATAAATTGAATAGATTAGAAATAGGCATAAAAGACTGCAGAAAATTATACATTAAGTTTAAAATAGATTATTAGAGTTTTACATTTTAAAAGAGAATTCAATATCACAAGCTTTACAATCAGACAAGATTTAAACATTAGCATTTAACAGTTTTCTTTACAGATTTTAGAAAAGATGTTTGGAAAGGTAGGTTCAATAAATAGCTAGCTTTTAAAATAAAGAGTTGGAAGTCACAGTTTATGAACAGAGCTCTGGGTAAAAATTTATCAATTTACCGGTCTGTTGTTTTTCATTGCAGTTCTGGGCACTTGAGACAATAATAAGTTGACACTTTTGGCAATTATTTAAAGTTAATGGAGGTTTTTCCATGGGTTGCTTTGCTACTGTATGACATTATGTTTTATTGGACCATAGTTCTTTCCATCTGGCAAGGGCAGGAGGCAGTGAGTTATTGCCTACTTTACCCCAACATTTTAAAGGTGAAATGAACATGGGTTCTGTTTACAATTCACTTATTATATATATGATCGATCCTTGGCAACAAAACTTTAAGTATTTATATTTCTCTAACTCTGGCCAACTGTTTAATTTTACAAGCTTTTCCACATTTATTTATTTTAGAAAAATATATGTAATTGCTAAAACTAATTTATTTTATTTTAGAAAAACACTTTTAATTATGATTATAAGTATGAAACTTTTTTTTTTTACATTAAATAGTGAAGCTATAATTTTACTCTAATTTATAATAGCTTTGCTAAGTGCTTTCGAGATTTCATGTTTGCATCTCATACTCATAGCTTTGTAACTAACGATTGTTATGATTATGCAAATGTGTTTGAATTTTTAATTAGTCCATTGTTTAGAGAGAGCAAAACATGCCTATCTTCTATTAATGGCATTAATGTCATTTGCTATATAGAAAGCTTCTTTAACTTTTCTTTTGGCATCATTTTATTCTGTACAAATTATTTGGGCAGACTAGTTTCAAATACATGGCCTGTATCTGCTTGGTGGTCCCAGAATACTGATGATCCTTCATTTTTATTTTTACCCTATTGTAGACATACCTATGTTGATAAATTCTTGTGTTCAGGTTAGCCTGAGTTTCACCATAATATGATGCATGGCAGCCTAATTGAGGGCATGTCATTTTATAGACCACATGAGGGTTTGATCTCTATCTGTTTTATCTTTAGCATTATTTATCAGCCAGTTAGTGTTGGGAGGTGTTCTGAAACTAAATTTAAAATTGTTAGCCAATGTTTTTGCAATATTTGGTGTTACATTAAGTACAAAAGGAATTGTTAGGTATTTCATATTGTCTTTAGGCAATTTATTTCTTAGTTTTCTATAAAATATTTTTATTTTCTGATTGATTGTATTAGTTTTGAAGCCTATGTTAGTCATTTCCTTTGTATATTTGTCTATATTGTTTTTCCTATTCACTATATATTTACATAATTGGTGATTTCTAAAAAGGAACACATTCATACCTGCCCATTTATATGTGTTGGGAATGTTAGATTTTGGACTTGTGTAACCTCGTATGTGCAGTGGTTTAATCATCATTTTATAATCCAAGTGTGTATTCTCTCTTTTTATTAACAAGTCTAGGTATTTTATTTCTTGTTCCTTGTTTTCCTCTGTTCTACTAAGGGTTAATCCTGAGATGAATTGAAATTCATTTTGTATATTAATAGTGGTGGAAGGTTTTGCTGCAATAAAAATGTCATCAACATATCGAGAGTATATGAAAGTTGGATCTGTTGGGAAATATTTTGGAAGAATTTGATTCTCATAATGATTTATGACAACACTAGCAACAACTCCACTCATAGGCAGTCCCATGGGCCAACCATCATTCATCACATACCATTTGTTTTCAAATTTAGCAACTATGTTGTTATCCAGCCACTTCAAAATTTTTATTATAAAATCAATTCGATTTTTTGGATAATTTTTCTTAATTAATTCATCTTTGATGATGGTAATGGATTTATTTCTGTTAATAGAGACATAAAGTTCATTAATATCGCATACAGTCATTTTGTGTTCCAAATTTATTTTAACATTTTTTATTCTTTCCACGAATTCAAATGAAGATTTGATAGTGTGGTTTCCAAATCCCAGGGAATCTATAAGCTATAGGTTAATCATTTTTGCAGTTTGGAAATAGTGGACGCCTCCAAAGTTGAGCATTAATCTAAGAGGAGAGTTTTCTTTATGCAATTTTATGTTGGCAAACATTCTAGGAGGTATGGAAGATGATGGATATATTCAAAAATATTCAGCCCTAGACAATGTTTTATCTTTATGAGACCTTAATATATTGGATATAAATCTATCTTTGTTGATTTTATTATTGTTTTCAGTTATGCATGTGAACTTAAGTTTATTGATCTGTTCTTCCATTTTGTTTGTATACTCAGCGCTTGAAATCAAAACGAATCTATTGCCTTTATCCTCTTTGATGCATACAATTGAGTTACTTTCTAGAAATTGTTTAGTTTTATTAATTTTAACATTCCAATTGTTATGTTTGGGTAGTAATTTTTTTTTTTTTATGTTTAATAATTTTTACAACCTGTTTGATAACTTTATCTCTGCTGGGTTCATTTATAAGACCAGCCTCGACATCCGCAATAATTTCCATTTTTGACCTTGTCCACTGATCCCCCAATAAACTTAGGCCCAGTTCAAGAATGTTTCTAATTTCTTCCTGAGGATTTATCATTATTCTGTTTATGTATGTAACTGCTGTATTGGTAGGCGCTATTTTTATGTTTTGCTTGCATGCCAAAAATTTTAGTTTTTTCATGAATTTAATTGTTAATTTCTGTTCTAGTTTATAATGCTTGTTAATAATGTAGTTGGGAATTACTCTGAGAATGGTCAGTTTATCCCATCGCTTATTTTCTTTCTTTCGAGCATTTTTACACCCCTTTGTTATAATTGCAAGCAAATATTTTTGCATTTTTCTAGTAACAGCAACATGATTATATATGCATTGGTTAATTTTTACTCTACAGCAATTTGGAATAATATTGTACTGTTGGCATTTTTTTAAAAATCAAAGTCTTTGATTTAATGTTCCAATAGAATTACTTACCCTAGTAATCTGCCATTGCCAATCGAGTTGATTCATTTATGTAATACATTGTTTTTTTATTCACTAGTAAAATTGTAATTATAAGTATGTAACTTTTTTTTCGCATTAAATAGTGAAGTTATAATTTTACTCTAATTTGTAATAGCTTTGCTAAGTGCTTTCGAGATTTCATGTTTGAATCTCATACTCAAAGCTTTGTAACTAATGATTGTTATGATTATGCAAATGCGTTTGAATTTTTAATTAGTCCATTGTTTAGAGAGAGCAAAACATGCCTATCTTCTATTAATGGCATTAATGTCATTTGCTATATAGAAAGCTTCTTTAACTTTTCTTTTGACATCATTTTTTTCTGTACAAATTATTTGGGCAGAACTAGGTTCAAATACATGGCCTGTATCTGCTTGGTGGTCCTAGAATACTGATGATCCTTCATTTTTATTTTTACCCTATTGTAGACATACCTATGTTGATAAATTCTTGTGTTCAGGTTAGCCTGAGTTTCACCATAATATGATGCATGGCAGCCTAATTGAGGGCATGCCATTTTATAGACCACATGAGGGGCTTGACCTCTATCTGTTTTATCTTTAGCATTATTTATCAGCCAGTTAGTATTGGGAGGTGTTCTGAAACTAAATTTAAAATTGTTAGCCAATGTTTTTGCAATATTTGGTGTTACATTAGGTACAAAAGGAATTGTTAGGTATTTCATATTGTCTTTAGGCAATTTATTTTTTATTTTTCTATAAAATATTTTTATTTTCTGATTGATTGTATTAGGTTTGAAGCCTATGTTAGTCATTTCCTTTGTATATTTGTCTATATTGTTTTTCCTATTTGCTATACATTTACATAATTGGTGATTTCTAAAAAGGAACACATTCATACCTGCCCATTTATATGTGTTGGGGGTGTTAGATTTTGGACTTGTGTAACCTTGTATGTGCAGTGGTTTAATCATCATTTTATAATCCAAGTGTGTATTCTCTCTTTTTATTAACAAGTCTAGGTATTTTATTTCTTGTTCCTTGTTTTCCTCTGTTCTACTAAGGGTTAATCCTGAGATGGCTTGAAATTCATTTTGTATATTAATAGTGGTAGAAGGTTTTGCTGCAATAAAAATGTCATCAACATATCGAGAGTTTATGAAAGTTGGATCCATTGTGAAATATTTTGGAAAAATTTGGTTCTCATAATGGTTTATGACAACACTAGCAACAACTCCACTCATAGGCAGTCCCATGGGCCAACCATCATTTATCACATACCATTTGTTTTCAAATTTAGCAACTATGTTGTTATCCAGCCACTTCAAAAATTCTATTATAAAATCAATTCGATTTTTTGGATAATTTTTCTTAATTAATTCATCTTTTAATTATGTTAACTAATTTAGATTTTGTTTTTCTGCTTTTTTTTCTCCACAGTTTATTATGACAATGCTATAAAATTCTGCAAATTGTTATTAACATTTTAGATTTATAAAATCAAGCTCACACTATTTTAGGACTATTGCATGATCTAATTTTAAAAGTTGTTTACAAACAAACCTAAGTTGCTTTGATAATTAGTATAAAACTAATTTTATTACCATACATGTAGAATAACAACAGAAATGGCTTATATATATATGCAATTTCAATAACACAACAATAAAATTGGCTAAATAATTTAAACTAAAATATTTCTTAAACTAGAAATATTTTAAAAATAAATACATATCTGTAATATATACATATACTATTAAATTACAGACTTACCATTCGCATATATATATATATATATGTGATTCCACATATATAGTAATTTGAGGTTGTTTAAATGGGTACTATGAGAGGGTTTAAACTTGGCATAAAGATAGGTGTGGGGGTAAAATATATGAAACAGGCAGGTGGATAAAACTGACTGTTTCAACATTAATGGCATCTCAGAAGTCTTTTCTTTTTTTAATTTCTCAATATTTTTTTAATATATTTTACACTTAAATTATTTTTTGTTCTTTATTTGTTTTAAAAATAATTTAAATAGTAATTATTTTTAAAAAATAATTTAATTTTATTTTAAAAACTTTATTCGAACTATATATATATGAAAACTATAGCATGCATTTTAAGACTTGATTTAGTTGTGTTTATTTTTCACAAAAGATTTAATAGTAATTATACTGTGCTTTAAACACTTGTTGGTGAAGTTAAAAATATCAAAACTAAATATTAGGCTTAGGGTTTTCGAGGTTTTTTAACCTCATATTCATAGGAGAAGGGTTAGAAACATTATGGTGTTGTTGATGTATGATAATGTATGCAAATTAATCTTCATATGTAAAACATTTTTAAATATATACAGATCAATCAGCTTGTCCACTTCTTAGAAATAGAGAAACATTTTCTATAAATGATGTGTGGATCATTTATGATGAAGTATGCCTCCTTTATTTGCCTTTTGCAGTCATTTCTTTTGGTACCTACAATCTCAGAGTCAGAAGGTTCAAACTTGTGATTGGCTTCTTTTTTGTGTTCCAAGGATATTGAAGTGTTGTTGCACTGGTTACTTTGTCATATTGTTATTTTGCAACCATTTACAAAGTAATCAAACATTTTTAAGTTACCAATACATTTGTACGAACGTGAAAAGCCATCCTATCTTTTTTTCATTGCAGGAATAATACAAAAGATCTATATTTTTTGAAAAATAAAAAATTATATGAAATCTACATATACATAGACGATGCTTGGACACTTAATTCAATCAATTTCAAAAAATTTGTAGAAAGGTTTTAAAAATACATACTAAAACATTACATACATACAGATGATATTTGACCGCATAATACATAAGATATACATTTTTTAAAAGAAAAAAAAATTATACGAAATATACATGTACTATGAAATGTACACATATGCAGATGATGATGCTTTGACACTTAATTCAATCAATTTCAAAAAATTTGTAGACAGTTTTTAAAAACACATACCACAACATTATATACATACAGATGATATTTGACCAGCATAATACATAAGATATACATTTTTTAAAAGAAAAAAAATATATACGAAATATACCCATACTATGAAATGTACACATATGCAGATGACGATGCTTTGACACTTAATTCAAATAATTTCAAAAAAAATGTGTAGAAAGAGTTTTTAAAAAACAAACATTACTTACACACAGATGGTACTTTCTGGCTTATAATAGAACATTTTTTGTAGTTGAAATAATGACCAATTTTGAATTGCCTTCTTGCTGAAACAAAATGGAGATTTCTTTTCATTTGTAATCCCCATCCCTCCAACTATCCATCCAAAATGCTTATGGAGCATGTGATTGTGCAATACATGATGTAAATGGAATTTTGCCATGCAATATAAGTTTTCAAATTAAGAAATGGCAATTTTTTTTAATTAAAGAGAAAAAACAACAACAGTAATGCCAAAAAAAAAAAAAAAAAAAGAAAACAAAAGTAAGAATCAAGTTAACATAATAATTCAATAAGCAAATAAAAAAAAAAACAGTGTAAATTTCAGAATTTTGATGAGATGTTTTTTAGACTAGAGGAAAAAGTGATCAATGTGTAATCTTGCAATGATATCAAATTGAAAGAAAATCAACCCTGCGATGTACCTTGAAACGTGTTTTATTATTGTTCTTTTGCCTTATTTATTTATATTTGTCAGTTGCAAAAACATTGTCTTTTTTTTAATCTGCTTGAATGGCTGTTATTTTGCCTTACTTTTAGTTGCATTATTTCTATTTAACAATTGATGATAGGCTTTTTTTTTTCATGGAGGAAAAATCAACAAGGTTGAATTCTTTTTCAACAGTGGATGTTTGGTGGCTTATGCAGAGAGACTGATACTTATAATTTGGTGGATCCTCAAACTAGGATTCACATCCAAACAGTTCAAATACTATGGGGTTGCTTTTTGATTTTAATTTCATTTCCTTAGTGAAAATAAATATTTTTGTTTCCTTGTTGAACATATATATATATAATAGTAATAATAACAAGTCAGATGTCACATGACTTATATATATATATATATATATATTCTTATTAATAAAGATGTCACATGACTTATATATATATATATATATATATTCTTATTAATAAAGAAAGGTAAACAATTTCTTCTCTATTGAATTTTAGATTAGAATAAAAATAATCAACCAGATTTGATCTATAACAGTCTAGACTCATTTTTTTCTCTAATCAATGATAGAAAACCATTTTGGTATCCTCCTTCCTGCATGAAAACTCTTACAATTAATATTTGTTTGTGCTCTTGTTCTGAATTATTGTTTTTTGATTTGTGTATTCCCCCCCCCAAAAAAGGGTAGGTTTAGTAAAATTTTGATTGTATTTTTTTTTCCACCTGCATGTGTAAAACTGGTAATAAATATTTTCTAATTTATATTTCCTTATTGTTCTGATGTATTTGTTTCATTTTTTTATGGCATAACATGAAAATAAAGATGAGAAATTTACCAAAAATTCACAACTAAAAACCCTACAATTAAGTAACAACTAATTTCAAATTTCAACAATAAACTTTTTAAATGCAGAATTAAGTAAAAACAACAACTAATTTCAAATTTTAACAACAAACTTTTTAATGAGACAAAAAACAACAGCATATTTTTATATAACCACAGAATTCATTATGATACGCCACCAAAATCTTCACAAGGCAGCAAGTTAATAGCTTTTTGTTTGGGACACATTGCAAAACGTGCATGTTTAAAAACACAATTTTTGATGAGAAATAACACTCAAATCACAAAGTTTATTTGACATTCATAAGATTATTACTTTATTGGGTATGTGAAAAGGCCTTCTATCTTTTCTTCATTATAGAAATAGTGCACAAGTACCCTTTAATCCTATCTATCTATCTATCTATCTATCTATCTATCTATCTATCTATCTATCTATCTATCTATCTATCTATCTATCTATCTATCTATCTATCTATCTATCTATCTATCTATCTATCTATCTATCTATCTATCTATCTATCTATCTATCTATCTATCTATCTATCTATCTATCTATCTATCTATCTATCTATCTATCTATCTATATATATATATTCAAATCAGTCAACATTTAGACAATCCTAATATCAATAACAAACAACAATCTCAAACTGTTGCCAAGGCAAGCTCTTTTTAATAATATACATATATCATTGTAAATATCTATAATAATTATATTAATATTTAGTTATTGGGTTATGTGTCATTGTAAGACAAAAAGACTATTCAAGCTTTATTAGTGATATAAACACAACATAAGAAAGTTAAAGATGCAGATACTCCCCCCCCCCAAGAAAAATAAATAAATAAATAAATGGAGATTACTAAAATTATTTATATGTTACAGATGATGTGGTCGATTTCTCAGATAATGCTGAAATTCAGAAAATGTTACATTATTGATCAGATGAAATCAAAGACATAGAACAAAAAAATAATTGTTTAATGGCTTTTCAAAAATGGTCAATCTAAGGATAGATATTAATGACTTAAAAGAAGTTGGCTATTAAAAATAAGATGTTCCTGTTATTAATAAAGACAAAATCATAATAAATAATATCATAGAACTAAACTTGGCCAGGGTGATTTTGATAGAAATAACTTAATATTAAAAAAAAACACATGCCTTTGTGTTTGAAAAGGATGCTTGTAAGTAAAGTTATTTAAAGTTATTTTACAAGTTCTTCCAAACAGTGCTGAGATTTAAAAGCATGCAGTCTACACAGCAAAGTATACAGTTATGTACGTTGGGATAAACAAAAAAAATTAAAAACCAAATACACAACTAAAAGACCATATAGTAATTTTTAATATTATTGAAAACATTCAATGATTGATCTGGTAATGGAATGTAAATGTATGTTTTTTTTAAATGGTTATAATACAGACAACTGAAATATAAATTTGATCACAAGAGATTGTAAAAGTCTTTGAAAAGACCACTTTCATATCAGTGGACAAAATCTGGAGAAATTAGTTGTGGTTCGAAAACACTAAGTTAAACTTAATAGAAATTGTAATCATAATTGTTGAAAATATTGACAATAAGAATTAATTTTTAATATATTTAATTCTGTTTGTGGTTTGACTAAGTAAATCCCTTATTAAAAATCATACATATGCAAAATTTAAGTAAACAATTTTAGATGTGTATATATAAATGTATGTGTTAATACATTATAAGAAAATACTTTATTAAATATAAAATTATGGATTTAATGATTAATGAAACACGAGTAGTTTTTTTCTTTAACTATATAAATAAATAATTAAGAATTGCGTAATTATTTATAAAGTGAAATGGTAAATATTAAAAATGCATGTTAATGCATTAATATATAAAAATATTTTAAAAGTTGAATTAAAATATAGATCTGCGACAAAGCATTTATATGTAGTTCTACAAATTAACATTTAAAATAATATTTCAATAAAAACAAGCTGTTAACTCGCACACAAATAGACTTGATAATTTTACTTTTTTATAATAAGGCTAATTTTTCGTCAAAAATCTCATGCTTATTTATCTTTCCAGCTTAGAATATACATATTCTATATGCTTCCATTGTTTATTGTGTTCAACACCAGGTGCGCTGTAACAAATTGTTACAGAAGATTAAATTTGTTATATATGTAGACACAATAAAAGTAATATCTCATTTTTATCTTTTAGTGAATGCTCAAAAGGAAATGTAATTGAAGTAATGGAATTGAAGTACAGGTAAATGAAGGTAATTAAAACATGGGTGAAAAGATGATCAAAACAGAATCAGAAGAAAAAGGAAAAACCAGGACGCATAAGAATCGATCAAACTGTTCATTAATTTTAAATGATAATCTTATTATTATTTTTAAATATTTTATTTAAACATGAAGTGTTCTTTGTACTCTGAAAGGTTTACATTGTATTTAAAGCATACAGATTTAAAAAAGAGAGGTACACATTCTGCACAGTCCTGATATTCATGGTGGGTTATTCATTTGGAAACAATCTTTTCCAAATGTCTCTGTGTAACAGCTGCTGTGCAAGGGCTGAGTCTCTGACTTTAGCCTGTGTCAGTAGCTTGATGTAAATCTGAAGTGGAGTATGTTTAAAATGTCCAAACATTAATTTGCATCTGGTTAGCCATAAGGTGAATGTCAAGAAGATGGACAGTCTGATGGATGCATAGGTTCCTTGTTTGATCATGTTTTGAATTGATAGGACATCTCTAATGTCTAGTAAAACTTTGTTAATGATGAAGTTCCTGATAGGAGAGAAGGTGGAGCACATATATAATAGGTGGGCTATGGTCTCATCAGCGAGTGGCAGAGCTGGTACTGGAGTCCAATCTTTGAGAAACCTCTCCTGGCCACAAGTAAACAACTGATGGTAAGACCAAGCCCAATTGAGCTTAAGAAGAAAGTCGATGTGTTTGGATTCAACATACCAGTGATTTAGCTTTTGGATCAAGGCTTTGTTGGAAAGCCCCAATACATTTTAAGTCAGGGCTTGATCTTGTATTTTAATTTGTAGCCAGTCCAGAAAGACTTTTAAGCATCAAGGTCTAGTTGGCTGGGATTCATGGCTATACTGACTTGATTCCTTTTTTCACCCATCCATTTACTTGTGAGTGGAGGTGGAGTATCAGTAGGATGGAAAACCACTGGAAGATTGAGATTTGGCATTTTTAAGCATGTTGAGCACAGAAGGGAAATGGATTTTTGAAGGTAGAGGTTGGAGACAGAGTGCAGACCAAGACCATTAAGCTCTTTAGGCATTTGAGCCTTGGACATGCTGATAGCCATCACCTTTCCATTCGAGAAAAGTTTGGAACATAGAGAGTTT
Source organism: Epiperipatus broadwayi (assembly GCA_028023455.1). Taxonomy (NCBI): domain Eukaryota; kingdom Metazoa; phylum Onychophora; class Udeonychophora; order Euonychophora; family Peripatidae; genus Epiperipatus; species Epiperipatus broadwayi. The sequence continues at coordinate 1,659,225 of JAQFVV010012479.1, read as the reverse complement.
ATTGATTTTTCAAAGAGCTTAGTGGGTTTGATGTTGGGAAGGTAGTAGGACAGTCTAGAATAAACCAGTGAAATTTAATAATGTAACTTTGCCAATGAGTGATAAGATCTTGGTGAGTAATGCAACTATTTTCTTTGTTTTATCCAGTATTAGGTTCTGAATCACCTTTGTCATCATCAGCCTTGATAATGCAATTGAAAAACCCAAAAAATGAAGAGGTTTGGAGGAGAACACTGAAGGGATTGGTTGTCCTGTTCTAATATTCCACTTTGATGATTTTATGAAGTTAATTTGGAGGTTTAATCTGATATCATATGTATTTAGAAGTTGGTGGAAGGACGTCAGATGAGAAAGATCAAGAAGAAAGACCGAAACATCATCCACATAGAAAAATGTGATATATTGTTCATTTTAAGCTTGGAACATAGATTTCTGGAAACTTGGCTTCAATCCATTTAAGCAGTGGATTCAGATATGTTATAAAACATAGGGTGGCAAGTGTAGATCCTTGTGGAATTGATAAATATGGTCTGAAACCTGCAGTTAGCTTTCCATCTAGTGAAGTGAAAACTGACCTGTTGAGGAAAAGATTTCCTATTATGCAGATGAAGACATCTGTAACATTATAATACTGGAGGGTTTGAAGCAGAATTGTGGGAACCACTGCATCAAAAGTGGAGAAGATATCTAGCTGAATTACTATGGGTTTAGCTTTCCTGTGAGACCTGACATGTTCAATCAGGAGGAGAAAGCATTGAACTGCATCAGTGGTTGATAATCCCTTTGTTAGCAAATTGGAAGTGGGGAATGTGTTTAAACAGCTGGTCTTGTATTGAATCCTTTACTATGGACTCTATGGTTTTGATGAGTAAAGGAATCAGAAATTGGCCAAATGTTAGTTAATTCAGATGGGTTTATATGCTTTTTTAGAAAGCGGACCATTGCCACTGGATAGAGATCTGGGATGTTTCGAAAATCTCCAGCTAGCACATCAATTAGCTGATGGACTATGGGTGCAGTAAAGTGAGATAGATGGAGGAGTACAAACCTAGGGATGCCATGAATTCCCGGATGTGTACTCTCTGGATATGCTTTTAGCTTTTGGATGATTATTGCTTCTGTGATATTCAAGAACAGTCATTCACAAATGGGTGTAACCATTCCAATTAAAGATAAAAACAATAACAGCAGCACTACTACTACTACTACTACTACTACTACTGCTACTGCTACTGCTACTGCTACTACTACTGCTGCTGCTGCTACTACTACTACTACTACTACTACTACCACCACCACCACCACCACCACCACCACCACCACCACCACCACCACCACCACCACCACCACCACCACCACCACCACCACCACCACCACCACCACCACCACCACCACCACCACCACCACCACCACCACCACCACCACCACCACCACCACCACCACCACCACCACCACCACCACCACCACCACCACCACCACCACCACCACCACCACCACCACCACCACCCTAGAAATGAGTTTTGGCATGACTAGACAAATCAATCTGTAAAACACAATTATGTCTGCATATAGACGAACAGGTCCATTATTCTGTTTATTTGATATTTTGGGATTCTATCATTCAATCTTTTCTGCATAAAGTTTTTATTTCTTGGAATATGTCAACATCATATCGAATTGTAGCTCTTCAATATATTCAATTTCCAGTCATAAGTTCCCAATTAAAAACAATCAACATTATACTTCTTAATAATGTCTTTAAAACAATATGTGTAATTAAAATAATTGTTTTATGAAAACTATGTTCAAGAACAGCTTAAATATCTTTAAAAACTATTGTATTGTTCATTTAGTTCATTGTCATCCTGTTTCATGTGCATTTGTGAGGTTACTTCAAAAAGATTTTTAGAATAGCAAAAAGGTTCAGTTTATGCATAGTTTATTAAAATTTAGTGATTATTTTTGGAAATAATGTAATAGTAATTATTACAACCCAAAAGAATATATATAATATAAACAGCATTTCAATCGCTCTAAACAAGCTTATTTTTTAATTATAAATGCTACAAAAGAAAGCAATCAAGTCATCTTTATTTAGGATTGTCCTCATCCCCTGACTGTTTTTGAGCTATGGCTCTCTTCAGTGAATATCTTGGACACCAGATTCAAAATAACTAACTCAAGATAAGCATTTATCTTAAAGTTAACTCTTAAGAAAAAGATCTGAAATTTGTAGACAATCCTAGATAAAGATAATTTGAATGATTTCTTTTGTAGCATTTATCATTTTTAAAAAAAAGCTTATTTAGAGCTATTGAAATGCTCTTTATATGATATATTGGTAAATGCAAGCTATATAGGTCATGTGACATACAACATAATTTAATTACTATATATACATTTGTATTTTATTTATATATGTTTTACTTTTAAAATGGAAGATAATAATTTGACTGTAATAATTATGGTCATAATATTGTCATTCTTTTTCAAATAAGGTACTAGAACCTTTTGAGAAATTTTAAACATTACATGAAGAAATATAAAATTTTTTAAATGATTTGGTATATTTTTAAAAGCTTCACTACCCCCCCCCCCATTTTATAGTAATTTTTACCAAAGATTTCATTAAATTTTCTTGAGTTTGTTGCTTGATTATGCTGTGAACACTTTTCCATAAAAAAGTTATTTGTTCTCATTATGTACTCAATTTCTTCTTCTTCTTCTTCTTCTTCTTCTTCTTCTTCTTCTTCTTCTTCTTCTTCTTCTTCTTCTTCTTCTTCTTCTTCTTCTTCTTCTTCTTCTTCTTCTTCTTCTTCTTCTTCTTCTTCTTCTTCTTCTTCTTCTTCTTCTTCTTCTTCTTCTTCTTCTTCTTCTTCTTCTTCTTCTTCTTCTTCTTCTTCTTCTTCTTCTTCTTCTTCTTCTTCTTCTTCTTCTTCTTCTTCTTCTTCTTCTTCTTCTTCTTCTTCTTCTTCTTTCTTCTTCTTCTTCTTCTTCTTCTTCTTCTTTCTTCTTCTTCTTCTTCTTCTTCTTCTTCTTCTTCTTTCTTCTTCTTCTTCTTCTTCTTCTTCTTCTTCTTCTTCTTCTTCTTCTTCTTCTTCTTCTTCTTTCTTCTTCTTCTTCTTCTTCTTCTTCTTCTTCTTCTTCTTCTTCTTCTTCTTCTTCTTCTTCTTCTTCTTCTTCTTCTTCTTCTTCTTCTTCTTCTTCTTCTTCTTCTTCTTCTTCTTCTTCTTCTTCTTCTTCTTCTTCTTCTTCTTCCTCTTCTTCTTCTTCTTCTTCTTCTTCTTATTATTATTATTATTATTATTATTATTATTATTATTATTATTATTATTATTATTATTATTATTTTATATATTTAAATTTTAAATGATTTTTTAGAATGTATTTCATTTGTAAATTTAAATTACTATAAAATCAAATCTAATTTATTGACTTCTAAAATTGCATAATGATTTAATATTAAAATCAAATGTTGAGCTTTGACCATAATTATAACCAGGACTAATACAAAAAATGTCACTTTCTTAAAAGGTTAATTTTGAATGTAATATCATTTTTACACATCTTCAATTACTTTTTACAATGCAATTCATCAAAATGTATTGCACATTTTCTCATAGTTTTGACTGACCAAAAATCTTCAGCAGAGCTATAATATTCAAATATACATGACTATATAATTAGTACATGTTGATGCATAAATAAGTATATCACATTATATATAATAAATTTACATCATAGATTTTTAATGAATACAAATATTTTAATAATCATAATAATTATATATTTTTATACATTTTTAACAATATATTAATTATCTTATTTTTTATTTTTATTGGATTTCTTTTGTAGAAATTGTTTTATATTAAATATATAAACTGTGCACTTTTTAATAATTTAATTTATTTTTAGAATTTTAATTATACCATTAGCATATTAAAAATATAAATAAAATTATCAATAAGACTAATAAAAAATTTAACAATATTAGAAAATAAATATATTAAAAAAGCATAAATTGAGTATATAAAATTAAATACAATATGTGTGAAGCAAAAAATATCAAAAATAATTATATAGGTGAAACAAAGAATTCAATTTAGTCAAGATTAATCTATCACAAATAAGATAAAAGAATACATGTTTATTTACATTTATGGGAGACAGGATATAAACTTAAAGAGATAACAAAAATAATTTCTTGTATTAAGAATAAAAGAGATTGAAAAAAGAAGCTATCATAATTAAAAACATTAGATAAACTTTAAATAAAGATTTGAGCTTGAAAAAAATATTATTATATATAGTTTATTACATAAGTATATAGATTATAGTAGAATAATGAATATGTTTATATGAATGTTTGTGATAATGACATTTCAGCATTATTTGTTGGATTATGTTTATTGTTCAATGTTAAGTAAGGAATGACTTTAGAAAAAAAAATTAACTTTACAAATATATTCAATTATTAATAATATTATGCAGGTTAATATATAACACAATCTTTACAGTGACATTATTCTCTTCTCTTCTTCATTACTGATCTGATTAGTGACAGTATTAGAATGGGAATAAAACCTGAACCTTTAAATTCATGAATATTGAATTTTTAAAGTAATTCTCTAAAGACCTTCAATATTTAATATTAGATGGTGAAAATAGTTCCAAAAATAACTAATACTAAGGATAAAAAATAGTTTTTAAAATGTGGCTAGATCAAGTTAATATATGAAGTATAAGATAATTTTAACTTTGTCAGTAAATTTTTATTGATTAAAAACTATTTAGAGTTGAAAGGAAGTAAGATAAACATAATTAAAAATTTTCGAAAAATATGAAATGTATAATTATATTATAGTGGAACGTGTGAGTTTTCAAATAAACGAAGCTGGCGGACTGTATTTTTGACAAATCTATAGTTTTGGGGTCCCTCAAAAAATGTTAAAAATATGCCTGTCAGGAAATATATTTAATAATTATATTTTATTTTTATTACTGTTATTTTTTTAAAAAAGTCATTGTGGAAAAATTACATTATTTACAATTTTTTTATTTGATTTTTTTGATTAACTTATTAACAGAAAAATGAAAAATATATAAATGCATTATTTACATTCTATTTATGTTGACATTGTGAAATCATATCGAGGTCATTAATGCCCACTTTTTGAGAGGTTAGAATCCCACATCTTTGGAAATAATCCACTGCATCCCATTCTGTATCAGGAAGATCTCAAATTTTTATCATTATGACAATTTACCAAAAATACCACTGACAAAAGGAAATTTACTGAATTAAAGCAAAATACAATAATGCTAACAGCATCTCATTGCTACCCACTATAATTGTAAGAGGGAGAAATTGAAATAAAGCTTTTAATGATATTTATCAGATTTTTTAAAAAAAAAATATTAATAAGTTTATTAATTTTGTTTTAATTTAATAACTACCATTTCTTTGATAGATTATAAGATCTTTTACTGTGCATTTGTCAAACATTAGGACTGCCATCTTAGTTTACTTGAAAACTCATAAGTGTCATTACAATTATATAAGACATGCTGAAAACTATAAAGGAATAATTAAAGTGATAAAATAAATTAAATATTTAAAAAAGTTATATAAATTGTATATAATAAAAATATAAAACTTTTTATATAAAAAAAATCAAATAAAAATGAGAATGCAAAAGTTAATTTTGACAGAATAGTCATTTGGTAGTGTGTTTGCCTTAAATTCAATATTCAAGAATCTAAAGGTACAAGTTCAACTTTGAAGCAAATATTGTCACTGTGCATATAGGCCAGCAAAGGTTAATATTTATAATAATGTTAAAAGTATATATAATTACTAGCTTCAAATAAAATATTTGTATTCTGCAAACTATATAATGAAAATTATTATATAGAATGTGTTATAGTTATTTATTTATGCATAACTATTTATTTAATCAATGATTGCACAATGCTAGTTGAAACTCAAATATAGTAAATTAATATAAACCAATGCTAGAATATTTCAAAAGTCCTTTTAGTATTTAAAAACACAAAGTCTCAATCAATCTTTATGTTTTTAGACACAAGTAGTGTTGTTGAAATATTCTAGCATTGGCATTGTATTTATTTACTAAATGTGTACTAAGTATATGGTCATATGTCTTTGACTATTCTAGCTCTGATGAAGACTGTTGGATAACTGAAACTGTAAGAAAATATCAAAAAATAGATTTTAATAGATTTTCAGAAAATGATTTAAAAGGGATAATGTATAGTTTTAAACAAGACAATACATTAAGAAAAAGGAAGTATAAAAAAGTTGCAGAATTATAGACTCTGAAATTCTAGGTCAAAAACCCACAAGTTTCATTTATTAGAATGTTTCTGAAGATTAGGAATACGAACTGTAAATATTGTTTTTCTTAATAATTTTTGTCTTTCTAGTTTTGCATTAACATTTATCTTACATCTTACTAATTGATGATCACTTCCCATGTTAAATTTATTAAGAACATTACAATCTTGAAATATATATTTTCTGTTAGTCAAAATATAATCCAATTTTGCTGTACAATCATTTGGATGCTTCCATGTCCATTTCCTTTTACATTTTTTTTTTAAAAAAAAGAATTCATAATATACAGTTTTTCTTTTTCTGCAAACTCCACAAGTCTATGTCCTCTCTCATTTCTATTACCATAACCAAAATTATCTTTATCACTTTTATCTTTCATTTGTTTACCAATTCTAGTATTAAAGTTTCCCATAACAATTTTAAAATGTTATTTACTCTGATCAATAGCCTTTTGTACATCCATATACAAATCTTCTACTACTTCATCACTATGAGAACTTGTTGGGGCATAAACCTGAATTATCTATCTTTGGTATCAGCTATTACATTGTATAAATGTCTGATACACCATCAATCTCGACAATGTTGTTCTTCTACTTTTTATTTATAATAAATCCTACTCCATTTGTATTACCATATTTATGCCTTTATAGTAGAATCTATGTCCACTTTTTAAATCAATTGCCTCTTCAAATTTTTCTTCTAACTTCACAAAGACCAATAATGTCCCATTTAATATAAGATAGTACTTTTTCAAATTCTTGTAATTTTCCTTCACTTGAAAGTGATCTACAGTTGTAAGTATCTAAATAAAAATCATCATCTAATGACAGTCTGGGTCCACACTCAGGGCATTCTTAGTACCTTCTGTCTTCCTCCATGAATTACTGCCTTCAGCTTCCTGAGAATAAGTGCCATGATTTATTTTTGTCTGTCATCAATGTATATATCTATTGGAAAAATATTTATTATTTACACATACATTCATTCTGCCTTATCAGGCAACTGAAAACAAAGACCATTGTGTTTCTTGATCTTAAACTCAGAGGGAAAAAACCAATAAACTCACCACATTAAAGAAATAAATATTGTGGCCAAATAAATGAATGCTTGATGAAATCCAATCGCCAAAAATTCATCTGGTTATGTGACTAGTATTGTCTTCCAGGGTATTACATAGTATTATTATGTAATGTAAGCTAAATTATATAAGTGATACAATTATTAATACAATCATGTTCAAATAATTATGATAAAATGGTAAGCATTAGAACAGCAGAACTATCTAATGTTATCAATATTTGTAAATATTTAAAAGATGCAGACTAAATATGAAAGATCACATGATCACCTATTTTACATTTAATCAATATTAGAGAGTAATGTAAATAATAATATTAAAACATTTCTGTAGCAATAAATAATCTAATGCAGTTGACAGTTTTGACTATTTATCAGTCTTCCTCAGACTATTTTTTTAAATTTAATAACATTAAAAAAGCTATGATGAAGACTATTTTTGAATTAAATCTGGAAGCTGCATTAAATAATTTAATAAAATATTGTGTTCCATTGTGTATGGAATGGAATGTTTAAATATTAATGTTATTTACATTAAAATTAATGTAATCAATATAGAAAAGTTAAAAAGAAAAGGAAACAATATTTATTATATATTTCGTTAGACAGTAGGTACTTTCTTTAAAACGAACTATTTTATGATAATTACCTTGTGAAAAATGAAAGATTCATTTGGACAAAAGTCAATTAACTATAAACTGATTATAGAAGCATATTAATTATATCTTTAATGATTTAATTATTAAATAATTTTTAATTGATTAATAATAAATGAAGCAAAATACTGAAATCCTCTTTACTAATTTTATAATAATTAGAAACAGATTGAACCCAGTCTTTCAAGCTCTCTTTAGTTATTCATTTTATATTATACAAGTGAAAAATATGATCACATGCAGGTGAAAAAGATAAATGATCTACAATATATGTATCTTATAATAATGTAATATATTAGATGTTATATAAATAGCCATATTCTGAATTGTAAAGTGTGGCATAAATTTCTTAGACCTATTTTGTATATGTTAATTGGTAGAGGTTATAATTTGATTGTTGTATGCAGTAAATTTTATAAGTTTGTAGAATTAAATTTCAAAAAGTGTACCAATATTTACATAAAATATGAGGGTATCTTGATGCAGCTATAATGTATCTGCCTTTCATGCTTATGGCTAAAGATTTGAATCCAGATCAAAATATTTTTTTCAAAACATGTTGTATTTTTTTAGGAAAACTAATTCAACTAACCAACTAACATTGGTCAGGAAATATGTATTTAGCTATCATTATCTAGAGAGGAAATCAGCAATGGAAAAACCATCAAATTCTCACCATCCGAAAATTTGATAGTCTGTTTGCTTCTACTTTCTCTTTCACTGAACCTTTATGAGATACTGTTGGAAAGGTCTTTATCTTGCAATGGACTATGTATTTTAAAAAGCTGCTTTACTTATTTTTTATTATACAAAATTTATAAACATTATTATATTACATGCAATGGATTAAATTGGTTGTTACTATATTAAAACTTGAAAGGTTGCACAATACTTTTATTCTGTGCATCTGTTTTATACATACATTACAGATGAATTGATTTTCTGTTTTTTATAATTAATTTCTAATTTGAAATTAATATATTTTACTGGTCTATATATATATCTATACAATCTGCAGTTCAAATTTAGGCCTGGTAAAACTTAAATAAATATATTTTTATTTCTATGCAAGATTAAATTTTTTTTTCTTTTAGAATGTAGGTCCATGTTTAAATTAACTAGAAATATAATATTGATCATTAAATAAGAATGTCAATATTTTGTCTGCTCATTAAAGTAAATGTAAAGATATTAAACATTATTATCTATCTTAAATTGTGGTAACTTGGTAAACTTATTACATCCCACATGAAACTATTAAAACTTCACATGACCATCTTTTCTTATGCATGCATTAGCTAGTATAAATAGAAGCAATTTTTTTATACAATAGTACCATCATGTACAAGTTATAGTAATTAGATGCTAGATGGTTATCCAACTTAATCCCCATCAAGTACCTTTTTATTCAATATCCCCAGACTAAATTCTAGTGTATGGTTTTCATAAGTGGATTTGAGAGCAGTGTGCCTAGATCTTTGAATCTAATCTACACCTGAAGCACCCATTTTTTTTCTTTTTGTCCACATATAAAGCTATTAGCCCAATATAAAAAAAAATCTCACAATTCTTGTATAGATGCTGTTGTAAATGTCTTTCCCCTCAAAGTGATATACAAAAGTTATTTTGTTCTTTGTATCATCTTTCTCAATATATATATATATTAATTAAAACATCTATAAATGCTATAGTGAATTGACTTACAAGAACAGTAACGTTTAATTAGTATGGTGACAAAAAATGATTTAATTCTTAACCGTAGCCTAAATCCTTAAATATGAAACCAATCTAAACAGTGGCAACTGCAAAAACAAAATTTATTTACTGTAGACATTAACTACAGATAATTAAGTTCAGCTCAAACACATTTTATCTAAAAAAAACTATTAAGATATTTAAATTGAATTTTCTAACACAGGAAAAGGCAGACTGAAAGATTAATAAGTGGTATATTTATGACCCACAATCTGGTTTGTACTGTAATCATAAATGTCATCTTTATCTTTTTGATCATGTATTCTTTATTTTTTTCTGTAGTCAGAATGGTTATGCTAATTTACGAAGTGGCTATTATTAACGATATATGTTTACATTAATCATTAATATTATTTGTAATAATATGTTGGAATATTTACATCAGTAATCAATTGTTTAACGATTTCAGAAAATTTGTTTTAACTTTTATAATATATTTAAGTACAAATAATAATATGAAGATTACTAAATATCACAATCTTTTAAGTTATATCATTCTTCTGTCTTTTCTTCGGGTGATTCTAATCAATAGCAACAGAAGCAAGATTATCTTAAGATTCATTAAACACGAATGTGATGTGTTGCTTTAGCAATTAGACTAATTAGAAGTAAAATGTCGTCATCATAAACTTTTAGATAAATATTATTATTATCTACTCATTTAATCTTTTTAATATATAAAAAAACATTAAAATGAATCTTTAATACAAACAGAAATACTTTGTCCAATAGTTGAAAGCTGACGTAAACATTTTTAAAAGAATAGAATTTCTAACGTTATCATGTCTCTTTTAATTTTTAAATCTTAGAATGTTGATTCACTATTACTTTTACGTTTAGCTTCAATCAATGATTTTTAAAAAAAAAATCAAATTATTAATTTAGTAATCTTAACTATATAACAGTCAAACCCACAAACTGATGGTAATCAGAATCACGTGCACAGAATAACTTAAGCAATATGATTGCTATCAAGTCAACTGTATAAAAAGAAACAAATTAATTCCCATCTGTGCATAAAACGTTACTGTGGACACAATTTAAACGTTGATAAATTATTTCTAACCAATTTTTCTTCAAGTCTGTAAAAACATTTTGAAAAATTTATTACCACTTATCAATAATACAAAGATGGAAAACTTCAAATGGAATCATTTTATATTCCTTTGGGATGTTTGGTTCCTAGAAAAAATATAAAACAAAATATCAAAATATTTAAATAATTTTGACAATAAAGAGAATTTATTTCTTTTGATAAAGAATAAATTTTCATATGGATCTTAAAAAAAATAAGTAAAATATTTAACTATTTTTTTAATAAAATATATATATATTAAATGTACAATTATTAAATTATTTACATAATTTTACAATTCACTTTTATTATTTACTAATTAATTATTTTAAAATTTTAAATATAATTTATTATAAATACAGTTTATTAAAACTATTAGTAAAATTGTGTTATTTAAACTATTAGGATTTTTTTTTCGTTTCATTTTTTTTCTAACTTTATCTTTCTTATTGCATTGCCAAATCCATATAATATTAATATCATTTACTTTCTTTATTACTTCTACAATGCTTCATATAATTACAACCCTTTATTGACAGTTTCAGCTGCCCCAACAATCTTCTTCAGAACAGTAACAAACACAATATAAATACATGAATACTAATGAGCATGAACACTTAGTTTTACATTATATATATACACATTCTATCTTGTAATCATTATTTATATACCAATATAAATCTTTATATACTTCCCTATATACATATTATCTTTTTATAATTATATAGAGAGGTACATAAAATTATATATGGGTATACAAATACTGATTATAAAATAAAATACATATATATAAAATGTAAAATTATACATTCATGTATATTTGTAATCATGTATTTGTATTGGGTTTGTTGTAGTTCAGAAGAAGATTACTGGGCCAATTAAAACTGTCAACAGTGGGTTGTAATTAGTATTATATTCATTTTTTCTTGTTCTTTAGACTTTTGGGTCAACAATATTTACAATGGTTCCCCATTTCTATGTTCTTTCCTATCTCAACTTTTGTAATCATGATTTTTTAAAAAAAGTATTAAATAAAAAAATGAGAAATTCACAAACATGTGTTTATATGCATAAAAAAAAAGATTTATCATTCAGTTGTTATTTTTAGTGCTCTAATTTTATATATTTGGAGTGCACATTCTCACTTATATGAATACTGTCATGTGATATCTCCTAGTCAACCACTTTCTCATTTAGTAGGTACTCATTTACATGAGTACTAACTATTGATTTATTGCTGTATTAATGTTTATCATTTAAAAAAAAATATTGTGAATTTGTGTACATATGTTAAATATGTATCTTATATAAGATTTTTATTATCCATAATCTGAGATATCCATGAGGTTTGAAATAAATTACAGTGGATACAGATATAATAATATATCTATATAGTTTAAATAAATAGTGTAATATGGTAATGGATAAATATGTTAAAAATATGACTTTTATTGGACAATTAAATAGCTATTTACATCATCATTAGCAGTTACTTATTTTAACTTCATAAGTAATATTTACTGAGGCTGTAACCTCAAGAATATGCATGTAAAATGTGATAGTAGGGACCTCTACAGGTGTTTAACCACAAGCTTACGCTATGGAAAAAAAGAGGAGAACCCTTCTTTACTTCAACCTACTTTATCTTTTCTTCCATAGCGTAAGCTTGTGGTTAAGCACCTGTAGAGGTCCCTACTATCACATTTTACATGCATATTCTTGAGGTTACAGCCTCAGTAAATATTACTTACATAATCAATGTGGGTTTAATAAATTTATAACTACAATTTTAACTTCATAAGAAAATAAAAAAATAAAAAGAATAAAATGGTAAAGGAGACAGCTCAGTTAATTAGAGTGTTGCTTTTAATTCAGTATTCAAGTATCTAAAAGTGTGAGTTTGGCTCATGTGCTAGTATTGCCTTTGATAGGATAGTTCAGTTGGTTAAATTACTACTTTAAAATTCAGTATTCAAGAATATAAAGGTTAAGTTCAACTCCTATGCTTATATTGTCAATGGTAAAGGAGAGTTTGTTAAGACATTAATAACAGTCTTTGAATTACATATTGTTCATACATAACATACAATTCCTGTGGTCTATTTATTTGATATTTTTTAATATTGCTTTTAACTTTAAATTGTAAACTTTTCTTTTTAAAAAAACATTAACACTCATAAATTATTATTAAATCTGGTGTAATATTTATTTTGCAACTAATTTAATTTTAACTATGTTGCTTGACAATATTATATTTCTTATGTGCTTAGAATATAATTGCAAAACTTGACTTTTTATTTCCATATACCAATTGTGTTGACTGGGAAGCAAACTTGGGTCAGCTGCTTGGAAGGCAGCTGAGCTAACCACAAGACCATCAGTGCTTGACTTGCAAAACTTAGACTTAATAGTAAAAAAAAGAGAAATATACACAATCATAATATCAAATATTTTAAAATATTTTGAAGTTCTATATTTGTAAACTTAAACACATTATTTCACTTTCAAGCTATGCACATACACAGCTATGCTAATTTTTTATATTATAGCTAAATTTGTTGTTTGAATATACTGCAATCATATATGTACATTTATTAAAATAAATGTCAAATTAATTATTGAAACATGTTAACTTAAAGTGATATAAGTAACAGAAAGTAATTGAATCTTCAATTATTTCTTGTTTAATTACATGTAATCTGAGGCATTTATATAGTGATATAACAAAGTGGCTATTATTCTTAATTTCAATTATTTTATTAAATAATCTGATTTGTAAATCCAATAAAGCTTTACATTTTCTTACAATTTCATTATCGGTTTCAAAGTATGGCTCTGATTACAGTATATTTGGGATAGAATGATATATTTCTAATTTCATAAAAAGTTTTCAAATGTAATTGAATCATATTTAAATTGATACAAATTTGCAGTTAGAAATATATTTTAAATTATTATTTATATTTGAAATAAACCTGTTCTTTTTTTAATTATACATAATGAATTCATTTTGTGATAATAATCTATTCATTACATATTTAGATGTATTATTAAAAATATAACAACTGTTAATTTAAAGAAAAATTAAAAAAATATCATACTATATAAATTTAAGAAAAATCTATTGTACTTTTATAATAATCATTAAAAGCCAGTCAATCCACCATAGACAATCCCAATACCAATAAGAATTAGCAATTTCAAACTGTTGTCAAGGCAACTTCAAAATATTATATAGAAATAAAATTAAATGAATGAACAAAATTCTTTTCAAGATTTTGTTTTGTCATTTACATGTTAAGGCATATAAATTTTATATAGATAGATTTTTTTTTAAAAAAAAATACTTTAACAATTCCACAATTTCAGATTATTATACAAATAAATCATAACCCAAGAGATTATCTCTAAAATTTGATATTTTTTCAGTTACCTGTAAGAAATTATTATTAGTTAGCATGCAGCAATGTAGAAAACATTTTCTTTTGTCTTGTATTTTACATAATTGAAAGTCGAATACTGTATTTTTATTTTGATAAATTTCTTTCAAGCATTTGAAAAAAATAAGTAGACTTATAATGGGCTAATATTTGTTACTAAGAAATAAATAACAAATAATAAATTTAATCAGTCTGATAAATATTGCCTTAGAAATTGAAATTATATTTTTGGTTATTTGGTGGAGTAAATTAGTGATCTTAGGAAAAATCATTTAGTTAACTACTCAACTATAATATGTTTAACTATACAGTTTACCTATATAGCCATATAAATTTACCAGACAGTGGAAATTTGTAGCTATTTTTGAAATTTATTTTAAAACGATGTATTTACTATTAATAGACAGACAATTTTTAATATATCGCACATATTGAATAGAACACAGTTTATTAAGACTCAACAGGAATTGACATTACAAATGAATTTTCTCAATTGAATCTAAACTACCCACTCAAGTAATGAGTTAAAAATACTGGTGGCTGTTAAATAATCAGACTTTATAAAGTAAATAAAAAATTATAATTCAACTTTTAATCATCAGAAAACATCTGACAAAAATCTTTTAGTTTTAAATTTAAATAATCTTTATTTGAGATGTGTTATCCATGTTAGATTGTTAAATATTTTCAATATTATTTTAATAATATTTTTTTTATAAAATAATATTAATGATTTGTGTATAAAATATCAAAAATATTAAATACAATCTTGATGCATTTTTGGTGTAGAACATCATTTTTATAAGCAAATATTATAGAATTCACCTATGAAAAGTGTGTTTTGCATTTGAAAATAAATGAAGATTATATTTAATGTTCTTGACATTGCTTTATGTAAAATACATTAATATAAATGCATATAGATTACTTTATTTTAATGATGGAGATGCCCAATATTTAAATTCCATTAGCAATTTTTACAATCTGCCTTCTTTTTCTAAATAAAATGTTACCTTTGGAAAAATTGTAATTGTTATTAAAACAGACAAAACTCACTATACATATTGTCACACACAGCAAGCTAGAGTAATCAATGGATGACAGAAGGCTTGTGCATAAAACTCCCATCTAGTACCTACTCAATCCAATATCCCCAGACTAGTTTCTGGATTGTGGTCTTTGTCAGTGAGGAGCCTTGGATCTGAGAGCATTGCACCTAGATCTTAGGATCTAATGCAACCCTCTAGTCAGACCTATATGACTATATGAGCTAATGAGCTTGGACTGAAAATATTAAGGGTTTTTAATTTAAGACTCATCGTTTTGTAGTTAAGTGGAGATAATGGGTGACTGCTAGGGGGTTGCATTAGATCCTAAGATTACAGTGCAGTGCTCTCATATCCAAGGCTACTCACTGATGAAGGCCACATGCCAGAAACTAGTCTGGGGATGTTGGATGAGTAGGTACTAGATGGCGCTTTTATGCACAAGCCTTCTGGCATCCATTTATTACTCTAGCTTGCTGTGTGTGGTAATACGTATAGTGAGTTTTGCCTGTCTTGATGACAGTTATAAGCAAACATAAGAAATAGTGATAATGTGATGCTTATTGTAATTGTTATTTAATTTAACTAAAATATTAACTTGTTTAAGTGAAAGGCTAACTCAATCCATTATAAAATAAATTTTTATTTAAAACAAAATACTTCATTAAAAATGTAAATACATATGTGTTTAAAATTTGTACATTTATATCATTCACACAAACGTATCAGTATTTACATAAATTTAATTTACTGTTCAGATTATTTAAACCCTAAATTTTATTTAAACAAATCTTGCTATTATTTATTTCTTAACTCATCTCTTCCTGTTGTCTATTTTATGTATATATTAAATTAAACATGTTAACAATAAAATAGTAATTGTATAGAAAAATCATTCATCAATGAATATTTAAAGTCTTCAGACAAATTCTGCCATCTGTTATCAAGGCTAATAAAAAAATAAAACTCCATCTTCTATCAGCATCTAGGATCTTAAATATACTCTAAGTTTGGGAATGACAAGTAGTAGAGTGAATTTTTAAACAATTGAGAAGACATTAATAAATCTCAATTGTAGAGAGTTTAAATGAGGCAAAAATAATTTTTATTCATTTTAATAATCTTATAAACAAATTTCCTCATATAATAAAATGAATAGTAAACCATACAATTTAATATTTGTTTGCAACAAATAAAGTATCTTGTGATACCATTATAAATTTTCAAGTATATCAATTTCAAACAATACATTCCATGCAACTCTTTTCTGATTTATTGGTATCTTACATCAACTATAGCCTATATATTTGTTAATTTTTTTTCATTTTAAAATGATTATTTTTTTATTTTTTTTTTACTTTTAAAAGAAAATATTATAAAATTTATTGTAACTAATATCTACAATAATAAAAAGAAAGCTTATACTGGTATAATAACTGGCTGTGAGAAATCAGTCAAAATCAACACAATTGAACAAAAATAATTTAATTTTTCTATTTTCACAATGGTGTAGCTATATTTTTTAAATTTGTATACAAATATTTTAATAATAATTTTAAATAATCCTTATAATAAAATTACCAAATTTAAATGATATTTATATAAAATAAATACTCTTCTTATTTGAGGTATGAAATACCACTTGTAGTTTGTATGTTTCAAGATCATATTGTAGGCATTGTTTGTTAAACTAATAATTATGCAAATATATTATTCCTTAACCAAAGTTTTATTTTAAAAGTGTGCAGTATCTTGAAAGCTTTATTTGACCAATTTGATAGTTATTCATGCTTTTTATTTTTAATGAATTAATTTTTATTTTTCATTAAATTTTACATTTTTTATAATATTTATTTAAACTATAATTTAAAATAAAATAAAGTTGCTTAAAAATAATATAGCAACTTTGCAAATAAATAAAATGTAATAATGTAAGCAAAAGATTTTATTTTACTTTTATGCTTAAAAAATGTTTCCAGTGAATAATAAATAATTTAGCACCAAATTACTATTAGTAACTCTTACCAGTAAAAATACATTCAAGTAATGAATATAATTTTTGAAATTTAAAGGGTAAATTATAGTTAAACAGAAATGTAATTCTAAGATAGTATGTATTTGCTTATACTAAATGTTTCTTACATATGTAATAAAAAGATTTGAATTCAGGATTTATTAGTCCATTCATACTTTGCTCTGAGGATAAACATATTGAAAAGTTGTGAGTTCAAATTCTTTTAATTACAAAAATATCACAAAAAATAATAGCCCCCACCATCATCATATATCTACCAAAAGACAAATAATTCATTTAACTTTACAAAATAAATACTAAAATAAATAAACTCTATGTAAACATATAATTTTCAATTTCCAAGATTTTTACAAAACTCAATATTATGCAAGTACAAAAAATAGTTTGGAGACAATATTAAGCCTACACTTAAATTGAAATCTCACTCTATTGACTTGAATGTGTGCTGCCATCTTATTTATTTCATTAGAATTAATACTAGTCAATGTACAGTTTAGTTCAGATTTCATTACAAAAATGACTAAACAAGTCAGTAATTGACTTTAAAAACTAAAGTATTTATCCAAATCCCAGCTCCTATAGTTTTTTTTTATGGTCAGATAAAAAATGGAACTGCACTTACTATCTATATTAAGGTTTTAAATAGATCCTAAAATAAACAATAATAAATAACCACTTAAATTTTTAAATAATCTGAAATGTTAAAGAAATCTCACTTGTTATTATCTCAAATAAAGAAAAATCTCTCTGTTATGAACCATTGTTTAATTTAAAATCTATTTAAAAGAATAAATGTAGATAGTAAGAGAAGTTCTAGTTTTTATCTGAATATAATTAACTTTGATAACAGATATTAGGATTTGGCTGCATAATTTAGATGTTAGTTGATGAATGATTTGTTATTATAAATACATGTTCAGTATTAGAAAGGGTAGTTAATTATATATATATATATAAGTCAAAATAAAAGTCATAGATCAATTCATAGATCACATGACCCTATCTCTTAAGCTTGTAAGTTATAAACAGTGAGGATTGTCAATTCCTCTACAAGCTTTATGATAAATGCTTAGCCAGAGCCAGCACTTAAAATATCTCTGTCAGGAACCCCTCCCCAAACCCCTGACCATGGTTTCGTGCTTTGGCACTCCTCAGAGAGGTGTCAGGGTAGGTTCAGACACTAGATCTAAAAATACCAACCCAAAGCTAAGCACTTAGCTAAAAGTTATCTATTGAGTGGAAAATCTGAAATTTTCAGACATGTACATGTCTTCAAACCCAGCTATCCAACTCAAATAGCTATATGGGGCTGATAGATCTTCAGCCATGCCATATAGTAGTAGTCATAGCAATATAAAATTGCATAAGACTTTTTGGCAGAGACTATAAATAGTCAAAATAAAAGTCATAGATCAATTCATAGATCACATGACCCTATCTCTTAAGCTTGTAAGTTTTAAACAGTGAGGATTGCCAATTCCTCTACAAGCTTTATGATAAATGCTTAGCCAGAGCCAGCACTTAAAATATCTCTGTCAGGAACCCCTCCCCAAACCCATACTATCATACAAGGACACACATTGCTCTGGCTCAGTTTGGTTAAATGGAAAATAAAGAAAAGAGAAAGTGCACATTTATAATAGGTTTAATTTCATAATGCTTGTGGGTATACAATATTTTTTGTTGTTCCATTATCTGTGCAGATGTAGAGATTGTCTGGTTTGCTGACTTTAGAAAGTGCAACATATAATTGTCCATGTGAGAAGCAATCCATGTCTGGATCTAAACTGCACAATTCTAAAGATTGGCCCCGAGATTTGCCAATCGAATTGGGAATTGCAATTTCTCACACAAAATAATTAAATCAAAAGCATGTTTTACCTGTCACAGGTGTAGCATTTATATAATAGTAGGTAGTAGGTATATAAAAACATGCATTTGAATGCAACATTGTGTCAAAATTTTAAAGCAATCGGTGAAGAACTTTCGGAGATTTACGATTTTGAACAAACAAACATGTACATTTTTATTTATATAGATTATAAGTGTTCTCTTGAAGGTTTTTGTGATGTTATATTGCTAAGACAATTAATATATGGTGAAAATGAACTGAGTTCAGATCCATATAACTATCTGGCATGTAATGCTTGATTTGAAGACATTTACATGTCTGGAAAGTTCCGGATTTCAAATTGATAATAACTTATTAGATAAGTGCTGACATTTGAATTGGTAGTCTAGATCTGGTGTCTGGAGACATAACTCCTCACTGAGGTGAGCCATAAGCTTGAAACCAAGTTGTCTGGGGATGCAGATTTTATGATAGAGATTTTGAATTCTTTTTCTTTCGGCACTTATAAATTAAAACTTGATTGGAGTTATTGGTAAGATCCCTCTAGTGAACATATATATATATTAAACAGAATTCCAAAATATTGTTGAAATAAAGATGATCATTGATGATTTGTTTAGTCCTAGATGAGTTAGCGTAGTGATAAAATGGAAGACTCTAGCTAAGCTTAAATCTTTGCGTCATCATCCCTATTCTGTTACTTCAAGTGCTTGAGCATTTAAGTTCGTAAACAATAAATCTTTTGATTATTATTAGTATAAAATTTATATACAACATAAAAAAGTAATCTCCAGCAAAATAAGCAAATGAACGGAATGATATGGAAAAGATAAGTTATGATATGGAAACCTATCTTAAACTCGGAGAGACCCACAATAAATTGATAATGCTTAAAAATGATAATATATAAAGCTCTAAAACTTCTGTCCTTTTCTACAGCAATTTTAAAATTATCAGTATAAATATGTATTCCATGGTAATTAATATTAATTAACTTTATTGAAAAGAGTGTACTTATTATATTTTAATTTATCTATATAACAAACTTGTAAAATTATTTATACGATTAAGTAGTAATACTCTCGTCTCCCTTCATTGCATTATTTCATTTAATCAAATATAGGTATATCACTTGATTAACATCTATCTTATCTGCAAATACTCATAACTCCTTCGTGTGTTTTATAAGTATGTTTTTTCATTAACTAACCGATTCACAAAACTTTCTACAATTCATTGTGTTTAATCTAATTTTTATTAACTTTTAAAATATATTGGAAAGAGATGTCTGGAGTTATAAGAAGATATTGATTTTTTTCTTAAATAGAATATATCAATTTCACATTATAATATTTATTAAATTGAGATTTCAATTTTTGAGAAAACGAAGTAAAAATGATAAAGAATTTTGAAAGTATCAGGAAAATGTGCCTAGATTATATAAAATATACTTCCTTTTCCTCTCTCGATTCTTAGCCTCTTTCCCTCTCAATCACCACATCTCTTTTTTTCTATCGTCATCCACTCTCTCTCTCTCTCTCCGTGTGTGTGTGTATCTGTCTCCTTACGTTATAATTGTTTTATTATCGTGATTAGTGTTTAAAAGATTGTTTCTGATATTTCATGATTAAACATAATTAACTGACGCACAGAAAATAAAAATAATATCAATATAATTCTATTTGCTCACTATAAATGCATTTAAATAATTTACTTGCTTTGCTGTATGAAGAAGTTTTTATATTTTAAACAAAACGTTTATTTTAAAAATTGCAATTTTATTTAATTTCGTACATATATGTAGATCGCAATTAGTGGATGATGAAATAGTTTTCGTATATGAAGCTAATTTAAATAACCAATTCATAGTTCATATCTGTCTCATAACACAATGATGTGGTGTTATTTCTAATACAAATAGTGTTTTTTATTATATTCTTTGTGTTATTTTTTGCTGGTGTTACTTCTAATACAAATAGTGTTTTTTTTTTATCAAATATTCATGTTATTTTTTTCTTATTCTTTTTACTTTATTTTAAGTTAATAATATATATATATTTAAATACAGTTATACTTTATATCCCTATAATTTAGATGTAATTATAGAGGATTTGAACCCAGACTTTGAAGCTCCTTTTGGCCATCGATCTATCTCATACAACATACAAAACACATGACCACACACATGTGAAAAAGATAAATGATTTCCACTATATGTATTTTATGCTGAAGTAGCACTCATCAGTTGGTCCAAATCATCATCTGACACACACACACACATAAATATAATCACTGCTTGATTATATTAGGTAGCAAATCTTCAAATTTCAATGTAGAGGTTTCAATCTACTCCACTCTCCAACTTTTCAACCATCCATACCACTAAAGTCTGGTAAGTGCAGTTTTAGCATGAAATATGTGAATTGGAGTTCATTTATCTTTTCACATGTGTGTGGAGATATGTATCAGTTGTTTGAGCAAGATTGGATGGCAGAAGGGAGTTTGAACATCTCGGTTCAAATCCCCTATAATTATATATATAAATATGTTAATGGTATTTGCTGTAAGCTCAAATTAATCCTCATTGATCCCATTGATAATTCAAGTAGCAGAACATTGTGCTAGGATACAAAAAAAGAAATGTTAATATAGTAATCTTTGTAAGTTAAATAAAGTTGTGTTGGCATTATCTTCATGCTGATAAACTTCCTATTCATTATAAGATTATTATGTCATTAGTCATAATTTTTCACCATTTGTCACAATTAAATAAAATTTGGGACATTGCATTTTCTTCTTTTAATCATTTTCACACTAATTTTGGCTATTTTTTTATTTTTTTTGTATGACAATGAGGGTAAAAATGTAAAATGGACAAAACTCCTCACTATAATAAAAGCAATAATGGTTATTCTTAACAGTATATCAATTTTTGGTTGGGTTCTTACTTAAAGAAGTACAATTAATAATGAATCATTTTATAACTGGATTGAAAATCAGATTCTCTTAACATATTAGTGCATGTATGGAAATCCACACTTAGGCTAAAATCTGCTTTCAAAATAATCTCACCAAATTGGACATAGAAACTTCTCTTGGGAATATTTTGATTTAAGCAATTCTAATAAGATCACCACAGAAATGTAAAAAATTAAGAGCAATAATTGCAAATACTAATTTCAACTTGAGTGCTTTTTTTGGAGATGACTATTTTAATCAAAGCCTAAAGTTATATTCAAAAGAATAGCAAATTGAAATATGAAATTGCATATTTAAACATGCATGTTTTAAAACATCAACCACACCACTAGATTTTTGTTCAATTTTGATATTACATGGTTAATGAACTAGACTACTTTTATTTTATGTTTATTACATTTATGTTCAGTGCAATGATGATAATTGTTATTGTTTTGGTCATAATATTTTTTAAAAAGAATATAACTGTTGCTTTTGATAAAGTCCTCATCATGGAGTTTTTTTATTGTTTCTTCTGAATATACAATATTCATATGGTTTGCCTAAAGATTTGTGATGAAGACATTGCAGTTGTAATGAGATGTTGGACTATTTGTATCATATAATATTAAATAATGAACATGTTTACTTTTTTTTTACAATTATATTTTAAATTTTCCAATTACATTTAGCTATTAATGATAATGTACAGGTTACTAAATAACACAGCATTGCACAAAAAAGAAAATTTTAAAATGTCTTTCACAAGACAATGACAAATAACCTTTTAAGTCAATTTATTGAGACAATGCAGAATGGCTGGATGCCACTAATTAACTGTGCTGTTAGAAAAAAGTGGAAGAGAACACTCATATATATGTTTATGACATTTTTACTGTTGGTTGCTATTTTTGGAAGAATAGCTTATTTGGTTAGAATGTTACCTTAAAATTCAATATTCAAAAAAACTAAAGTTCCAGGTTCGATTCCCATCTGTTATTAGTTAGCTCAGCAGCACCTGAAGATGAAATGAGAATATCACTTGAAACATTGTCTCATATTATATACTAACCTGTTAGCTATTTCTCACAGTTGAATGCAATTGAAAAATTTAAAATAAAGTTTAAAAATTCTTAAATGACATTCAATATTTAATGTTAGATAATGGAAGTAGTCCAACATATAATTATAAATATCAATATTTTCTTTAATATCAATAATTATTAGGAAAACAAATCATAAAGTGCTGGTATATAAACATTTTAAATTAATACATATGATGTAAAAACTTTATTATGGATACTTTAAAAATATAGGAAAGCACATGTAATATATACATCAATTTATTTGCATCTCATAATTAATTAATATTGAATGAGATAAAATAGTTAAATAAATAGATAAATTCTATAAAAGTGTTTTGCAATTGAAAATCATGGCATCAAAAATTAAACTCAGTGAGTGCTTCAATCTAAAATGTTCTATTATTGAAATTTTAGTATGTATCGATGAAAGATGAAGGATATTAATAATTGTCTGGATAAGGGAAATCTGCAAGACATAGACATCAATAAATGCTAAAAGGTTGGTGAAAATAATCTTTATCTGGGGCCAACTCATCCAAATTTTCCAGACTAGTTTCTTGCTTGTGGTTTTCATCAGTGAGCAACTATGGTTATGAAAGCATTGGGCATAGATCTTAGGATATAATTCAATCTTCCAAAATAAATCTATGATCCCAATATTTGTTTGTGTAGTCATAAACATCTAAACCTGGTTCAGTATCTAAAACATTTTTTATGTTTTTGGCTTTTTAATAACCACAGTCACTATCATCCTATAAGCAGGATTGTTAGTTTGTTACAGTTTTGACAGCTTCTGTAAGCATAAAAATGGTGATCAGGTGATATTTTAATTATTTTAACATTTACATATGAACACAATTTATGAATGAATTGAAAAATAATAACTATAAGAATAATTAAATTATTTATTTTTATTTTGTGGTAATAATTATGTTTTTTCAGTTTTATTGGTTCTTATATAATATTAGTTTATGTAACATGTGGTATTTTATCTTTATAATTATTTAATATAATGCTGTTGTAGAAATTGGATCTTAAAATAAATGCAAAGAAAAACAGAAATGCTTACGTAATAAAAAAAAAAAGTGAATGTATTAATGCATATGCATTTGATTGCAGGTGCAATGTTCTCAGTCACATTAAATTGCACAATATAAAATAATATACACTCCATATAGCTAAAATATCATTAAGACGAGAATATTATGAAAATACAATAATTATCACAAAAATAAAAGTTAAACATTTTAAACTATTAATTTTAAATTTATTTATAAATTATAACATTTGATATGTAAGATTTTAAACATAATTTTTTTATTAAGTTTATTTCTTTTATATAAAATTTGAGGCATTATTTGTATATAGATTTAAGCATTACATATCACTTAAATCTACCAAAATTATATTGATGATATGATAAATAAAATAATTCCGAAAACATTTTGATTTTTTATTGGAGAATTTGTAATAGAAACAAATATTTTTTTGTAATATTTGCTATAACTTTAAAAGCAAATAATTTGTTTTCAAAACAAATTATATTTTCGATATAAATTAACAACGATCATTTCTATTCGAAATGAACAATTTCAACTAGTATTTTGATGAGAAAAAATCTCTGACATCATGCATTTCTGAATTATCCAAACAATTTTCATTATTGATTATAATTTTTGAAAGAAAAATCCATTTTTAAAACAAAAAAAAAATTTGAAATGAATTAAAATAGACCATTTATATTTAAAATAATCTTTTTCCACAGCTTGATTAATCCCACTACAAGTGGGGTCACTGATGCAGATCATTCAACTCCAGATTGCTCAGTCTGAAGCCATTTCCTCCTTGATTAACATCTCCTGCAGGTCCCTCATCACTAAGTCAATCTATCTTGTTTTTGGGTCTGCCCCTGGGCATTTTCCCTGGTTGTTCCATCTCCATAATCTTTCTTATGACATAATTTTTTTCTCTTCTCTTAACATGTCCGAATCACCTCAGCCTTGATTCTTTCATTTTTTCACTGATTTTCCTCACCTTCATATTTTCTCATATTAAGTCATTTCTCACCTTGTCCTTTCTAGTCAAACCTGAGGTGAACCTAAGTATTCTTATTTATGTTACACATTGCTTATCCTCTATTTTCTTAGTGGTTGATCATGTTTCTACCCCATACATCAGTGTTGGATGCACCAGTTTTATGGACTTTCCCTTTCAGTCTTGTTCCTATTCTCCTAACACAGAGTATCCCAGAAATCCTTCTCCAATTACTCCAATCCTGCTTGAGTTCTCTCCACAACCTCTCCATCCAGAGATCCATCCTTATTCATCCAGGTCTTGAGATATCTAATTTTTTCAAGCTCAGGTGACTTATTTCCTTCTAACATAATGCTCCCTCTACCATTTCCACAAAAGCACACTTCAGTTTTATTTCTGCTAATTTTCATTCCTCCTTCCTCCAGTGCTTTCCTCTATTCTTCTATTCTAGCCTGAGATTCTTTGATTCTTTGGCTGAAATCACAACATCATCAACATACATCATGTTCCAGGGTGCTTCTGTGTGGATATCTTCTATTTTCACCAATTTCATTTTTCAATTCTGGCTTCAATTTTGTAGATTACAAAACAATGAAAATGTTATTATTCCCTACTTTCTTAAGGTGTTTCTAGCCTGTCTAATGACAATGTGAAGATAGGAGTTGAACTTACACCTTGATTCTTGAATATTGAATTTTTAGGCAATACTTTGACTTACTAATTTATTCTCTCAAAAATCTTTTGCTTCAATTTGTTTTTCAGAACAAATAGTAAAATAATAGAAGTTCAAACCTTCTATTCAATACAAGCCATGGATGCAAATATTATATGGGGAAAATAAAAATTTCCCTCCTATCATAAAGAGATGGCAGCAATCAGATACCAAACATTATTCATTGCATAAACCATATATGGATCACATTTATGGGAAAATATCATGACAGAATTGAATCTCAAGACTTATTCAGAAAATTTTTTCTGTACCAATAATAGAATCTGGAAATGTTTCTTTTAAAAAAATACTGTAAGTCTTCAATAGTTTGTATTGTCATAATACAAAATGATGCCTTAACTAAATAATCCTCAATTGTGTAGTATTACGGAGTAATTAATAAAGCTGTTATAACTTTCATTATTTTTTACTCTCCTGCAATTATTTAAAATGCAGATTTGGTGGTTATATGTTTACTTAATAGTAGAAACTAGTAGTAAAGTAAATATTAATTTACTAGTTTTAAAAAAATCTGAAGATGTCAGTAGTTTACAAATAAATACTATACATAAGCCAACAATATCAGTGATTAGTAGTTTTTTTATGAAAGCATTTACAAGTCTTTTTGTAAACCTCACTTCTTTTATTGTGAATAAAAAGCAAAAATATATACATCATTTCCATAATAAATATAAATACTTGTGATTATTTATTTAAATGCTTGTATAATAATAAATTAGAAAAATGTTTTAAATGTATGCAAACTTTATACATGGAACATATTTTCAGTATGGTTCATCAAAATTATTAAAAAAAATACTTTCTTGATCACACTTAGATTTTATTTGAATATATTTCATTTTTAAAATGCAAAATAGAAAAGTTCATAGTAACAGTAGAAGTATAACTACTATTGATAATGTACTGCCAAATACTATAGTATCAACCTTTTGTAATATTTTAATTATTATAAATGCAAATTTTAATTTTAGAACAAACTTTTATACCTTTATAATAATGAAATAATAATTTGTTCAGGTTTTCAAAATTAAATTCAATTGACTGAGAATTTGTTTATTTATTTTTACTGGCTTTGTGGTGATTATCAAATAAGAAAAAGTTAAACAGTAATATGATGTGATGCAGTGGTAATTCTCCTTATACAGAGTCAGGAATCTCTCAAAAACTATGCCCAGAGAAACTTGTTAACCACTTTACCTTCCCTTTCCATTCCCCACCCTACATTTTTTCATAATCTGCTCCATCAAATTTCCACAACATAATCTTTTTCAACACCATGGTCTTCATACCTAAATCCCCCTTATCTTTTCCTAAACTCAGCATAAAAACCAATAACCCACTTTCTGTATAATCACTTTGTTCATATTTATTCTTCTATGACTTCATTATTTATACCCTTTCTGTTAATTTCTTTATCAATCTCTTTTTTTTATTTGCTTTATTTATCAATTTTTTCTCCCATTCATCCAAGAAATTTTTCTGATTACTTAAGATGATTAACAAATAAGTATATCTATTCACCCACTTAACTTTATATCCTCCAATAAAAAATATTTGTCTTCTCTTTCCCCAGTATTAACTATGATTATATTGGATTTTTCTTCACTAAATTTAATCCTCATTTCTTTACCCACCCTTGCACATGTCCACAGCATAACTTCCATATCTTCTCTTCTTTCTGCACATACAAATATATTATCTGCAAAAAAAAGACCTGACAAAGTATATACTTTCTTATGACCTATTAATGGTATCTCTATCCCTCTTCTTAGTCTTTCTATTGCTCTCTCCATTTCACTCAAATACAACAAAAAACAAAATAGGAAACATAGAGCATCCTTGCCTTAGTCCCACCCCATTTTTAACTTTGACTGATTCTATATCCTTTAATTGATATGTATAATAATTATTTTCATATAATCTCTTAATAATAGCCACTAAGGCTTCATCCACTCCCAAATTTGCTAAACTTACCCATAATCTATTTCTATTTACTCTATCACATGCCTTCTCTAGATCTATAAAACTCATATATGACTGTCTACCTAAATTTCTACTCATATCCATAAGTTGTGTAACTACAAAAAACTATCTTTTATATGCCTATTTGACCTAAAATCTCCTTGTATTTCCAGCACTACACTATTTTCTTCTATCATTTTGTAACTATTCCAGCCACCATATATAAAAACCTTTTAATAAAACTGATGTTACTGCTATCAGTCTATAATTGTTTAACTTTCTATGATCCTTACCCTTTTCTTTAAATAATAATCTTACTTTTGTATTACTCTAACTAGCCAGAAAAATTCTCTTCTGAGCCATCTTATTAAAACATGATAATAGCTTTACTTTTGTCCTATGTCGTAAATTCATTACCATCTCTGCTGCCTATCCATCTAAACCTCTTGCCTTTTCACTTTTCAATTTCTTTCCTGCTTCATTCAGTTCATTTTCTGTAAACCTAATATTCCCATTACTATATGCTTTCATATTTTTAGCCCCTGTCCTTCACATCTAACATATTTTCTATATCCATTACCTACCTATTCAAGATTCTCTCTAATTCTTCTCTAGAGCTACACTCTATTCCCTCATCATCTAGTAATACTATCACTCTCTCCACTACATTTCTCCTTTTAATGTAATTCCTTTTTTTTACTATCTCTTCCACTTTTATTAATATTGTCCAACAATTTACTATTCAATTTCATTCTCTGACTATAATTACCCATTTTAGCTAACTTCTTTTTTTCTAAGTACATTTCCCATTTAGCATTAATATATTTTTCACTTTCTTTGTTCTTAATAGCAAACTTATATTCTCCATACAGTAGTGCCACTTAGTGCAAGTCATGGTTATTAATGAAAGCAAGAAGGTTTGTGCATAAAATTCCTATCAATATCTACTTATCCAATATCCCCAAACCAGTTTCTAGCTTGGGACTTTCATCAGTGAGAATCATGCGATGGTCATGTTATATGTAGTGGTTTATAAAAAAAAATACTGTTTTCATTATATAATTCACTTTGTGTTTTTTTTTACACTTCAAGTTCAAATACGATCTTTTAAAATGTTTTTCATTTGCCAATTTATATTACTAATAAATCAAATATAATTTATTGATTTATAATTTAGAGTCGAGGTTTTAATATTTAAATGCAATTTTGATCTATTAATTCAAACTACCAATAAGAGATGCACAACACATTAAAATGTGGAAAAATTGCATGTTAAAATATTTTGTTTTCTATTAGTTTGTAATACATGTATATTTATAAAATTATGCAATAAATTTTAAAACTATGTTTATATTAGTGTGTATTGCTTTTTTTTTTTAATGAAATGACAAATTACATTGGTTTGTTTAAATATTTCCTTAGTACTTTGTTTGAAAATTATATAGCTTTTTATAGAATGATGCAATAATTTCTAAAACTTAAATACATTCCCATTAGTTTATAAATTCACATTTCCATGAATTTTTCTTGCTTTTATAAAAAAAAATTATGCATTGAAATTTAAAGTTGCATTCCCATTAATTTGTACTATTGTGTTTTTATAAAATTATGCATTACATACATTTACATGGATTTTTACTGTTTGTATAAAAAATATGAATCTAAATTTAAAATTGTATTATTTATTTTTTTTTTCTAAAAGTTTGCATTACATGTTAAAATTACATTCACATCAATTTTACAAAATATCAGTACTGAGTTTGAAAATTTTAATATTATTGATTAACACTTTTACTACATCTTTCTTATTTGTAATTAGTTGCTGAAAACATTTCTAATGTTGGCTAAGGAAAAGGTTAATCCTGTCTCTTTATGCAATAACAGTAGCTGAGCACATTTTCTGCTAATGAAGCCAGATTCTTAACACTCATAAGATGGCTGGTATGTTGCAATATTTATATATTAAATGCTAATTATTTAAACTAATTATTGCAACATACCAGCTACCTTACAAGTGCAATGAATCTGGCTTATCTAGCAGAAATGTGCTTAATAAATAAAGAAATGGATCAAATGTTTTTTCTAGTCAATGTCAGAAACATTTTTAGCCTCTAATTATTAACAAGATAAGAAAAAAAATAATGACTTTTGAATATTATATCTTTATTATCAATATCCTGTATGTAGCACTGAAATCTATTAAGTAATATACCTGTGCACATTTTATTAAAATGATATATAACAGGGGTGGCCAATTTTTGGGTTCATAAGATCTACTTTTTATTTTTAAAATGTGTTGCGATTGACTCGTTGTCATAGGCGTAGTGTAAGTGGAGGGAGGTGTGAAATACATACTGTTTTTTATATATCTATCTAGTAAAAAGTAATTATTTAGCAGGCCAAAAAACTCATGTCTGGGGGGATTAAATCAACATGAGTAATTATTAATAATATTTATTAATTCAAATTAGCTACATTAAATCAAGATTAAAAATATTATTTTTAATAATGATACGGCTTAGTGGACTTCACCTATCTAGAATTAAAAAAAAATTTAGAACAAAAACAAAAATAACAAAAAAACTTGAAAACCTTGACTTAACTTGTTTCACTCGTTATCCGACCGCTTTTACCAGATTGGCCTCGCAATCAACCGAAAATGGTTTTGCGATCGACCGGTGGATCATGATCGACTTGTTGGACACCCCTGATATATAATATCACTTACTAATCATAATTAATCTTTATGTTGAGAACTTTTGAAAATTTAGGTGCCTAATTTGATAATTATTTTTTTATGATTTTTATTTTTAATAATAATAATAATAATAAATTATTTTTCATTACATCTTTTCATTTTTTAAAAAAAAAGTTCATAATGAAAAGTAATCTTAAATATAATATAATATCTTTGCAAATAAAAAGTCATATTAAAAAACAAAAATAAATAATCAAAACATAAACATTAATTTTTAGCTTTCAGGCTAAAATAGATTTTAATAAAAAAATATTTCCACTAAATTTCACATCAGCATAAAACATTTTGATAAATAATATGTAAGTTAAATGATATTTTGCAAGTATTGAAATTCCATTTTAATTACATACAAAAATAATAGTATTATTTTGGAATGTGAACATTTTTTAGTTAACAGCAAGAAAAAATGTAATATGTACACTTATATGCAATTACAGAGAAGCTTGTTATTTATATAAATTAAATATAGCTAAGCACTTTCAAGAGTTTATTTTATTGCTCTAATATTCCTGTTCGTCATTAGTAAATTTTCAATCAACTAATTTTCTGCTAAAAACAATATATTCAAGTAACATCTGAATGTAAACATATCTGCTGATAAATACATATTCAATTTAATTATCTATGTATAAACAAGAAATATGTAAAGTTTTTTTTTTTTTTTTCAATTTGTCAAAAATCCAAGTAACACACAAGCAATGAATAAACATACAAATTACATCTTTCAATCTTTTGGAATTGACTTTTTATTAGAAGATGCTTCAATCTAGGTATTTTAGTTACAACAAATATCAATGAAATCACATTTTGGTTCTCTTTTTACCATTAAATAAATACAAAGTCAATCAATAAATGCAACAGATAGCCACAAATATGTCAATTTGATCCTACAGCAGCAGCATTAACAAGATGTTTAATAATGATTTTAATAATAATAATAATACAAGTACTTTTTTAAAAAAAAGAAAACGAAACATAATGATATTTTATTGAAATCCAAGTCTTAGGGAAAAGACATTCATTGAGAAGTCTTTAATAATTTGTATTCAATATTTTTTTAATAATATTATTAATGAGTTGGGGATGCAAGCAAATATACATTACTAACTAAATTTGGCTAATTTATAAATGCAGATACTTATATATATATATATATATATATATATATATATATATATATATATATATATATATATATTTAGCAATTAAATCATCCCACATGATTAAGAAATCCAGTACTGCCCTCTGTGAACTAATATATAAATACATTAGAGTTCATATTTCAAAATAGCCAGGTCAAAATGGATACTCTAATGTATTTATATATTAGTTCACAGAGGGCAGTACTGGATTTCTTAATCATCCATTTTGACCTGGCTATTTTGAAATACGAACTCTAATGTATTTATATATTAGTTCACAGAGGGCAGTACTGGATTTCTTAATCATGTGGGATGATTTAGTTGCTTAATATTTGTATTTTTATTTCAGTATAGCGTTATGCACTGGGATTATTATATATATATAACAAATTATACTCACAAAAGAGTATAATCATTGCCACTCCCAAAATAAAACAATATACCATTAATAAAGCAAATACTACTAATAATATAAATAATAACAATAATAATAACATATAATACAAAATCATCCATGCACTTTATTATTGTTATACAATGCTTTATTTATCACCCTCTTTTACAGTTTGCAGTTTTTATTGGCCCAACAATCTTCTTCAGAACTTTGATATCTCCTAACACCAACTGCTAAATTCCCAAATGTATACCATATAATACTAAATCATCATGCACATTATTATTTGTCAATGCAATAAGAAAGGGTAGTTATTATACTTTTTGAAGAATAATAACAACAATAGCTATATCACTGTGAGGGACTTAGGCAGATAAGAAATCTCATAACTAGCAATTACAGGAAGTCTAATGTAACAATGCATCAATTAATTTCTACATTTAGAGAGGGATTAACACCGAGTGTCAGGGCGGCAACCTTTGTGCTATATGCATACTGGTGTACTAGATGCACTTTCCTAATTGGTAACAATTCCAGGAAGCATTTAGCTACTTTTTCAAATAAACTTGCAATGATACAGGAAAGGGATAAGAC
This sequence comes from Epiperipatus broadwayi, assembly GCA_028023455.1. Taxonomy (NCBI): domain Eukaryota; kingdom Metazoa; phylum Onychophora; class Udeonychophora; order Euonychophora; family Peripatidae; genus Epiperipatus; species Epiperipatus broadwayi. The sequence continues at coordinate 1,626,268 of JAQFVV010012479.1, read as the reverse complement.
ACTGGCCAGACCTGATATTTATGCAGCAACCTGGTCATTACTTAAGATTAGATCTATGTTATAGTGACAAAAATGATAAAACTCTTAGGAACTGGTGTAGTGTGTTTTTTTTTTGAAAACCTGAAATCTTGCAACATCAGTGAATTTTGGGAATAGGATACACTTGAGAGTTTGAACATTGTAAATTGAGAAAATTAAACATTATTAAGAAACTTAGAAGGATATGCATGTCAAATTGGCAACAAGGACAATTTGGCAATAATTTTTTCCCTTCTGTTATAAGTGATTGATTTGCTAATGGGGTTCAAATGATAATGGACAATCCAGGATATTATATGTAGACAAACTATGTAAATGCAAAATTTGTAATACTTTTGAGACAATAAAGGCCTTTTAAAACAACAACAACAACAATAATAATAATAATAATAATAATAATAATAATAATAATAATAATAATAATAATAATAATAATAATAATAATAATAATAATAATAATAATAATAATAATAATAATAATAATAATAATAATAATAATAATAATAATAATAATAATAATAATAATAATAATAATAATAATAATAATAATAATAATAATAATAATAATAATAATAATAATAATAATAATAATAATAATAATAATAATAATAATAATAATAATAATAATAATAATAATAATAATAATAATAATAATAATAATAATAATAATAATAATAATACACTAGAGATGAATTAACAATTATACAAACAAATCTGTGAAATACAAATATGTCCATTTTGTCTTATTTTAAAATTTAATAATGCTGGCTTTAATTTTTTTTTTTTGCAAAAAATGTTTTCTTTCTTTAATATTTTAAAAGCATTTCTAATTGTATTTTATCCATAGCTATAATTGTCTCAAAATATTAATTAACAATGCATTATTTTAGACTGATTTTAAGATAATCATTATGAAGTCAATGGGTTACCCTCTTCTAAGGTAACAATGCTTATGTTTATCAAAAAACATCATTTTATTTTGCCATTGTATTTTTTACAATTTAAAGAGCAACATCACATGAAATTTTTATCTTACATTGATAGTTTGTCCATGTCCCACATTCCTATGATAAGGTAACATAACAACTTTCTATATAGCTAATTTAATAGTGGTTGTTATCATTGCAATATGGTACCTTGAATTTAACTTGTTAAAGTAGAAGCACATTGATATCTGAATTGCATAAACTAGAAAGAGTAACACAATTATCAGAATATTATCAATCCAAAATCCAAATTTTGCTCCTAATTGATACAAATTAAAAATTCTACCATTGTATTTATATTGCATCTTCATCATTAAACAATGTCAAGGATAAAGGTTGCAAAAGTAAAAGCAATAGAGAAATATATACACATTTTGTTTAAGATCTGTACTATTCCATATGCCTTACATTATCCATTTCTATTAATAGCATTTCCTGTCATTCCATCATGTACAAGATATGTAATATAATTATGTGTGTATAAATGTGTGTAAATATATATATTTAACATATTTTGTGGGTTTATCTGTTAAGATTTTAATTTAAAAATTCTAACGTTTCAACTTGATCACATAAGCCATCGACTGGAAAATGAAAACTATATAATTGTAGAGGCACTGTAAACAGTGTTAATAAAAATAGTTGTAGAGACATTGGAAATTCCACAACTAAAAATTATATGTATAAAACAATAATAAATAAAAATTCAGAGAGATTTGTTTTTAAAAAATAATTTCCAACTAGGAGGAAGTTTAGGATGTGTCATTATGTTTGTTGATATAATTTAGTCTCTTTAGTATCTTAATAGCTTCTCTGATCTTACATTGGTATAGGTTTTTACATTTGGAAAGGATACTGGTCTTACAAAAATCAATATTGTCACCTCAATCCATAGCATGAATCAAGAGAACTGATAATGATGAATGTTGTTTATAACATTTTCATCCCTTCTCCCTCTGATGTGACAATTGCTCATACCTACATAAGAAGATTCACAAACACCACATAAAATTTCATAAACTCCTTAAGCCTCAAAAGAGAGATTGAATCTTTAGGATTGGTTAGAAAATTTATTAAATTTTTGATAAGCATATGCTGTCTTTATGTCATAGCATTTTAGGATACATCCAATACTGTCTGGGCACCATTACAATTATATAGTTTTCATTTTCCAGTTGAGGGCTTGTGTGATCAAGTCAAAATTTTTGAATTTTTAAACTAAAATCTTACACAGATGAACCTACATAATAGGTGTTTTCTATCTGTGGCCTGTGAAAATGTTTGTATGAATATATATATATATATGTCAAACAGATGGCATTCTACCAAAAACACCGTCAAGCGTATTCCGTTTACATAAACATCAGAGAATGCATTCACTATCTCTAATTTTAATTCCACTTTCAGATCATGATTTCAAGCTATTTGCTATTGTCAGTGGTAGAACGCCCTCTGTTGACATGAATACAAGCATTAACAAGTTTTTAACTTGGTTTTGTTTTTCATAAATGTACCTTTGAGGTCTTTCTTGCAATGATATATATTGCAGAGGCTTCTACTATGCGGTGATGCTGAACTGATATCAGACCCATGTAGCTATATGGCTTGCTATGCTGAGTCCGAAGACATTAACGTGTCTAAAAAATTCATGCTTGCAAGCTGAATAGAAACTGTTTCATATAACGCTCAGAGTTTGTGTTTAGATCTAGTTCTTATTCCTGTCTTTCACTGACGATAGCAAATAGCTTGAAATCATGATCTGAAAGTGGAATTAAAGTTAGAGATAGTGAATGCATTCTCTGACATTTATGTAAACGAAATACGCTTGACGGTGTTTTTGGTAGAACGCCATCTGTTGACATAAATACAAGCGTTAACAAGTTTTTAACTTGATTTTGTTTTTCATATATATATATATTGTAACCAAAATCCCCGGAGCCATCCACCCTGATGGCTCACAAAGGTGGTAACCAACCTTCCATCACCCCTCCAACTACCCATCATCATGCCGTACTTGTTGCAGCACTATAAATTGTAACCGTAAATTGTATAATCTCAACTACGTAACGTAAGTGCACTAGGAATTACAACCTTGGTCACTGATCAACTCTCATTGCACATTATCAGCTATTAAGAACTGTATCCAAAAGCATATCATACTATTTATTTTATGCACAAAAGACCACAATCAACATCTGGGGCAATTTACTACAGACAAAATTAATGAATTAACTTAACTTTTTATAATTTATTTGATCGCAGCCAGGGTATACCGCGAAGACCTATCATAGTATTATTATAAAACATATTAAACAAATTATAAGTGCAATTTTATCACCCTTAAACCTCAATTTGCGATTTTTATGGTATGCGACCCTATGGCCGACCATGTACAAGATAGCGTAATTTGTGGAACCACATAAAATTATGAAATTTTAAATCATCTATATGATTTCTAAGACAGATGCTAGTCCAGGTAAAGCTTTGCAATTAATAAACATGAATAATTGGGTTCTTTTATAATTTAATATATCATTGAGACTCTTATTGTATTGACGAATGAAAATTTAAAAATGTTAAGTAAATATATTTAATCATATCATTATTGAATAAATCTGTTCACAAGTTTAATAATTAATTTGTATTTTATACTAGAATCAACTACGCAAAGCCACAATGATGGAAAAGGTAAATGGGATTTTATTGTACCTTACCAATCATATACTACCAAAGACGAAAAGCATCTTAATGTTTTCTCAAAATATTAATAAATTCTTATATCATGTAGACAATAATATGTAATTCAATGTATGCTCTATAATGTATGCTCTATCCAAAGTTTATGATTTCTGATGTTATGAATGACACATAGCAACGGCACAGTAAGTTTAATTATAAATCAACTTTTATTTACAAACTTTATGAACAATAAATAGTTAATTTCAATATTTTAAATAAAAACATAAATAAACAAATAAAATAATTAAATGATGGTTCAATAGACTTTCTTCAATACATCTCACAGGTACAGTATTTAAAAACCTAATCATACCTTATTTCAATCTAATATAATGAATATTGAGACAATTATTAAATTCAGCATTAACTTATGAAATATTGAACGTCATTTCCAGATTCAATAAATCCCTACTGTATACCTATAATAATATAATAAATAATATGATGTTTGTATGTTTTAGCTATAATGTAATCATTAATTAAAATGAAGATGTAAACTTACACTCCGGTAGATAATAATTAACCAACAGTTAATTATCATGAAGTACTTGAATAGAATGTCCTGCTACCATGTATCAATCTAACCGATAAATTATGCTTACAAATGAAGAAGATGATTTGGCAGATTAACTAAAATACTTTGCCCAACTTATATCTGTGAAGCAAACATATTCCTGTGGATGTATTCATCTACACGTAGGAATTAAATAATACTAACGTTTTGCATATTTAAACACCATCATAAAGTCATACGTATAATCACACAATTCCGCGGATTAACCACCAGCGCAGGAATGTGTGTATAATACAAAATGGCAATTAAAATAATCTGCGGATTAACCACCAGCACAGATTATAGCCTTTAACATACTAAAACAACCTTATAATTTACTTCACATTAAAGTGCAAATCACCCCCCTCAATTCTTCTGACTATTCAGAATACACTGACACTTTAGCACATGTGGGTTCTTGCTTAACAATATGTCACAATAATCAGGACAACTAATGTACTACTTATCTTGCTTAAAATAAACATGTGTAATATAATATAAATAATATTGGCATGGGAATATAAATCTGGAAAGACTCACAAAATATCTCATAAAGATTGGTATATCTCATGAATTCATTAAGTACTGTTTAAGCTTTCTCCACAAGCGCTATTCTTTTGAATAAATATTTTATTCAACCTTTATTAATTTAAATCTAACAAATATAACTTATGAACTTCATATGCGAGTTCATATAACGATAAAATTAAATAAATGTATTATTCATTAACATATAACATTTAACGGTGTGTGTGTGTTAAAACTAAATGTAAAGCATTTTATAGTTCAAATACATGAATTTTAGCAGATGTGTGTATCATAAATTGGATTGTATAGCATTTTATAATTCCTAATGTGATCCGTGGAATCCATGTACAATGTGTAGAATAATAAGTATATGAGGTAATAGCTATAACTGTAGTTAAATTCCATACATGCAATTATATCCATTTGATTAGTTATTAAAGCAATATTAGATTAACGATTTGCGTGGCTCTCCAAACATGAAACAATTTTAAAACAGGATACACAGAATTTAAATGAAAATGTTTTTCATAAAGTTATTAATCCCTACATCTCTCTGTCAAAAGTGTTCCAAGTTTATCCTATCCATGCAAGTATTTATTTATCCATTGCGTTAATCCAGGAATAACCAATTACAGCAATTAATTTATTCATTTTAAATAGACGATACAATTATAAAAAACTTTGATTAATTATTTGAAAAATGTTTATGATCCAAGTGTTAAACAAATTAATTAGCAAATATTAATGGCATTGTAAAGTTAAATATCAATCAATATTATATTTTATCAGAATTAAAAAACGGAAATATTAAATATTTTGATAAATTTAACGCTTTACTTTATTTTAACTTAAACTTTTTTCTTTTTAAAAAACAAATTTTCATTTTAATAAAACTTCTGTAATTAAAACACTGATTCAAATTTTCCAAATTGTAGAATAATAAATATTTCAAAACATACCAAATTCTTGTGTTTAATTCTTTCAAACTTAAACTGGGAAGCTCCGACATTTCAAAAAATGTAATATTGGAAACGCTACCGGTGATTTGATTCAGTTGGCCGAACGACTTGAAAAGATCTTTAAGTTTTAGTGATCCATCTTAATTAGATACCACTAAGTTATTTTATGTTTATAGCAAATTTTGTGGTAATTTATTCACTTATTAATGGCTTCAAAATAAGCTCAGCAAATTTACACTATTTGCCTTGACCATTTCTGTTCTTCTTCCCACTAAAAGACAAACTAACAGACGATATTCTCCTAGAAATTCGCGCTCTTTTCTTTTATTATATTGAGACGCCTACGCAATTGCTGTATTTATTTAATAATTTATTTTAACTGAATAAATGGTTATGTAAATTTAATAGAAATAATAATTTAAGATCATTTTTAAACAAATAAAACAAAATATTTTTAATAATATTTTACCAAATTTTTATGTGTTGTAAATTTTAAAAAGTTAAACGTTCTGATATGAGTTAGCATATGGAACGAAGCAAATTTAAATTTATTAAAATAATATAAGACAGTAATCTTTTCAAGTGCGAATCAAACCAACCAAATCACCAAGAGAAGAAAGAGAAATTTTTATATAAGTTACATCAATTAATATATTTTCTACTAAAATATATGGTTACAATATATATATATATATATATAATAGATGGTGTTCTAACCATATATTTATGAATTTATATATATATATATATATATATATATATATATATAAACTTTAAGACACCAACAAATTTAGAACAACATCATAGATCCATTCAATTAATTGAGACTAATATCTCAACAAAATCTGTATAAGCAATATATTTCTTTGTAACAAGATCCATGTATATAGTGCTTCTTCGTTTTATAAAACCACAATAAGCTTTCTGGTAACCATATTATATTCAACAAAATCCTATAAAATATCCTTACTGTAGTAAATAATAATGATATTTCATGACAATTACTATAATCATAACTATTTATTTTATTTTTAAAAATTATAATAATAGATACATTATAAAAGTCTGGCATTACAACATGATGAGTTCATATATTTCTAAAACTTATTCCAATATTTTTGAATCTAATATATTATAACTAAACCAGATGTACTGACCTATAGAAGCCATATTTTTTTTAATTAGTTGCTTTAACATTTTTAATAAGATTTAATGTAAATTAAACAAAAGATTTTAATATTATATAAATACATGTGAGAAATTCACAATTAAAAAAAGTGTTTGCAATAACTCAGCCTTCTTAGTAAATTTCAGAAATGTACCCAAAAAGATATTAATAAAGCTAAATTAAAATTAAATATTTTAAACATACCTGTTATATTTGGCATGTGAATTTGACAGCATTAATGGACAACTGCATCATAAATATAGTTTGTTAAAAGTAGAATTACTTCCTTTGTGTAAAATATGCTTCATAGTAAAAATTATGGTTTAGTTAGATATAGTTATTTATTTATAAAAACAAATTTAAAGTTATCTTTTTTTATTTTTCATTTGTGAATTTGACAGCATTATGGATAAATGTAATAGTTTTTTTTAATTGGTTGTGAATTTGACATGTGACAGCTTTATAGACAAACATTCACTTTTTGGCATGTAACAGCTTTAAGGACAGACATTGACATTGATTTTATAAATATAGATTTTTAAACTTTTTCAAATATCTCATTAATGTCTGAAGCCTTTTTATTTATATAATTACAAATAACTTTCATAATTTCACTAATCCCAATATTTTTGACCATAGATAAAATGAATAAATTATTAATAGTCAACATTTCAATTTTAGTAGATTATTCGAAAGAGGAATATGTACGGTTTTCACTTATTTAAAACATCATTTTTATGCAAAAAATCGACATTTTTCAATCTTATAGGACTGTGATACCATTTTTTAAAGTTATTTGAACTTTCAGAGTTATCTAAATTGAACCCAATTATGTGAATGTTAGCATTATCTTTGTAGTTTTACTCTACCAAATCATTTGTAAACTATGTTGTCAACTGACTTCTACCTTTAAAACTCTATACTTATTATGAAACTTTTATTTTCAACTTGTTATTATGCCAACTAGAAAGTCACTATTAATAAGATTATTGTTAGAGAACTAATCACTACTCTTCCTTTTAATTAAACCAAGAATTGATTTACTTGTATTCATAACATAGTAAAAAAAATATATGATTCAGTAATATGAGTTAAACATCTCATGATTACCATTTTATATGCTTACACAAGACTTGCACTAGGTGGTACTTCTGTATGAGCATTGGTCTATGGAAAAATGTGGATGATTTAGTCTGCAAGTTGTGTAAGGAAGGCATAGAAAATATTATGCATCTGTTAATTGAATGCAAATGCCTGAAAGCAGAAAGGGTACAAATAATGAAGTTATGGAAGTATAAATATAAACAATGTAATTATACAGAAAGTGGGTTATTGGTTTTATGCTGGCTTTAAGAAAATATAAGGGTGATTTAGATATAAAGGCCATGGAGTTGACAATGATTATGTTGTGGAAACGGGATGGAGCAGAATACAGAAGATTATAAGTAAAACTTAGGGTGAAGGAATAGAAAGGGAAGGTAAAGTGGTTAACAGGATTCTCTGGGCATAGTGGCTGAGATATTCCTGACTCCATATAAGGAGAAGTCACGGTGCATCATATCACACTGCTTTAACATGACAGTTCTAAAGGTGAAATTATTAATTTTAGGATTTAATAATGATTGAAGTTTAGAATAAATTTTAGTTACATATAAAGAATGAACACTAATTTTCTTGTGTTTGTGATTGGAATAAAATCTATTTTTAAGACAATTAACATTTTATAATATTAAATTGTAACAATGTAAAATCTGTCAAAAAATCTACTTTGTAATTCCTTATGTAATATTAACTTTTTTTCAATTTGGTTCCCTAACTAAATGCAATCATTTTTGGTATGAATGCATTTATGCACTTTAATTACAATTTTTCTATCTAAAACAAAAAGTTTGCAATAGGCAAATTTTGTAATAGGATTTCATTTGAGTTTACCCAACAATCTCATTATTTTCAACATATTTTGGCCAAAATCAACTATTTTATCAACATGTATCTTAAAACCCATTCATTATCAACTCTGTCTGTCAAGTTTTTAAATAGAGCCTAGCGAATATTGCTTCAAACACAACTCCATATTTGTTTTTTGTTTTTTTTGCAATTAAATCTTTTTTGTACACATTATTTAACTAATTTCTATTTTATAACATATATACTTGAGGCTGCTAATGATGTCAATTGAAAAAAATGAATATTTTATATTTTAAAATTATAGAACTAAATATTTAAATGAAGTTATTATCACTAATAAAAATGAATGTGACCATTAGCTGCATGTTATCTATTGAAAATGTTAGAGCAATGGAATATTAGATTTTTAAATTTTATTTGATTAAAAAAGCACACATCTAAGAAGAAAGAAAAAAATCTATAAGTTAATAAATTATCTATTGTTATTAAAATTTTAATGAATATTTTACTTACTATTCTCACAAAAGTGATTTTTTCAAGCCAGTAAAAGCTGCTTCATGTTATTGTAACCATTGCAGATCTAACCTTCTAGAGGTATTTTTTTTTTAAAAATAGTGTTTTCAAAGACAATCTATTATGAGTAACAGTATTTGGTTTTACAATAAATATTTTACAATAAGATTACATCATAATCTTTGATAATATTTTTGCTTTACAAATTAATTGTTTTGCCATACTCTAATATACTTAGCCAATCAAAAATTAGTTATGTCCTTCATAGCTTATCATAACAATAGAAGCTACTGTCAATCAAAAAGAATGTCAGTATAATACTGACACTTTCTGGACTTTTTTAAATTTAACATAAAATTGCAACTTCATGTAAAAGTGAATTATATTTCGTCATTCACCGTAATATAACGTAGATAGGCTTAAAACAACATAGGAAAGATAATGGTCACAGCACTATCACAATGCCTAAAATATCAAATATTAGAGTGACATCTAAGCTGTAAACTATGATATAATTAAAATCTGCAAAAAAAAAAAAAATTTTAATTGTATTCCTGAAATAATTTTATTTTATTCCTAGATAAAAGATAGAATGTAAGAAATAAAAATAACTGTAACACACAAATGCTCATTGCTTACTTTAATAGGGATTTTTTTTTACATTACATTAGTAATAGCATTTTTTTTTAATTTTTAAAGAGTAAATATAAAATATATTATTAATAATGAAAAAAAAAAGCATTAAAAATTTAAAAATTGGGACAGAAAAAAAAAGCATTGTTACTAAAGGTAAAAAGGTGTTTTTATTCTTTCTACTAATAATTTATATACTTTTAAAATATTTAAAATATTTATATTGTTATTAGTTTTAAATGTTTTTTTCTTTTATAATAATTATACTAAAAACTCAATTCAAACTAAAAGTTATATATAATAATCACCCATTTTAATATTCAACTTAGTTTTATTTAACCCTCTATGTTGTTTTATTACCTTTTATAATCTTTAGTGTTAAGAGTATTTTTACTTGAATTCAGAGTCATCTATTGCAAGCTTAATAATTATAGGACATTGCATGGTAGTGCTTTTATATCTACATCCAATAATTTTGAGAAATAGTGAACTACTTGTGGCATCTATGTTACATTTAAAGTAAGATACTTATGCCATATTTATAGTTATATTATTTAAAGTTAATAGTATTTTTTTTATTTTGGAAAGTCCAGAGCAATTTCTTCACAGCGCATCTATGATTTAAAACAAAGACATTTTATATCTTTTTTTACAGTTATATTTTTCATGTTGAAGAAAATCTGTCTGATGATGGTACAATGTATCATTTTGTAAAAACATCGTCTTATTATGTCAATTAGTTTTTTCTCTTCTACAATAATTTATAAAGATATACAAGCCAATAATATTCTTTGATATGACATTGTAGATATTTATTATTGCTTATTATTTGACAACATTATTCACTGTATAGGTTGGATGTTGATTGGCTATTTAAAAAAATGTGCTAAACTTGCTTAGAACTTGAAAAAAAGATTTATCTAGCCTGAATTTGAACCCTGGATCATGGACATAATTGGCAATATTCTAATCATTATGACATATGACATTTTGATACTTGTGAGTTTTCAAGTAAACCAAGATGGCAGCCTTGATTTTTGATAAATATACAGTTTGGGGGGAGGGGGGAGAAAGGTTTACAAAAAAATGCCTGCTAAGAAACAACTTATTTAATAATTATATTTTATTTTTTAATAATGAATTTTTTTTTAAAAAAAATCATTATGAAAAAATTAATTACAATATTTACAATTTATATCTTTGTTTATTTTTGGATTAGCTTATTCACAGAAAATTGAAAATATAAATATAATATTTTCATTTTCATATTCATGTCCGCAGCGTACATGACCATTAACGTGCAGTTTTTGGGAGGGCAGAATCCCGTACCTTTGGAAATAGTCCACTGTATTACATTGTGTGACAGGAACATCCCAAATTTTTCTTATGACAATTTACCAAAAAAAAACTGCAGACAAAAAAGAACAATCTGAATTGAATCAAAGTATGACAATGTTAAGAGCATTGATGGTCGAGAGATGAGCGATGGCTGCCTTACAAGCAGTTGTCCCGGGTTAGCGGGCTCGCTTCCCGGCTAATGCTATGACACATGAGAAAAAAAAAGTATGTAAGTAAAAAATAAAAATTGAAATGAAGCTTCCTAATAAAATTTATTCAGAATTTATTTCTTTTTTTTTAATTTAACGATTGATTTATTAATTTTATTTTAATTTAACAACTATCATATTATCGTAGATTATAAGCCCTCACTCTCAAAACCGTATATTTATCAAAAATACGATCTGCCATCTTGGTTTACTTGAAAACTATCAAGTACCTAAACTTCTCTCAAATAATAATATAAATTTAATCATAATTATGTTGTCTATAGAATTTTTAAAAGAACCTAAACGGTTTGGCACGAAATCAAAGAAAGAACATTAAAAAATTTGTTTGTTGTTGTCATGGTAAAAATATTATCGAGATAAATTTAATATTTGTATAAGAACATGATATTATATATGTGCTAAATACTATATATATGAGAAAATAATTTAAAGTTTTTTAAGCATTCTGATAATAATAAAAAAAGAGTTTAAAATAGCAAAAAAGGAGTAAAAAATTAAGAAAATAATTATTTGATTAAAAATGACAGTTGAGATTGTATTTCAGAATGAGAAAAAAAATGAAAGAAATTAATCACATATTTTTTACAGATGTACTTTGACAGAAAATCATAATGCATTAGGAAGCTATTCATAAATTCTTTAAATGTACAAATTCTTTTTAAAAGATACAATTCCTCATTAATATAACATTCTTTAATTCTAAATAGCAAAGAAATAGATGAAAGAAGGTCATTTAAATCATCAATATCTTGAATTACAACAGTGAACATAATAAAAATCGCAGCTGAGAGTAAACAAACATTATCATTTAAATATTTTTTATGCATTAAAAAAAAAGAAACATAAAAAAAAAAAGAAATAACTAAAGGAGAAATTAAAAGGAATTAATAAAAAAAATAACCATAAAGCAGCAACTTCAGTATCATTAAAATGTAATTTTTTTATAAATTAAATCTCTGCAAGAGATATTACTCTTAAACTCGATATTAAATAAAATTTTAATGAATTTAAATTGTACACTTATTTGATGTATTTTAAAATGATACTATGTGTGACGAGTTCCTCCGATTGAAATGATTATGGAAACTGTTATTATGGTTACTATTATAACGTGGTTATTGATGATATAACATGTTAATATTCTGCTACATCACGTGTTATTAAAACATTGCATTATTTAGATAAAACTTCAAATATGCTTCCAAGAGCAGTTCTTTTAACCCTACTCTAGTGCTGTTTATTATAAGCTAGACTAAACAGTTAATATCAGATGGTATAATACTACAATATACCCATTTCCAAATTGGTTTTTGGCTTTGGTTTTCATCAGTGATGATTAAACTACAAAGTCAGAAATAACAAACGATAAATATCTTCAAATTGAAATAATAAGAACTTAAACACTTAAATTTTTCTAATCAAAGAAAAAAGCGTCCACAATTGGCATAAACATAAGATCTTTCAAATATATATAAACTGGCCCAATCTTTGAAATTAAGCAAATGAATATGTTTGTATGCAAAATATTATAATTTTTTTTTGAAATTCAAGCTACTAGCTTGAATAATATAAAATAATAAAATATAGCTGCTAGATGTATAAATGTAATTGTTTTAGGTTTGAATCCTACACCTAACTGATGAAGGCAAAAGACAGAAAATGATTTGGGAATAAAAATATTATTGTACTGTACCATCTAGTATTCATTGATTACTCATCTTAAAATAAATAACTCTAGAATACAATAAATATAAGTGCTTTTGAATTAATAAGATTATTCAAAGAAACAAAATAAGACAAAAATAAGTACAAGTACTTTTAATCCACCACATAGCAGTTTCTGGTAACTATATTTGGGTTATCTCTACTTACTTTGAATTAGAGTTTTATTTGAGCCACAAAAGTATAATTTATTTAATTATTTATTTTAATTTATTATAGGATTACATAGCTGCATTTTAGATTATTTTATAATTAATCCATATATATTATTATTCGATGTAAATTTTGACATCATAGTTTTACAATGGGCTTATAGAGGGCGTTTAAATTCTCGGATTTAGAATAGTATAATTTACAGCTCTATATGCATAATTGTATTTGTGATCTTAATATAAAATGAAGTTAATTAAGTTTTTTCTCTGATTAGAATATAATTTTGTGTGAGCGCTTATCAATTTTAAAAAATGTAATACATTAAAAATTGTGAATTTCATCCATCACTTTCAAATAAAATAATGCAACCTGTCTGGAATTGTATATATGTATTTGTGGCAAGATTAATTAAAATTCAATTGATTATAAGTCTTTCTTTTATATATATATATGTCAAAGCATTGACCGGGAAGTGAACCGGGACCGGCTGCTTGGAAGGCAGCTTCTTATTGACTATGTCTCTTAAGGATAGTATTAAGACAAGATCCATCCCTACTATTAGACTTTCATTATTTATCAACTATGCATTATGGTCTACTCGTTGTAAAATGGTTTTCAATCCCAGTGCAATTCATGAGGGAAAATTCTTTCTGAATAAACTATAAAATTTAAAAACCGTGACATGCTCCTAGCTCCAAAAGGTTTATTTGAGGAAACATGGACTCTGATTGCATTGAAGGAATGATTGCTGGTAAAACGCTTTGTTTCTTCTGTCTAAGATATTGCTGAAAGTGATTTTGTTAATAGTTCAGATCCTTAAGTTATCAAAATGGAAAGTTTTTAACTGAACTCATCAGATTTAGCATAAATACCTAATCCTTCATAGTTGTAGTGATTTTTCCAATGGTGATCTGACCAAACTTTAGATTGACTAAGTGACTCTTGGTAGTGTGAGGCAATTTGTCTAGGTGAGTTGGGTGAGCTTAATTAGCCTACTTGTGCACTATCAGTATATCAGGTATTCAGGTTTACTTCTTGCCCAGAATAATACTATCTTAGATTTATTTATTATCATCTAAGTCTTTTTTATGTTTGTAATTCTAGCTTTCCTTTTCAATTTACCATGTACACATAATTGTCACTGTAAACATTGTACTTGTTTAATAAATATTGAAAAAAAAAAGCATCATAATTAAAAACTGTGTATATAATATATATATAGATAGATAGATAGATAGATAGATAGATAGATAGATAGATAGATAGATAGATAGATAGATAGATAGATAGATAGATAGATAGATAGATAGATAGATAGATAGATAGATAGATAGATAGATAGATAGATAGATAGATAGATAGATAGATAGATAGATAGATAGATAGATAGATAGATAGATAGATAGATAGATAGATAGATAGATAGATAGATAGATAGATAGATAGATAGATAGATAGATAGATAGATAGATAGATAGATAGATAGATAGATATAGATATATATATTCTAACCTTGCTCTATGTGTATCTTCACTTCCACATAATATATGGTATAAAATAAAATAGTTTCTAGCTCAGTTAATAATTAATAACTAAAATATTCAGCATTAAAATTAAAATATTTCACTAGATCAAATTTACAATACGAATAAGGTTCAGTTTATAAAAATAAATTAAATAAATATTTAATATTTTCATGAGACTTGAAGTGAAAATACAGGTGACAAGATAGATTACATTGAGCCAATATCCTACAGGATACTACCTCAATGGCATAAGAACACTATCCCCCTTATTATTATTTTAAATAACAAACTCATAGTATTCTTACGACTTTAATAACTTCTACTCACTAAGATTAAACTAATAATTAAATCTTAATCTTCTATTTGTAATAATCTAGCTCAAATAAAATAATCTCAAGTTCGTAAAGTTTATTCTAAGTTAATTTAAAAATACGGTAGTAAAATATGAGAAGGGATTTTATGTCATAATCTACTACACTGAAACTAATAATAATAAATAAAAGTAATAATATTCTTCATTGTTTAACTAATTCTGTATATCTTTTCTTTTTACTATAATTTTATTACCATAATAAAATAATAAAATAATATAATATAATCTTATATCTTCATGTAATGATATAATAAATACGTGGTAGCATTTTAATAATCTGACAAACAAAATATGTATGGCAACTGATAGCATATAATTTAATATAATATTGTGATAACAGATTTATGACCAATAAAATTATGTAAAAATATGATTATTTAATTAAAATGAATATCAATAAAATATTTAAATTCTTAAAATAATTCTCTATTTATCTTTTGTGCAAAATTATATATTTGTTTCGATTATTATGCATATATCGTGTTTTCATGCAGCGATGTGGAGACACAAAATTTTTGAAATAACAAAATTTAACAAAGTTTATTACTAACAACAAATAAATAACAATTTATTTACATTATTTACAGTGGATATCCTTAACCTTTTTTACTTTACAGTTTGATCTACCGGGTTATAAAAATAATAATTTATATTTCAACCATGTCTTTATTTAGATTTAGGACAAAATTAAAAAAAAAAAATGTTATTATTTGGTTTCTCATTATGGTTAACTTATTACAAATATATTTATCTACTTTATTAGCAACAGCATTTTATCCTTAATATTATTAAACTATCTTATTTTAAAAATTCATACTTAGAAAAACATTCTATAGAAAACAAAATTTTATAATGAATATGGATTTCTCAAAATATATAAAAAAAAATTCATTTTGCAAAGACAAAGATGTTACACAAAATATTATCTAAAATTCAGTACTAGATTTTAGTATTTATCACACAATGTTTACTAATCATAATATATTCTTCTTTAAGCCTTACTTTAGTATGATATAAGTGTAATCATCAATACATGTCTGTTAATCAATAAACAAAAAATATACTATGCATATTGTTTACATAATTTACTTTGTACTATTGTATTTTAAAATATGCAATACTTATTTTTTCTTAAAAAAAATAATACTAAAGCATTTAAAATTACTATCACTTTAAAGAAAATATCTTTGTTTAGATACCTTATTTTTAAAAAAAATTATATTTCATTTTCAAAATAAAATTCAAAATATATTCTATGATTCTTTTCTTTCCTTAGGATACTTTGGATCTTCAATTTTAAGTTATACTATTCTGCTCCTTATAAGCAAATAAACTAATCTTATACAAAAACGATAGCATAACCTTAGTTCTAAATTATTTATCATTTCTTTTAAAATATCTTACTAAACAATGCAGTTACATGAAATAAAGATAGTGAAATTGATGCATAGGATTAAGGAAGAAAGCTAGAGTATTACTCTTAACATATCTCAAAATCATGGTACAGTGCGAAGAGGTATGGCATTTACCTGCCTAATATCCTTTAGTACAGGGACGATGTTAAAGCTATTTCTTCAGCTTTATTAGAACATCAAATATTTAAAGTAATATAAACACTGTCCAAATAAAATGTGTATCAGTCATAGGGCTTTGTTAACTATGCTGATAACCACATAAAGACTAAATATTATTCCCATTCCTTATCATATCCTATTTTAAAACTACATCATCTTGGTTTCCTACTAACTATAGTGCTTCCAAGCCACTATCTCAACATTATTTCTCAAGATTTTTCTACATCTTACATTGATAAATAACTATCTGTATTTACAAAACAATAAATAAAATTCATTAATAGTTAAACAATCTTACTATCCCATAAGAAAAGTTGCTTACTTAATTGCTCTGTATGTTTAATCATATACAATCTACTTAGACAATATTTGAATATCCAATGACATGAAAATTTTAAAAGAATCACATAATTATTTGTTATGTTGGATTATATCACTAAATAAAAAAAAATTGTCGTATGCATATTTTCAAATCAATCCTATCTCATAATGTTTTTTAAAATGTTGTATGAAATGCGATACATATAAGTATAAACTTTTACACTTCATTCTTCCAATTTATGGATGATCTAAAGAAAACAAAAAAAATATATACATTATAAATTATCAATAGCTACTATTATTACCAATAACCTTTATCTAGTCATCGTGTTCAGTAGGCTTTTCTTTATCCACTTGAGCATTGCAGATATAAAAAAAAATTCACACCCATACACTTTATATTAAAATATTTTTAGCTAAATTATTAGATTGTTATATTATAAAATGTTAATATTAATAAATTAATGTTTTTTTATGTTTTTCCTAATCTTATATAAAAATTTAGATTTAAACTAGGTTAACAAAATAAAAAAAATAAAAACTATAGTTACATATTTTCTTGACAATAGTTCCTGATAAATCCAAAATGCTTATTATTTTCTCTAGAGTTTTCCAAAAATGTTCTCCAAGCGCGTTAAAGTTTAAAATAAAAATAATTATTAATCCATTTAATAAAATTTATAGAAAATAATCCTTGGTTTTAGTATTTAGGACGATAATTATTAAATCATAATATTAATTAATCCCATGAAGCTTCTTAATCTTCTCTACCAATATTCTTTGCGTATCCGATGCATCAATCCATCTAATTTAACTTTAAAGTATTCGATAAACTTTTAAGTACTATTTGTATTTCCATGGATCCATTTTTTTTATTCATCTATATGTTCACTTTTTATCTATGTTTCCTTCTTGATACATTTAAACTTTCGTTTGGTATTTTTTTATAAATTTATTTTAAAATAAAACTTCAAGTACTTTTGAACAAATCTTTTCCAAGTACATTTTAAATAATTTGAAGAATGGATATTTTAATATCAAAATGCTTCTGTAACATATTTTCCTGGGTTCTTTATTTAATTCTTGAAAAATATTTTTTTAAAAAATGTTACCTTCAGAAAGGATATAACATTTTATTCCTTTGAATATCATACTATGTAAAATAATTCATGCAATATATACTATCTTATTACCATTTAAAATAAATCTTGGATTGGCTTATAAATAATAATGCGTCTCCAATTTTTTCATTAGACTACGTATGATGTCCGTGCTGTGGTTTTTTTTTTATGTACCAAAAAAGTTCTCCGGTTATGCATAAATAAAGCTGTATCAATAAATATTTCAAATATTTCTTCAGTATTACAATTTATATCCATTTTATTTTGTAGTATATCCATTTTTATTGCGTAGTTTAGGTTAAACTTTTAGATAAAATATGATTGATAAAGGAATTTTAAAAATTTAACAAAGCATGTTAAACAAAATTATTAAAATATTTTTTTTTTAGTTTACACTCTCTTTTTTGCAAGTTACTTTTAAAATATTAATTAATTTTTACAAATAAATTATGAAATAGCTGAAATACACAGGCTTATATATACCTGTGTCTATATATGTAATAGACAGGGTATGAGCACAGACTTTCACATGACCCACCACTCTCCACACCATCTCATAACACTGATACACCTGAACACAATTATGAGAAAGTACTAAAAAAAAAATTGACTAAAATAAAAAAATTAAAAAAAAAAATACTATCTCTTTGAGAGCTGCTAATATACCTTTCTCCGGTTTCAATACATTATTAATCTCCCCCGATAACTTAGTTACGACGCTATTTATAGTCTGTAAGAATACCTATTCCTATTGGTTAATTCTTACTTTAGCTTGAGAACAAATTTACATATTTTTAGTTTATAGTAGAATTAAATTTCAAAATTAGAAATCGTGACGTAATGAACTTAAAATATTATTTAAAATACCACTTTTAATTCAATTATAACTTTATTTAAATTATTTTAATCTTTTAAAATAACTTTTAAAATAACATTTAATAACTTATTCCATTTCTTAATATTCAATTTATTTATTTTTATTTAAATAAAATATTTAATTTTTATTATATCTGTATTCGTCTTTATTACATTATTTAAAACATTACATACGATAGTTAACTTAATGTTTAATACTATTTACTTTTATGATAGGCAATAATTCTATCCAATTCTATAACATAACTTTTAAAATATTTTAAACTTTGTTATTATTTCAAACAAGCATGTGTGTGATAGTATACATTAAAAGTCACATGATTATAACTTTGACAGACGATTTTCAATCTATTTCTCTGCCTAGATTTATAAAATTGATACACTTATTATATTATATAAAATAATTATAAAAAATTTGGAAGAACAATTTAGAAAATATAGAATTAAATATAATTATCACCATCATAAAGTTTATTTTAAAAATATACTATATTAATTTTTGTTTATTAAATATGATTATAAATTTAAACACTGTATTTATTAACTTATCAGTCTTAAACTATTAAAATCGAATTTATTAAATATACTTTTAATATTTATAGCTGTGTTATTTAATATGGCCAGCTTTTACAACCATATGAAACAATATTTAAAACTTTACCTAACTATTTTTTAAATGATTTTATATACTACGTATTTTCTTTAGCTTTAAATTGTACTTTAAAAATATAATCGACAAACTATAATTAATGTATTAAAAGAACATATTTTAAATTTAAAATTTTTTTTAGTAATTAACTGTTATAAACTATTACTGACCTATAGAAAAGGGCACAATGTATATATATATATATATATATATATACACACACTTTCAAATAAAATTAAAAATATCTTCTTAAAATAATTGATTTAACTCATTGACTGCTGAAAATGTCATAATTACTTTTTTATAATATGGTTATTCAAGAACCAAAGACACCAAAATGTATGGGTACTGAACTGGGTTCAAACCCATATGACTATATAAGCTAGTGGGTTTGGATTGAAAAGATTATGGTGTTTTCAGTTTAGGATTCATAGTTTTGTGTTTAAGTGGAGATAAAAGGTGGCTGCTGGAGGGTTGCATTAGCATTAGATCCTAAGATCTAGGCACAGTGCTCTCAGATCCAAGGCTCCTCATTGACAAAGGCCACAAGCCAGAAACCAGTATGGGGATATTGGATGAGTAGACACTAGATGGGAATTTTATGCATAAGCCTTCTGGCATTCATTGATTACTCTAGCTTGCTGTGTGTGGCAATACGTATAGTGAGTTTTGCCTGTTTTAAATTATTGGGACAAAATTTTGACAATAATATGAAATTACATACAAAATATTAAATATTCCATAAAGCTAACATGCTATAAAAAATAATATATCTAAACAAATAATAAAATATACTAATTAGCATAAATTAAAAATAAAAAAATAAAGATTTCAAGCATTTTAAAATTTTGATATGTTAAAGCTATAAAAAGAGTGTTTTTAATTAAAGTTATTCTGCATAAAGCTTATAATAAAATGATATATAAGGTTACTTACCAATTATTTGTTGTTTGGAGTGCTTTTGGTAGAAATAACAATACTAAAAGGAAATATTCCTATGTGTTTGAAAGAAAGGTTTTTAATAAATGTGTTTTATTAGTACTTACTTATGGATCTGAGACTTAGACACTTAATACAAGAACATTACAGAGATTTCAGACCACTTAAAGAAATATGGATAGGTAAATCTTAGGAGTAACAATAACAAATTGAAAATGAAGTATATGGATAAAATAACAAACAGATATTGCTACATCATGGAAAAAATTAAATGACTAAAATGGAGTTGGGTTGGATATAATACTAGAAGAGATGATAACAGATGGACAGTTGAAATCTTAAAATGGATTCCAAGAGATTGTAAAAGACTTGAAAAAAGACCATTTGTGAGATGGATGTATAAAATAAGGAAGTGTACAGAAATGATGTGGATAAAAGAAGCTAGAGATCAGAGAAGATGGATTGAATTTGGAGAGACCTTCTTCCTACAGTGAATTGATTATGGTTGAAAATGATGATGACCAATTATTGATAATAAAAAATATTTTTGTTTGCAAAATTAAGCATACTGGATTGGTTCAGCAGGCTTTCTATCTGAAATAGATGACATCTATGTAGAGAATATTTCTTTCCTAACAAAATAATTAATACATTATAAATTAATTTGTTGTCAGGCATTTATCTAATAATAACACAAATAAATATAAAAATAAATAACTGACTGAATTTGTTCTATTTATATCCACTTCTCAAATGTGGGCATATAGTATACATGTAGAAACATAGTTTGTAAATATTATATGACTTTTATGCAAAATAATATTTAAAAATATATAATTAATGTAGCACGATAAACGTATTTTTTTGTAATTAAAAAAAATTGCATTGAAATAACCCATTTGGACATTATATAAAAATATAATTTGTAAAATTTTACATATTTAAAAACACCTATCAATTTTTTTTAACAAATTCCATTAATGAATTCTCCATTTATATATATAATATAATGACTGTGCTAATAGCTCTAAACAAGCTTTTCCGATAAATGCCAAAAGAGAAAGCATTTAAAATACCTATCTAAAATTATCCCTATCCCCAAACCAGTCAGCTCAAAATTAGTTTGGGGATATGGATAATTCTAGATAAAGATTTTAAATGCTTTCTCTTCTGGCATTCATTGGAAAAGCTTATTTCAAGCTATTTGCACCTCATTATATTACATTTGTAGTACAAGCTTAATAAGTTAAGTCACATGATGTATGACTTGATTTTCTTAATATTATAGTTTTTCTTTTGAGGCTTTGGCAATGTTACATTACAAAAGCTATTAATATATGGTATATCTGAATTTAGTTCAGTTTCATATGGCTATTTAAGTTAAATAGCTGGATTTGAAGACATATAGATGTCTGAACATTTTACATTTTCTACTTAATAGTTAAGTATTAAATAAATACTGCACTTGAGTTAGATCTAGTGTCTGAATGTCCTAGTACCCCACTGAAAAAAGTCATCAGCTTAAAAACAGTTTGGGGATAGAGATAATTCTAGATTCAGATGTTAAATGCTTTCTCTTCTGGCATTTATCAGAAAAACTTATTTAGAGCTATTAGCACTGTCATTATATGACATTTGTAGTGCAAGCTTATTAAGTTGAGTCATGTGATGTATGACTTTATTTTCTTAACATACATATATATATATATATATTTTCAAATATCATCAAGAATCAAAGTTAATTAAGTCCATTATGATGTTTGTTTTCATTTAAATTATAATAAATAATAAAAATATCTTATATAACTGCTATATAAATATATATATAAATTAATAATTATATATAAAAAGCCCTTTTGACATATGGTTTTGTGCCCTTCTCAATAATGGAAATAAAATGTCAACAATAACTAAATAAAACAAAAAAAATGAAATGATCATACAGAGATTCAATAAAAGTTAAAACAAATTTCTATAAAATATAACAGTATATAGAATAAATAAAAACATACTATATACAACTTTATATATCCTATCCTATTATATTATTTTCCATTTATTTTTAGTTTACTTGTTATTAACTAAATTTATTGAAGTTTTATAAATGTTCATACAATTATTTACGTTATATTGAATATAATGTGTTTGAGATATTTATCTTTTTTTTAAATCTTCAATGTAATTTAAAGGTTTAACCATTTTTGTAGCATCAATTTTAAGTCCATATGTTAAATAGTAAATATATAAAACAAATTTATCATCACACCTATTAATTGCATTGCTATGTTCTTTGGCTCTTATCTCTGTTTCCCTAAATGACCATAATAAATCATATTGTAATGGTCACAATTAATTTTATATACAATTTTTTTTTGTATTTTATATCATTTTTTCGTTCATAATTATCTATTAGTATTTCTTGACTTACCATTTTGACCATTCAATATTTATATGTTTATCAATATAATTTGGGTTTTTATTAATGAATTATAAACTTTGGAATAATATGAAAGTTTGAACCACTTTTAATTTGAACTACTGTTGTTGTTGTTGTTGTTATTATTATTATTATTATTATTATCATCATCATCATCATTATTTTTATTATTATTATTATTTGCATAGAAATATTATTTAATGAAGATTTTTTATAAATAAAAAAATATATTTTTAATATTTTTAGAGTTGTATCTATAGTCTTTATAAAATTTAATAAATTTATTCATTTTTTAAATCTGCTACATTTTTTTATCGGCATTATATTTACTATTTCTATATATATATTTTTTACTAAAAGTTTCTAAAACATTTTGAAAATAATATTGAAAAGTACAATAAATTATTTCCAATAGATATGAATGCATAATGTGTTCTAAGGCTTTCAGTGCATTCCCCCAAATAATTTCACTTCCAAAGGCTGAGGAATCTTGGAGGATGTTGGAAGATTTAAGATTACACTTAATCATATTTAGTAATATCTGAGGACTTGGAGCAACTTATTGAGAGAGTTTCTTTTAAAATGTGCCTGTGAATATCATATTGTCATAATTTATAGTTTAAAATTTGTCTGTTGCATATAATGTCTAATATTTTATTTTTTCTATGAGGCAATTTAATTTTCTACAAAGTACTTAACAATTTTCATTCAAAGTGTTATTTAAAATTTGAAATATAGGCATTCTTATATCTAAAACATAATTGTAAATATAAGGGATTTGAACTCAGACTACCAAGCAATCTTCAACTATTTACACTATCTCATACTACTGATACACATGACCACACACATGTAGATAGGATAAATAATCACCAACATACATATTTTGTGATGAATCAGCACTTATCAGTTGGTCCAGATTATCATCTCTTTCACACATATATAATCAGTGCTCATATTATAAACATATGTGGGAGATGATAATCTGGACCAACTGATGAGTGCTGGTTCAGCACAAAATACACATATTTGTGATTATTTATCTTTTCTACATGTGTGTAGTCATGTGTATCAGTAGTATGAGATAGTGTGAATAGTTGAAGGTTGCTTGAAAGTCTGAGTTCAAATCCCTTATATTTTCAAAGTTTTATTATAATTAATAATAATTTGGCAGAACATTTACAATGGAGTGACAAGAAATGTTTTAGTAGGACAATACTCAGTTTGCAGGACTCATATGATATCACTGAAAAATTATACTATTGACATTTTTTTCAGGTTACAGATGTGTTTTGTTTTATATAGGTTATCACAGTATTAAATCCAATAGATGATGTTTTTGGAATGATTCACAGCTGAGAAAAACAAAAAAACATAAAACAAAACTACTACTGTCAATTTGTCTCATGGACATCACATGTCTGTTCAAGCCTATGCAACTAATCTCAATCATCATCCAATCTTACTTTCTGAATTTGTGTTTATTAATGAAAACATGAAACTCGAAGCTTAAAATTAGTTGAAAGGTTGCAATATATATAAAACAATTCTTAAATATATAACATTTTAAATTTAAAAATGCTATATGTAACACTATTGAAGGCAAGATATAGTTAAATAATCTGCTTAAATTCAATCTTTTTTTTCTGATTTTTACTTCTTATCTGAATAGTATCATTTTAAAAACTGCTCTTACACACATCAATCAAACCAGTGAAATAATCAATTATGTTTGGAAAAAAAGTACAATGGTAATTATAGATATATAAACCAAATTTTTATTAAGTATTGCCTTTTGGAAGAATAGCTAACTTGATTACAAGTTCACTTTAAATTTAGTATTGATGAATATAACGTTTAGAAATTTCATTTCATTCTAGCATAACAACACCCGAAAAAGAGGAGAGGAAAAAATATGACTATAATATTTGTTCAATATTTAAATCAATACAATTTAGATTCCTTTTTTTAAAAAAAATAAAAACATTTAATAATTTTATTTGAGCAATGAAAATAATCTAAAATATAATTAAAAATAACTTAGCTCAACAATCTAATGTGTTGAGGTGGTGTTTCCATTGCACAGATAAGCTATTTATCATCACTTTATTAAAATCACATTCAAAACTTTTAACTTCCATTTGAACCATTACTTCAAACTTACAATAAAATCTTGTGACTTCTCAGCACATCAGCAATATCTACTTACAAAGATAAGTTTTTGGGTTGACTATATAACTTATCTGTAAACTACAAATTTAGAACATGGTTCATTTATATTTTGTGAGCTTTCAGTAGAAAACTGTTCATTCTGAGGTATTAATATTGTGTTTATCTGTATCCCTCTGTCAATTACTTTTCTCTGTTATATCTTTCCATTAAAACAATTCATGCATATCTTTACAGAGTCAGATGCTTCTAAAAAATCAGACTCATGTTCAGCACAAGAATAATATATTTAAATAAACACAAATAGTGGTTTGTTATTAGAAAATATTAAACTACCAGTTTTACAAAGAAATGTCAATCCACATTATAAATGAATCCCTCTTCTATTTTAACTTTAAAACTATTCATTTCCTATTTTCTTCTTATTCTGATCTGTTTCATTAGTAACTCATACACAGACCATGTTTCAAATAACAATATTGTATTGCTTTCAAATTTACGCAACCAGTTTAATTATAAATACTATATAGTGAGTTGAACTACATAACACAACAAATTCATTAACAATTATAAAAAATATACTTTATTCAAGATGTTACATTTATAATTTAAATTTATAACTACTTTACTAAAAGACAATTTTACATCAGAGAAAAGTAATACTATTCACACAATGTATTTCATGGAATCACCCTCATCAGGTATCCCAGGTATATATGGCTTATAAAATTCTTATAATAGCAAATTATATACTATGAGTATATTAAATACCATATCTTTATCACTTTATAAATTTTTTCATCATATAAAAAATAGCTGTTAGTATTTATTATATATAAAATAGACTATACATTAAGATAAAAGTCACTTGTTAAGTTCCCTCCTAGTAAAATTTAGATTTTTAAAAAAAAATAAAATGATAATGTTTATTTACAAAAATAAATAAATGAATATATACAAGTATAACTTTAGGCAAAAAAAAAAGTGTTTTAATGATTTTTTTTTTACACTTTTGTTACAATACCCTAAAATAAAATGTATATTTGCATGTATATGTGTGTTTGAAATGTGTAATACATAAATATGATGATCATATTTGAACTTTTAAGCTTAATATCTAGCCTAAATGCTATATTAAAATAAATTAATTAATAAATAATCAGATTTTTTTTAAAAAACTACCACTTTCATACTTAAATAATATTAACCCACATAAATACAATATATGCATTATATAATTTTTTTTTATTTCAGTACAGTTCAAAATATATTTACACAAATACAAATGTTACTCTTCTCTTACTAAACCCTAGTTGCGCTTTATGTAGAAAATATATATATATATATTTACAAAAAGTTTTAAACATAATATAAAATATACTACTAATAATAACAATAATAAATTACATTTCAATAATATATTAATTATATAATAAAAACATTGATTATATACTCATATTTTTTCTATATACTACCCCCCCCCCTTAACATTTTTTGATTTCTTTTTTTATTTCCCTATAATATTGTAAGCTGTTTAAGTCGATAGGTAAATTATTAAATAATTTAAAAATATAATGATTTCTAACTCTAGTTCAATAATTATTACAATATTTTGAAATGTTGTATCTGTTTTCATTAGACACATTTCAAACTGTTTCATATAATGTTTTTTGAACGTATACTTTGACATTCAAATTTTAAACATAAAATTATTAAATTTCGTATATTTCATATTTAACGTTAAACCTTATATATATATTAAATGTATTTTCTATACTAATTTTTATTGCACACATGAATTTTATTAAATTAATGATAAAAATTATTTTGTGCAAGTGTTAAAAAAGTTCAAAATTTATCCAGGCTATAAAAATAATGTAAATAACAAAAAACTGTTGTATTTTATATTTAAATTAATTTAAATTATATATTAAATATATAAAATTTGATAGTATATATTCAAAATGTGATTGCCAAAGTTTACTTTATCAAATTATGGTAATACATACAGTTTTTGAAATATGTCTGAAACTGTTAGTTTTTAATTTGTTTGGATATTTGGTCAATGTCTAAATTATATATATAAATAATTCTATATCAGCCAAGCACAAAAACCAAACTTTAACAGATAGATAAAACAAACCAATCACTAAGTGTAATCACTCTCTTAGAATAGATATAATTATCAGCATTTCCTAATCTTTAAAACATCATCGTATCTTTACCCCACTCTTCATATCTCACTGTATCCTTGAGAAAAACATCTAACAATTACTTCTAAGAACCCATTACCTTACTTAACATGTCACAATCATGATTTGAATATTCTTTTCTATACCCCATCATTACCCTGAATATAAAGAAAAAATGTTGTTGCCTATATAAGTTTTGTTGTACCAAATGTACTTGTGTTCATCTGAAAATTTGATAATTTACTTACTTCTACATCTCTTGGAATCCCGGTGGTGAATTGCTGGTTGACATAGTATCTACTTATTTTAACATTTGTTAGAAGGTTCTTATTCCAAGCTGCAATTAACTGAATTACATCAACAGTTTGACTTGAAAGTAATAAAATTAACTTTCTACAAAATATTTTCATATAATTTGTAGATCTTTCATAAAGTAAATGCCTGACATTGCTGTTAATATCAGCTTAAATAATATCTGGAATACACATATTTTGGTAAAAATTAATTACAAAGAAATACATGTTTTCATCTTAAGCTTAATATATATATATATATATATATATATATATATATATATATATATATATATATATATATATATATATATATATATATATAATATATATATATATATATATTGTGTGTGTGTGTGTGTTGTGTAGATTAGTAATCTGCATGCTTTAGCTTATTGACAGAATGGTAAATTCAAAAAGTCCATAGAATATAACTGGGTTGGTTCTCTCACTTCTAATGCTCAAATGATTTATGATTTCCAGAATAGCAAACCACTTGATTCTTTTAATTTATAAAAAGTACTTATAATTATATTAATAATTGTTATTAGTCATTCATCAGACTAATTATTGTCCAATAATGAATAATATTTCTGTAGTGTAATTTTTACCACACCACCCCCACCTCAGGTAGGAAATGGTTTAAGGTGTTAAAAGCTGATAAATGTGGTGAAAATTACACTGCAGAAATATTATTAGTTATAATTATATTTATAATAATTTAATAGTTTGAAAAAATAAGTGCTTCTTTATATATAAAGTTAAATGTTTCCAATATATAAGTAAACAATCTGCTAGAAAATTGATGAAGACTTTTTGGTTTCTGTAAAAAAAATCGATCTAATAAATTATTTTAAAGAATACTTGAAAATAAATCATAGGACAGCATTAAAAGTACATTTACTGACAATACCAGATTGTGAAGATATACTATCACTGATTTAATTTTTTATCTAGAAATCAATTTATCATAAGAAAATAAATAAATATATATATTAAAGTCGTCAATAAAATACTAGAGTGTCTGACTTTACAAAATCCATTCACTGACCATCAATCATATTTTTTATACAGTTGTATATGTCTTTATTTATTCACTTACTATTATATACAAAATATTTCTTAATTTTCCACATTACAATTATATAAATACATTTGAAAAAAAAAAGAGATAAAACATTTTTTTAATAAATAGCAATGCAGGGCATAAGTCTCCTTAATAGCCTTTCATAGAAAAACAGTGGGAAAGGAAAGATGGCTTTCATGTTTTCCAATTGCAAGTGGTGATGGTTTGAATGTTTTTTTTAAGTCTTGTTCTGTCCTTTAGTTAAATACAACAAAATACTCATTTACCAACTAATATAGGATGGTTAGCGAGATTGGTTGTAGGTCAGCCACCTGACAAAATAATCGTTAGTGTATTAAAATAATTTCACTTGGCCTCAATATAACCACAGGTTATAAATATGGTAGGTGATATGTCACCTTTCTATTTTGATACCCATTATAACCATATAGCTGGATTTTTATTGTATTTTTAAAACTGCTGCTTTAGTAATATTAAGCTCATCAAAGTATGGTTGGATCTCTAACAGTGAAATGCTGCAATAAATTGTGTTAAAAGATTTAAGCTATGATGAACCATTATCAATAATATAATATGGCATCACTCAATTTTAGGATTCATTGCCAGAATATTTAAACTAAAATAAGGTAACATAATCCATATCTTTGTTCTGAAGTTTACATGTTTTGATAATATGTCCTAATGTTTAAATGCCTATATTTTATTCAGTTGGCTAAGTATTCATTTAATATAGTTAGTTAATATCTTTATTTAAAGCGATTTATTTTGTTGTGTGTTTTTGCATTAAAGATTAATGTCTCGGATTCAAAAGCAAAAACTAGTATAAAAACATTAAAAAAAATACAACAATTAAAAATCAACTTTTATTGTAGGATGTTAGAATAAAGAAATATTTATATATTTTTAAAGTATACACTACTTTTAGGTTTTAAATTATTTGTACATATATTATTTTTTTACATAATATGTCCTAATATTTAAATACACGTATAGTATATATACTTAACTTAGATTATAATGGTTCAAAAAATGTTAAAACATTTTAAATAACAATACAGGTTTGAATTTGTAATAAAGAAATTTTATTTAAAGCTGAGTGCATTGAACACTAAATAGCATCATAATTATAGCATTCCATCAACAGATTTTTAATGATGTGGATGACTGAAGAGTTGGAGGATGGAGAAAATTGAAGCCTTTCTATTGCATTATGAAGAATTGCTATCTTAATATAAACTGAGAACTGATTATATATGTGTGTGAGAGATGATGATCCGAATCAACTGATGAGTACTTGTTCAGCATTAAATATGTATATTGGAGATTAATTATATTTTTCATATGTATGTGGTCATATGTATCAATTTATGAGATGGAGTGGATAGCTGCAGGGAGCTTGAGTTTAAATCTATTTTAAATTACAAATTAATAGTAACAAAATACATAAAATTTATATCTAGTTTAAAATATATATACTATACTTGTATTTAAATATAAATAAAAATTTTAAATAATTAGAAGATGCTTTAATATAAATAAATAACCTCTCTTTTATCGAAAATGATATTTAAAACGCACAGCATCAGGTTTTACATTTGATTAGATAAATCTCAGCTTGATATATATTGATAGTAATATTGTTAAATGTTATAAAAAGTGGGAGATTTTAAACTGCTTTGCACTTCAAAAATTTAAGTTTTATGTTTGATTAATATATCAGCTGGACGGTTTTCTATGATTCGCCGTTGAGATTTTATTATTGATAAAATTGATAGTGTAACGATCAAGTTTTGTCCATCTGTGTAACAGAATCGAGAATCCAGGAAAAAAGACTAAAACTGATGAGACCAGGAGTGTGATGTCCCAAATCCGACCATGCTTCAACTCATTTGCCAGAACTCTAAGACTCAAGACCCTGTGAATGACCATGCTTGAGGTTACCTGTACCTTTATCTTCCATGGCTGGCATAGAACAGGGAGAAACAGGAGACTCGGAGATTTAAATATATATATTAGGTAGTTTAATTGCTACCAGCATGAAATCAAAAATAACATTCATAAATTATAATCCATGGTAATTAACGAATAGATAGTCATATCATTTGTACATATAATTAACTAAGATTGAATTGGATTGAAATGGGAATGAGAAAAAAACATGAAAACAAAATAAATTTAACATATATTTATTAAATAAATAGAACACAAATTAATGTGGAAAAAGCATGCAGGCTTTATATTATGAGGGTTTAGCATGTCACCTCATTAAATCTTTAATTATTAATCATCATCATCATCATCATTATCAACCATTATCAATCCACTGCAGGCTGAAGGTCTCTCCAAGTTTAATCCATCTTCTCCGATCTTTAGCTTCTCTTCTCCACATCACCCCTGCACACTTTCTTATTTCATCCGTCCATCTCACATGTGGTCTCTTTCAGGGTCTTTTACAATCTCTTGGAATCCAGTTTAAAATTTTAATTGTCCATCTATTATCATCTCTTCTAACAATATGTCCAGCCCAACTCCACTTCAATCTTTTAATTTTTTCAATGAGGTCAGTAACACCTGTTTGTTCTCTTACCCATACATTGCATTTACGATCTCTTCTTGTTACTCCCAACATAATAATTTAATTAATATGAATTGATATATTTAAAGTATCACTAAGTGGTGCCGACATTAGGTTATGCCAATTCCTATTGAAAGTGGTAGCTACTATTGTAAAATACTGTACTTGTCTTAGGCAAAATATTTATTGTGTAACATTATTAACTTATTAAATTATAAGCGTATAAATCAGGTCAGGGTTAAGATTAATAAACCAAAAGCAGAAATATCAGTTTAATACTGAATAATTAACTTATAGGACTCAGAATTGGTTATACAAGGTGACTGTCCAGTATAGCCCTGGAAAATTTATGATAATGGAGTGCCTTGCAGATAGATTAGAGTCAAGAGTTTTCATGACCAACACCGATACCCTGGGACCAAGCGTCTTGCTGCTAAAAGGTCAGGGTTGGCTAACACTACTGCCTGGAATTATGCATCAGGATTTAATTGTGTGCCCTCTGAAAGAATGTAGGATGTGATGGTTTTGCCCATAGTCCCATCTTAAGGGGAAGAGGTAGCAAAATGTTAAACATTGAACGATAATTTAAGATATCTAATCTGCCAAGTGAAAGTACAACTTTAATTAATATTTTAGAAATCCAGGGTATTAGCCTGGTCCATATTACTATTAAGAAACAATTATGACTATGCTATATATATAAGATCGGAAGAGTTTTATTATATATCATATATATATATATATATATATATATATATATATATATATATATATGAAATATAATAAAACTGTTGTTTATAGGTTTCAATCTATACATAGAAATTATTACAAAGTGGGAGGGAGTATATTTGATCCACTGACCAAAGAATTACTGGATACAGTTTCATATTACTAAGACTAGTGCATTATTATATTCATAAATATCAAAATGGTGGAAATTTAATAGTAAGCCACACCACATTTAGAATCAAATAATAATTATAGGAATTCAAACCAGGAAACATGGAGAATGTCATTAAGAAGATAGTTATGGGGAGATATTTGCAATTAAATCTCTAAATATTTATTACATTTAACTGCTTGCTGCTTCAAGGCATTGGCATATCAATAAAAAAATAACAGTAAAGGAGTATTATAGACACAACCACAGTGACAGAAAAAAAATAGGTTAGATTTTTTTATTTTTTTTTATTTAAAAAACTATATTTACATTTGATTCAGTGCATACATCGTAACAATCATTACTTTAAAAAATAAATTAAGTTCAAATGTATCCAGTAAATTACATTATCTCCACCTTTCATTTAATCAGTGTTCTGTAAGAGCATTCAGCTCCACATTTCACACCTTGTAGGAACATAACCACCCCATACCAATAAAAACGTTTTTACATTTAGTTTAAATAAGATATTTAACAGAAGATAGGTAAGTTATACAAATTATACCTTATTTACTTTAACAAGAATTTATAATGAGATTTTATAGAGTTTAGAAAGTTACATTAATTTTATCTTTATCTAGCTTTAAACTTTAAGTGAGGGTTTAACTTTAGTAAATAGTTAGTTATCACAAAGCTCTGTGGTTATGAATTGGTATTACTGAAAAGTTGCTGGACTGGATGAGCAGGTGTTGGCTTTTAGGTATTGTGTTGGTCTTCTTGAGTGGGCATATCATCTACATTATGTAAGAAGGCTGTTGCTGGATGGTTTTATGTTGCAGCTCCACTGGTTGAAGCATTGGCTGGCAGCGGGCACACTATTCTTCTGTGGATTTTTAGAAGCAGACATCACCTTTCTCCAGTCAGATCTTTCAAAGATCAATCTGATGTGGATTAGGTATAGCGATGCTTTTCTAAAACTTAATGACTCCATCACTCATGCTTACCTTAATTATATTTTTTTTATAAAGCACTTAGCTAGAGAAAAAATTATTTTGCCTGGAAACCCATTAACTCTAAAATATTACATTAAATTATAAGTTTTCCCGACTTGATCAAAATACTTTTGTTTAGGCTTCCAGTGTGCCTTAAATTTTCTTCTAGAGTGTCCAATAGTGCTGTTCCCGTGATTGTAATGAATACACTTTTGCTGCAAATGAATTTGAAATAAACTTTCAAACTGTGATTTGACCACAGGTGTGGTGGACTTAATGCAAATTTATTTATGGCTAATTTTTTATTTTTAACTCATTTAACTAAAAGCTTTTTGCTCTTTTTACAAAATTAAATCATGCCACTCTTTCTCTCTCTCTCTCTCTCTCTCTCTCTCTCTCTCTCTCTCTCTATATATATATATATATATATATATATATATATATATAGAGAGATATATATATATATATATATATATATATATATTATATAAGGTGAATTATACATCCATATTCGAATTTGTATTTAATAAATTTAATAAATTGACATTTCTACTATTTAAAATTGTAATGTAAATCATTCCTTTATAAAATATAACATTTAACCCATTAACACTTGCTAGCCTATGTATGTACAGCATGTATTCATATGTGCAAATATAATGCTGCACACCTAGCCATGATAATAAGGTTTATATGTTTATTTTTAGAAAATGAATATTTTAATAGGGTTTGAATTCAGTACAGATGGGTTTGGTTGTTAAACTAAAACATGCAATGGGAAAAGCTTGAACCTGACCATGGCAATAGTAATTTAAAATTCTTCAGTGATTATTCAAAATTTAAAAATTGGTTTAAAGTTTACCAGTACTGTGATTTAGCAGTATATAAGATATCTTTTACTTCACCAGTTAATTATGGATGTACCCATACATTGTACAAAATATTAGTAGCTAAAACCTTTGTTTAAGATTTGCATTTACACATATAACTTATTAATAATGTATAATAAAATCAAGAGTCAGGATTTTTGACAAGAGTAAATATTTTTGATTTTATAGTCAAATAACTGGTAAATCCATGTGAAAAGAACTATATGTTATACTCCCATTTTCATGACTTTCTTTAATGAATTGTGCTCTGACATGCATGAAATTTATATTTTCTATTATAACTTATTAATGTTTACAGTGTCATTTTATGAAAGGTAAAAATAACTCAAATATCCTTATGATTAATTTTAACTAAAAAATTGAGTAAAGATTAAGTTATATAACAGATAATTTAGATATTGTATTACATAATAAAATATTCTCTTGTCAAGTGCTTTTTTTCCCTAATGCTATATCTTAAGAATCATACTAATGTCAAATTGTATGAAGCAATCTGAAAAAAAACTTTAAACATTTAGGGATGTATCACCAAATTATTGAATGTTTTTAAAGTTAGAAACTTTGAATTAATTTGTGTCAGATTAAAGAGCTTTCAACAACCTCCATCTTTGTAGTTATCTTGAAAAAAAAGAGATTAACATTGTCAAGGTTTGAGCAGATTTGATCACTTGTTTTACTTTCTGATGATTAAGAATCCATAGGTACCTGTTAACTGATCATTGTCAGATGATTAAATAGACTAGCTATGAGCTAGATTTATGAAAAAATAATTCAAAGCTATAATGGAACGTAAACATATTTTAATATTTTATCTGGATAAATTTTAAATTCAGAGTGTGAACTTAGAGGCAAATGTGATAGTTTATGGTAGCACAAGAGGAATTAAGTATCTCCCAAAACTAAAAACTTCTGTTACCTTCAGAATGTTACTGCCTTGATAAAGACTAGAGAAACACAACTTCAAATCAAAATAATCTGGTCTTCATTTATAGGTTGTAATATAGCAGGACTCTTGATTCATTATAAATACTTAAACATATACTAAAAATTAAACAATAGGCTTAGACAAAACAATTTCACAGTAAATAAAATAAACTTTAGTTGCTGATATATACTAAAACATTTACTAAAGTAGATATTTTACCAACACAATTTTATAAAGCATAGATTTTGTAGTATGTTGAAACAAAAACATACCCAAAAACTGACACTGGAATTATCTTTAAGGAATCATATAAAAAACATTAATTAGGAATCTAATAACTTAAAAAACAATTATAATATTGTGTATTTGAAAAAAAAACCTCTTGAAAATAATAAATACATTCTTAATGCATATTTGGTTCTGAACACCATTGGTATATAAATCCATTATAAAAAAATAACATTGAAATATAATTAATGCTTTTGATAGCAGTGCTGAGTATTTGAAATGCATAAAGTATTATCATTTATTTTATTTTTTCACAATTTAGTGCCAGATCTATCATAGTTATTTAATATATAGGGTTTATGAGCACAGACTTTTACACCACCCACCACTCTTCACTCTATCTATAACACTGATACAGTTGAACACATATATGTTGAAAAGATAAATAATGAAACCAGCAAACATCAGTTGGTCCAGATTACCATCTCTACACATATATGCTATAAATGCTCATGTATATATTAAGATAGCCAATATTCATACTTTAATGGACAGGCTTCAATCTACTCCTCACTCCATCTCTTCAACCATCCATCCAATTGAAAATATGATGATGGAATGCTCAAAGGCCACCCTGAGGCCGAGAATCTTGTCACACCCATGTTGACCTAAGGTCAATCTGTCCCCTCATGTACAGAACATAATCCATTTAATATATATATATATATATATATATATATATATATATATATATAAAAGATGGGCAGACATCTCTACTATGTAATAATTAGGCACAAGTATATAATAAGCTTGTGTTTCAATTATTACATAGTTATTTAATTGAAAATCGAAAAATGAATATGGAAACGACATAGTTTCTCAAGAAAGTTTGCTTATTAAAGATACAACCTATGGGTAATACAAATTTAAAAAATGATGGTTGTGTTTTCATAACAATATTCACATGACATGCATGAACATAATATGATTAGGGATATAAATATAAGGGAAATAATAAGAATGAAAATGTAATCAATAATAAATTTAGCAAAAGCAATAAAAATCACATGATTTTAGTACGTCTTCATATTATATATTATTTTAAGCACCATATTTTTTACTACCTCTGTGCCAATTATTATAAGCTTTAGTTAATAATAGATGCAATATGATAGGATTGGGGCATATCCAGGTGCACTGTTTTAAAATTGAAAGCTTCTTATTGATGAAAGACCACAAGTTTAAAACTATTTTGGAGATATTTAATGGAACAGCACAAGATAGAAATTCATTAACAACCATCATAGGACATCTATTACTAATTATTAATGCTTTCTGTAAATAGCATAAAAATGATGAAAAAGCTTGTTTTTAAATTAAAAAAAACAAAGTTGAATGATAAAGGATGAAAACTGATAAACTTATGTGAATTGTATAATCTGAAGTTTGTAAATTGTCATTTAAAAGAATGACAATATATTGGAACAGGAGTATTGAAATTGGAGATGATGATATAAAGAGCATAATTTATACTATATTGGAACAGGAGAGATAGAGGTGATGATATAAAAACATAAAATAGACAATGAAAATACTACAGATATGAAGTTATCCTAGTGTCAGGATGATGAATTTACAGCTAAAGATTACTGGATCAACAAATAAAATGGCAGCTTTTAGTTTGTAAAAGTCACATGATCTTCAGAAGCCATTCATTTGATTATGCATAGTTTAATGCAGCAATGGAGTTATAGTCTCATTCGCTAAAATTTTCTCAATTGAATGTCAAGCTGTCACATCTGGTGTTACACCATTCACA
The DNA here is from genome assembly GCA_028023455.1 of Epiperipatus broadwayi. Taxonomy (NCBI): domain Eukaryota; kingdom Metazoa; phylum Onychophora; class Udeonychophora; order Euonychophora; family Peripatidae; genus Epiperipatus; species Epiperipatus broadwayi. The sequence continues at coordinate 1,588,933 of JAQFVV010012479.1, read as the reverse complement.
TGATTTTCAATGTATTTAATCATTTGGTTACTCAAAAATAAATACAAGGCTTTCAATAAAATATTACAAAAATAACAAATATCAAAATAAATTAAAAATGACATTGTCACATATTCAAGAAAGTTGATGAAACTCTTCAAATTTTTGTCAAATATATATTATGAATGTATGCATAAAATTCTTACCAATCAACCATAAAATAAAACTGAAATATTTCAATAATATAATGATGATTTTATATTAAAATATGCTGATTTGGTCTTATATTTATAGTAAAATTAATTTCTGGTTAAGTGCAAGAATAAAAGAAAGGTATTTGCATCGATATGAAAAAGAATGTAATGGCTTTATAAGAGATATTATTTTAAATAATTATTCTGAAAGGATATAGGGGTTATATTTTATGAGGTGAAATATAATTTTTTACTCACAGTCTTTTGAAATCTATCAAAATTAGACCAAAGATAAGCCAATGTATTCTGATCTGTTCAAAATTTATGCAAACATAATTTTGAGAGAAACATAAAAATAGATGTGTGAGATAGTTAAGAGAAACATAAGAATAGATATGTGACATAGAATGTGGACATATTTATATCATCTACAATTTTCTGATGATATTGATAACTTCAAATCAGATATAATAATGTAAATTAGATAAACAGATATTAGCAGAATACTAAATGGTGAGCCTTAAAATAAATTAGAAAAAAAGTAGAATTTCTGTTAAATGTCAAATAAAAATTGTTCCTTAATGAAAATGATATCACAAATCAAGATAATACTTTACAATTGAGATTAATCTTTGAAAACAAAGAGCATTAAAATGAATTAAATATTACAATGAAAATTAATAATGGCAAAAAGTTATTAGTATGATTAACTTTGCATTAAGAAATAGCAACTTGCAATGCTGCTTTTGGGCCCTACTCTAAACATTTCTATGGTTGACACAGAAACAGCGCCTCTTGCGGCCACATGGGGTGTAAGTTATAACTACCACAATTTTATTAATAATTCATAGATTATAATTTATATAGCAATATTAGTGAATATTTTTATATATAATTTTTATATATAAAACTTAAAATTATCTATGTACAAATGAAATTCAAAATTAAAAAAATTTATTTAAAAAATGACAAGAAAAGATAAAAATAAGGAATGTACAAAAATAAAAATGGATAATATCTCATAAAAAGAGACAGAAATGCTGAAGACATGTATAAGTGATAAATAATATTAAGATATTCCAAATGATAATAATAAGAGATGAGAAAGAAGAGAGAACAAAGGAAAGCAATCAACCAGATAGTATCACATGTTAAAAGAGACTTGAAAAATTGATATCAAAACAATTGAAGCAAATTATGGAGGTAAATTGAAAAATCTCATATAAAGTATAAATCAAGTATGTACTTTCATTATTAGCATAAATTGCATTGTGTATAATTATTCTTTTTAAAAATGCAATAAGCAGTAATGTATACTTTTATAATCAATATAAATTCAAATTTTATATTTGCCATCTTTCTTTATCTTTCTCTTTTCTCTCCACACACATGTGCATGCTCACACACACATATCATTTCATATATTATTAATTCATTGCAAAATGATCATTCTAAGTTTAATCTATAATCAACTTTTTTCTTTCCATAGCATCTTTGCACCATTAATGCAACAGCTACATTTTCTTACCATGATTCATCTTATGTTTGATCTTTATTTTGGTACATAATCTTCTAGGATTCAATTTAAAACTACATTTATCCCTATCATATCATGTGTTGTAATAATATATCCATCCAAGCTCTGTTTGTTTTTTTTAATTCTTTCAGTGATGTTAATAATATCTGTTTATTCATTTACACATTTATTTTATTTTCAATTTCTTTTTGTTAATCCAAACATAAACAAATACACATATTTTTTTTAACAATTAAGCTTATTTCAACCAAAAACACTTTCTCTAATTTTAATTCTTTAATTTCATCAGCTGTTTTCAACTAATAACCAAGGTTTTAAGCCAATAAACATCACATGATCACCATTTCTTAAGTTTGCTCATAACTATTATTAAAACAGGCAAAACTCTATCTATATATTGCCACTCAGTGCAAGCCAGAGTAATCAATGGATGCCAGAAGGCTTGTGCATAAAATCCCCATCTGGTACCTACTCATCCAATATCCCAGACTAGTTTCTGGCTTGTGGTCTTTGTCAGTGAGGTGGAGTGCTCTCAGATCCAAGGTTCCTCACTGACGAAGGATACAAGCCAGCAAATAATCTGGGAATATTGGATGAGTAGGAACTAGATGTGGATTTTATGCACAAGCCTTCTGGCATCCATTTATTACTCTGGCTTTCAATGAGTGGTAATACATACAGAGAGTTGTGCCTGTTTTAATAACCAAGGTATTAAATTTTTCCAATTCATGCTTATCATTTTTTTTTCTTTTGAGACAATCTGTTGAACATTTCTAGAAATCTTATAATATTAATATTATTTACTTTCTTTATTATTTTTACTAAGCTTCATATAATTACAACCAACTACTGACAATTTGGATTGCCCCGACCATCTTCTTCAGAACTTCTACTTATATTTTCAAATCTGTCAATAGTGGGTTATAATTATATGAATCATTGTAAAAGTAATAAATAAAGTAACTGATACTAATATTATATGGATTTGGCAATGCAATAAGAAAGTTAAAGTTCTAGAAATCTTTTTAACATTTATCTTTAGTCCTATTTTGTTACTATCATCTGATACCACTTGTAACATTATCTAAAATTCTGAGGCATTACTCACAAAAACAACATCATCTGTAAAATATAGATGCCTTAAGTAACATTTATAGCTTTCCATTTTAATCCATAAAATACTTTTTCCACATTACAGTGAAAAATTTATAAGAAATCACCCTATTGTATATTTTTTTTCAAATATTGATCTTCTTAACATTGTAATCTAATGATTGATATTGCATTTTGATATATATTTTGCAGAATATGATAATGTTTTGGTTTGATATATTAGTGGTCCAAAACTTTAAACACTGTAAAAATATTTATAAAATTACTCCCACTTCATAATCACAAATCCAAAATATAGTGACAATTCATACTCATAGTTCTTCTTTATAACTTCTCTCCATAATTGAATATGATAACCATGTGCTAATCTTTAAATCTAACTTTTTAATTTTGTTAGTTTCAGTATGAAGATCTTTGAAGATGAGTTGAAATTGTTTTGGTAATGATCTTATGTAGAACTGATAGATGACTGATATAGTTGTAAGGTTTAATGATCTGTTCTCAACATTTTTAAATATCAAATTTGCTACCATATTTTTTTCTATCAATTAGTATATGTTTGCTATTTACACATTTTGTATAGAGATTACCAAATGCTAATATTTGTTTTTACTTTACCTACTTCTTTTAACATTTTAATATTAGTTTTGTCATTTTCTGGAGCTTTTCTCTTCATTGTAAATTGAATTGCATACTTTACCTCTTCAATTAAAATGGTAGGCATGTCTAAATATGCTGTAATTATAAGGGTTAGTGTGAGTTTTTATTCTTAATTAGTATATAATTCTTTGTAGAATTTTTACACATTTTACAATGTTGTTCTCATTTCTATTCTTGATTATAATAATAATGCATGGAAATATTTAATTCAATATCTCTGAAGAAGTTTAAAATGTTATTTGCAAAATGTCAAGAAAGATGTTATTCTTTCACATTCTCATGCCTATAAAATAGCTTTGTACATTTAAACCCATATAAGAACTTGGATCTGAAGTAAAGGACTACATTTACTTCAACAAAAACTCTAACAAAAGAGCTATTATAGGTTAATAAGAAAACTTGTTTAGCCTCAAGAATTGTCAATTTGTAGTAAATGATAGTTTTTTGGCAATATCAAAGATTAAAGGTTATCTCTGTTTACAAGAATATGATCTCATTTTTATTCTTTATTATATATATATTGCTAAAATAACTCTCTTTTTACTCTCACATTTTTTATTCTTTTCTATAGTTTTCTTTGACAATGCATAATAATTTACTATATTATGAGTAACTCTTTTTTGTAACATTTTACAGAATTTTATATATTTTATTTTTTACATTCTTTTATGTTTCTTCTTTTCATCATAAAATGCCTTGTCTTAATTAGAGATTTAGTAATGAATTGGTTCTTTATTGTAAATAAATATCTTTGTTGTTGTTTTCAGTAGAATATCAATTATCTTCCTATTGATTTCTGTTTTAGTTTAAAGTAATTAATGAGTTCTATTTTAAATTCATTGTATTTGTGAAAGTTAGAAATGTTAATTATAATTACAGCTTTTTTTATAAATTTTTGCTTGTGTAATTTGCATTTACATATTATCTTGCATGTCACTAACTAATTAACATTTTCTGTGTTGAATCTGTGAAAACCTTATAATATTAAAATATATACTTTATGTTGGTCAAAATATAAACCAATCCTTCTTAATCTTCATTTGCATGTGTCCATGTTTATTTTATTTAGCATTATTCCCAAATAAAAAATGTTAATATGATACAATTATGTAAGTCTCACTTCTGTTACCATGACTAAACTGACAGTGCTTTCATTTTTCAATAGTTTTGAAGTTTAAAAGTCTCCCATGACAATTTTAAAATGTTTGGTTTGATCAAAAGTATTTTGTTCACCCATGTAAAAACCATCTATTTATTTATTATCATGAAAACTTGTTAGACACTGAATTTGATATAATCCATTGAATTGAATAACTAATCTTATGTCTGATATTTCATCAATTTCTTTCTACAATGTAAATAAAATGTGTGTATATAAAATTGTTTGTTTATCTATATGTTATATTATCATTAAAAATTAATTAAACGTCTTGAAAAATATTACGCTTAAATGTATTGCCAAGAAGACATAAAATTGTTTTTTTTTTAATTTTTTTGTAAAAATCAATATTAAGCCTTACTTTTTTGTCTGACATTTGGTAATTTAAATATATATATATATATATATATTTATAATAACATGAATTAAACATATAAATATATACATATTTTTATAAATGTGTATCTGATAGTTTTCAAAAAATAAATTAATTTATTTACTCTATGTTATTGTTACTTCCACCACTAAATACTGTATTAATAAAATAATATTTTAGAGTTCTTTTAATTCATTGGTAACAGTTATTTGAGTTCTAAAAAAAAATCTTCAACTTAAAATTCTGTGGCGAAATGATGAGTCTGAAAATTTTAACGCAAAAAAAAAAAAAAATGATGTCTTTTTTTTTTTTTTTTTATGAGAAGAAATTTTAAAAATATTTTAAAGTAACAAGAGTGACATTTTCCATTCAGATTTCAGTTTTTGCTTTTAAAGAGATGAAAATTTTTATTTTTTAATTGACACTTTAAATTTTATCTATATATTTTACTATTATGCAGAATTAAAAAAGGATCTATTTACCATGGCAGATACACACATGCATTTACATATGAAGAGAATTATGTACTGTGTAAAAATTTGTTTACTAATACATGAATAAGAATCACAATTTGTATTAAGTATTATATATATGTATTTATCAATAATAAAAACATTAAAAGACTGAAATGGAGTTGGGTTAGACATATTACTAGAAGAGATGATAATAAATGGACAATTGAAATCTTAAACTGGATTCCAAGAAATTGTAAAAGACCCCAAAAGAGACCACATGTAAGATGGGTGGATAAAATAAGAAAGTGTGCAGGGGTGATGTGGAGAAGGGAAGCTAAAGATCGGAGAAGATCGTTTGAACTTGGAGAGACCTTCATCCTTGATGATGATGATTATGTAATTATGCGTGAGAATATTAAAATTAATATATATATATATTGAACTATAAATTGTAGCAATGGGAAGGAATAACACCATTTTGTACAAAAATTAAGATACCAAAACTATTGCATAAAAAATTAAATGAAATACAATAAAACTTTTTGATAAGCCTTATGAATTGAGGTGACAAAATTAATGGTGTAGACTTCCCAAGAGGTAGAGACTCTTTAAAATCAAATCAAAATTCTAAATTTATAAAGTAAAAAAAATATTAAAGCAAAATAGATGGATGCCGTATCAGTCAGTGACTTACTCTAATTGAATAAGTGAATAGAGGTTTAGCAGGTTTTTAAAAAAAAATAATAATCCATAGTTCATACTAATATGTTATTCTAAATTTAATCATAAATTTATAATTGATATTTATTTTAAATTACCCTTAACTTGCCGTGTATTCAATTTATATTGCATTTTAAAAAATGTAAAATACTAAAATGAATACTGATAAAATTTTATTTTAAAGTTAATTAACAGCTTTGACATCAGTGAATATTTATGAGTATGTTAGATTAGTCTCAACTAATTGTTGAATATCAGTATAATAATAATAATGTTTATTTTCCTAACTACTTGAAGCTTTTTCCCCATCTTTCATTTAAATATAAATTCTATTATTTTACTTAAATTAGTAAATTAATACACTGTACAGGCTTACACACACCTGCACATATATAATGTAATATAAGGGATTCAAACTCAGACTTCACACAACTTTCAACTCTCCATGCCATCTCATATTGCTGACCCACCTGATCACACACATGTTGAAAAGATCAATAATCACCAATACACATATTTTGTGCTAAACCAGCACTCATCAGTTGGTCCAGATTACTATCCCCACACATATATACAATCAGTGCTCAGTTTATATTAAGATAGCCAAACTTCATACTCGAATGGACAGGCTTCAAACTATTCCAACCTACAACTCTTCAGCCATCCATTTCATTAAATTACTAAAATAAATGGAAATCTAAAATTCCAAATAAATAAAAGAATAATGATAATTTATTTACAATAAATAAAAATAAGAACATATTATTGAAATAAAATTTAACATGTTGAATTGTATTGTATGTTTATACCAATAAGTAGTGCTGGACAAGATACTTATTCCAAAATCAAAGAAAAATATACCTTTCAAATAAACTTTGTTAATAATATTTTAATTTGCAAAGCACAGATAGTTGAAAATTGAAATAAATTGAGATACTCCCAAATCTCTAGCGCTCATTATAATGAGCGCTAGAGATTTGGGAGTATCTCAATTTATTTCAATTTTAAACTCTGTTAAATAAATTAGAATTACAAAGTAAACCTTAACTTGTTATGGTTTATTTACCATAAAGATATTTAAAAAAAAAATTAAACAAGATATCAGATAAAATATATTTGACTAAGATTTATAAACTCTAAATAATTATTGTAATTTACCTCAGATTGAGTATAAGTTTATGAACATTTGTTCTCATAGAAATATACTTTAAATTAAACTTTTAAATACAATTGTAATAATAAACTTTAAATGAAGCTAAACAACCTCTATACAATGATAAATGTTTGTTATCCATTGGTTCTATAGCACTTTAGATTTCTTTCATGAAGTTCAAATATAATTGACTAAAAATATCCAATGATTATAAAACAGCAGTCACACAACAAAGAAATACAACATTTGAAGTTTATTCCATTGAACTGTCAAAGATTAATTTTCAGCAGAGCATTAAAGCATATCAAACATTTTAGGTGATTATTATTGTATTATACATTATCCTGTATATTCTTGTAGATTAAACTTTATTAATATATTTATATATGAATTATCATTATAAATAAGTATTAATTTTCATGGATGATTTATCCAATATTTCTAATATTATAATTTTCACTTGAAGGTATTTATCACTTTATCCATTACTTATTCAATAATATGGAGGCACTATGTGGTATAAACATGATAAAGATTTAAAGTAAAGACTATAAACATTTTATAATCTAAAAATGATCCAACTAGATGGTGTTAAACATGTAACAATACAATATAGAAATTCAATATTTTTAACATTTTCTTAATAAAATAATCAATTTCATTTTAGTAAATTGATATCATTCAGATCTGTTTTAAATCCTTAATTCATTCTTTATAGATTAGATATATATTTTCATGATGGGACATATGTTCATAAATATTTCAAGCAAATGTAACTTCTTTTAACAAACTTTTCCAAATATGATGACACTGAATTTTCTCTTTTTTCTTACTTCAAAAGCCTCAATATTTACATTCTGTTGTCGTCCTAAAAGATGTTGAAATTTTTTTGTTTAGTTATCCATATTACATTGTTATACAGCAAACATCTTTAAAAATATGTACATTGCAATATAGTAAAAAAAAAAATTATCAAGCAAACATAACTTCCAATGAAGTAAGCAAACATATATAAGCAAAGCATAATAATAAGATTAAGTCTTCAAGTGAATTCAAGAGCTTTTTATTATTCTCTGTTTGAGTGATACAACATCTAGATCATGGTTACTATTGTAACTGAAAATAAACTCAAATTTATTTGTTTTTAAATTCATTGTGTGATTATTATAAACAATACATTTTAGAATACCAAATATCACCTTTACTTTAAAAATCATTACATATATTTATATACACACATATCAGAATGTAATTTGTTATTTATACCCTATTAAATATAAAACAAGAAATGTTATTTTGACAAAAAGTAATATGTTTATAAATTGATATATTTAAAATTTTTGATCAGTGATTTTTTAAAAAAAACAATATGCTGAACTTTGTTGGGTTTTGTTTTTAAATTATAATAAAATGAAAATTAACTGCAAACTTATTTCAAAAGTTGTACTAAAAATAGAACAAGTCAACATTGTCATTTAGGCTTTGAAAAATGTGTTTTAAAATTTAAACAATTATATGAATTGAGATTTTAAACGTATCAATGACTTTTAAAAGAAGACATCCACACAGATTACATAAGATTTTAAAAATAAAAAGATTAAATCCAAAATATTACTTTATATATCAATGTGCTTATAAGAACTTAAAATTTTATATAATGAGATAAAGTTATAAAAGATATTATTGTTGCTCTTATCAAAGAACACATTTATGGAAACAAATCACTGATGTAAAATTGGATATGATAAAATGAAGTTAAAAAAGATATGAACCAGAAAATTTTAATAATAATAATCCTATAAACAATAATGAATGGCCTAAAAATTAAGTGATCATATTGAATGGATAATCAGATGGTACATTATATATCTATATATTTTATTTAAAAATGATTAAAAACTTATTAGACTTACACACTTATGCAAATATTATTATTTATTTACAATCTTAATTTTTAACTTGTTATAGGTGTTACTGAAAATCCATTTCCTACTGTTTAAAACCCTTTAATCACCACTCCATCCTTTTTTTCTTTTCAAAATATAGATTGCATATAAACATATAATCCTATAATTAAAACGCTTCAAAGAATTAAAAGTCTCATTTTCCTTTTTTCTTTATAAAAACTTGTTTCAACGTTTCAACTATTTTTACTTTATAGTCATTTTCAAGGATCTAGAAAAAACTTATTACATTATAACAACCTCCACATAATAAAACCAAAAAGACCAAAAACAAAAAAAAAATAATATAAAAAAATATAAAGAAACACAAAAAATATATATAAACCCCACAAAAATTAAAATAAATAAATTACATTAAAAATAAATTAAATTAAAACATAAAATATACAACACACTTACTTGCCTGCCTTTTCCTCAAAAAAAAAAAAAAAACATTCCCTTTTTACATTTTATTTTATCCAAAATCCAATTATTATAATAAAACACTTATTTCCTTCTTCTTTCCTATACCTTCAAAATTATATTATTTCCAAAAATAATTCTTTATGCATTACTTATCCAATTCATTCTATTCAAAACAGGTGTATATCTTTTTATATATAAACTCTCTTTTACCATTCTTTCTTTATATAATCTAATCCCCCTCCATCATTTTAATCTTAAAATCTATATGTCTAACTGCCTTAACTATGTATATTTACTGAAAATGCAACACTAGATTTAACTGAAGCATTAAAATATAAAAATAAAATGTTTTCTGGGTAAAAAATACAAAAATTGTAATATATATTACATATATTTATAATCACAAAAAATAAAAAATGTAATGGAAGATTATAATAAATGAACAGTAATATGTAATTCATATATTAAATCATTATGTATTGAGAAAATATTAAATTGACCGATCAGTTAAAAATTCTCATTGTATTTTATTATCCATGATTAACCAAAAGAGCTTTGATAATATTAAATCAGGAGATAAGGCAAACTAAAAAAGATTGCTAACAAAACAACCTCCTTTTTTTATTCACTGCATTTAAGAACAAGTATTATTAAAAATATTGAAACTATGAATAATAGCAAGTATTAATAAAAATAATAAATAAAAAGAATGCAACCATATGAAAAAAATAAAATTGAATTATTTCATGAGCTTATACTTAATTTTAAAAAAGTAGATATATTAATCTTTAATTGAGATTCAAAGTTTATTATATCTCTGCTAGGGATATTTTCTTATTTAATTATGCAAAAAGTTTGATATATGTAAATCAAATTGTAGTAAATTAGTATTGATAAATACTGGATTTATAATAAAGATATATGTAAGAGATTATTACCTGGACCAATTGTAGAGTTCTAATTCTGTATTAAGTGTATCTTGGAGTCTTTTTTATGTATGTGGAAAAAGCAAGGTGAAATTGAATTATTCTATATGATTAACATTTCCATAAAAACAGATCCACTAATCCAGAATTGAGAATTAAGTTTTATATCTGGTCTATAAATTATATAATAATTGCTAGTCTAATACCTGATTAATAGTAATCATTAATATATCTATCTGAAATTGAAGGTGTCAAAGTAAATCAAATTATATTAATAGGCTAAGTGGGCAATAAAAAAAGAAAGAATGGTCATATAAATGATTAATGATAGTATTCTTACAGACATTATGTTTCTAAATTTAATGTTACATTTTTCTGTTTTTTAAAACATTTTCAAATATTTTTTCAAAGAATGATTTCTAAAAGCTATGGATAGAGATTTCATGTGTATAGACAGACCACCCTATAAGATTTATGTTAGTCAACCCAATATAATAAGGCAAGATTTGCATTAGTTTGAATCCTTAGTTTGTACGTGGTTAGTTTAAGAAAATGAATTATTATCTTGGAAGTTGATAAAGCTTTTTGAAATAATGTTGACAAAAACTAACTTTCCAATTTGTTTAAATTAGGTAAATTTTTGAAGATTTATAAAAGAAACAAAAGATCTTAATAAAAATAATATCATTATTTCACACCAATATTTTATATTTAGAAAAAGGTATTCTACATAAAAATTCTTTTTTTTTTTTTGGTTGAAATGATCATTATTTTTTTTAAGGAAATAAGAGTAATTTCACATCTCCAGTTGCATTCATTTGATGAATTTTGGAAAAATTAATTAAACCAATGTCTCATATCAATGATTATAAAAATGGATATGGTTTTATTTTCTATGAGTCTATAAAAAATTTGGACATCAGACCTGGAAGCACCAAAATTGATTTATGGACATTTCAAACCCAAATTGGATACCCTATGAGTAATTCCACATCACCTACTGCTTGTATCTCATGATTTCTGGAAAAAATAAAATAAACCAATATATCTCATATCAATGATAATGTTTGTCCACTTACAAAGAACATGTGGATACTTTAGTACTGTTAGATATAGACAATTTGGAAAAATTTAATACCATTTATAAAAAAAATAATTTATATAATTCATTAGCTAAGAATGGGCTGATACATGCATGTTCATTCAATAAGTCCATAAACCATGGGGAAATCTGTCATTTCTAGTGCTCAAAGTTTTTATTAACTCCCAAACAATAAATCAACTGATTATTTTATTATTTAAAGCATATCTAAATCTAGTTTCAGCCACAAAATAAATTAAGGCATTGCTATTTGATAAATATTTTAAAAATATAATTTCATACTCATATGATTTGGACAATAAATAAAAATCAATTATACAAATATCATTTTTTTCCTTAATTCAATTCATTAAATAATTTATTTATTATATTAAAAATACTAAAGTTTCAATTTATGGCTTGCTTTTAAAAAAAAAAAAATTAAATCAAAATACATTTTGCAATTATTGTTTACTATGTGTTTTTAATTAGGTGTAGAAATTTCAAATTAGAAAAAAGATAAAACATCACATGATCATCATTTCTTATGCTTGCCTTTAATTGTTATTAAAACAGGCAAAACTTTCTATATGTATTGCCACTCAGTGCAAGCCAGAATAATTAATGGATGCCAGAAAGCTTATGCATAAAATCCCCATATAGTGCATACTTATCCAATATCCCCAGACTAGTTTTTGGCTTGTGGCCTTCATCAGTGAGGAGCCTTGGATCTGAGAGCACTGCACCTAGATGTTAGGATCTACGTATAGGCAATATGTATAGAGAGTTTTGCCTGTTTTAAAAAAAGATAAAACACAATTTACCCAATTCTTTCCCATTAAAACTTCTTGAAGGAATGGTTAAAAGACTATAATATTTATCAGCTTTGTCAATCACTAGACACTGATAGCTGGAACAGTTTTCCATTCAATACTTTTTTCCTAACTCTATGTTTTTAATTTGGTAAATTTTGTCATAGCATTTCTACTCCTTCATACACTTTGTAACATATTTGTAGTTTTATATAATCATAAATATTTCATAACATGTATGAATTAGTTTAAATTAAGTGCACATTATTTTTGACAAAGTAATTACAGCTGTAATAAATACTTATTATTTTTAATTACTTGTGTATATTTATATAATAACAAAATTTATAAACAATTGTTATAATAAATTTCATAGTAATTAGAAGATATTAGTCTCCTATGTGAATCCAGAATGCACAAATTAATTTTTATATTTTAATTTTAAATTTCTATTATAAAAATTATTATGATGTTCTAGCAATCATTCCCATAGTGTCCATGAAGACTCTAGTATGATCTGGAACTCTGGTACCTTTAGCTAATAATAGATAAATTATGCATTTGTATGCTGATCAATATTAGATAGCTACATTAGCTATGGATTGCCTACCTAAAAGAAATATAAACGTTAGTAAGATAAGTGTGTTTTTTTAACTTTCCATATTATGCAGCAGCTTAGTGGATAAATAAATGATACCTTTTTTAAATCCTTATATTGATTGTTTAATATGATGGTACTTGTGAGTTTTCAAGTAAACCAAGATGGCAGCCTGTATTTTTGATAAATGTAGTTTTGAGGATCTGTAATCTATTGAGAAGATATGTTAGTTGTTAAATTAAAACAAAATTAATAAACCAATTGTTCAGTTTAAAAAGTGGTATAAATTCCAATAAATTTCATTAAGAAGCCTTATTTCAATTTTCTTTTTATACTTATAACATTAGAAGTAATGAAATATTCTTAACGTTGTCGTACTTTAGTTAAATTTAGTGAGTTTACTTTTGTCACCAGTTTGTTTTAGGAAAATTGTAATAATGATTAAATTTTGGGGGTTCTTCCTGTCACAGAATGTGATACAGGGACTATTTCCAAAGGTGTGGAATCCTGCCTTCCTGAAAAGTGTGCATTAATAGTCATGATATGATTGCATGCCTCCCGATATGAATAGAATATAAATATTGTATTTATTTATTTTTCCATTTTTCTGTTAATAAGTTAATCAAAAAAAATATATAAACTGTAAATATTGTAGGTAATTTTTCCACAATAATTTTGTTTTAAAAAATAACAGTAATAAACAACAAAATGTAAATAGTAATACAATATTTCCTAGCAGGCATTTTTTGTACCCCCCCCCCCCCCGAAACTGTAGATTTATCAAAAATACGGACTACCATCTTGGTTTACTTGAAAATTCATGAGTACTGATATTATTTTTTAACAAAAGTAATATAATTTTAGTTTATGTGCGCATTTCAGTTTTCTGTATTTTCATATTTTGTAATCAATGCGATGTGATGTGATGTACTGTGACTTCTCCTTAAACGGAGTCAGGAATCTCTCAGCAGCTATGCCCAGAGAAACCTGTTAGCCACTTTACCTTTCTTTTCCATTGTGCACCCTAAGTTTTCCCATAATCTGCTCCATCCCATTTCCACAACATAATCTTTGTCAACTCTATGACCTTCATATCTAAATCCCCCTTATTTTTTCCCAAACCTAGCATAAAAACCAGTAATTCACTTTCTGTATAATCACTTTGTTCATATTTAACATTCCATAACTTCATTATTTGTACCCTTTCTGCTTCCAAACATTTACATCGAAGTAACAAATGCCTCATATTTTCTATGCCTTCCTTCCACAACTTGCAGACTAAACAACCCATATTTTTCCATTTACGTGTATATTCCCTTGTTGCTAAAGATCCTGTTGGAGCCTTAAACAATAAACTACTTTCCTTACTATTATCATAAATTAACTCACACCCAATGTTCCATTTATTTCTATATATATTTAAACTCATTTTACTCTCCATACTAGTTCTCCATCTCTCCAACTCCCTATTCTTTATTAATACATCTATTCTTCTATCCCACTCCTTCCCACTATAACACTCAACAATCCTCCTAACACAATCATCCCATCTTTTGTATAAGTATACTGACATAACTTCTTTATCCAAATCTTCTGCATACCACATTACTTTTCTCACCCATCTTGTTGCCTGCCCTTTACTTGTAACCCAATTAAATACTATTTTGGCTATACTTTTATTATCCATAAATTGCAATCTACTGAACATTTTCAATTTGCTTTTTGCATTCCTCATATAAAAACTTGACCATCCCATTTCTCCTTGAATTGCCTCTTTTGCTGTCCACACCTCAGCATCTAATGTATGTCTTCCTACTTCCCTTTGTACTTTTTCTAAGCAATCTAATACCCCTTTACTAACACATAATGCATCACTGCCATATGTTAACCCTGCTACTGCCACTCCCTTCCATACAATTCTAGCTACATCATATTTATTATATGAAAACACTGTTAATTTCTTTATCAATCCCTTTCTTTTCTTTGCTTCATTTATCAATTTTTTCTCCCATTCATCCAAGCAATTTTTCTTATTATTCAAGATGATTCCCAAATAACTATATCTGTTCACCACACTTAACTTTATATCCCTCAATAAGAAATCTTTGTTTTCTTTTTCCCCAGTATTCACCATCATTATATTTGATTTTTATTCACTAAATTTAATCCCCATATCTTTACCCACCCTTGTGCATGTCCTCAGCATAACTTCCATATCTTATCTTCTTTCTGCACACAAAAAGACATCATCCGCAAAAAACAGCCCCGACAATGTATATATTTCCTTGCCACCTGTTAACGATATCTCTATCCCTCTTCCTAGACTTTCTATTGCTCTCTCCATTTCACTCAAATACAACACAAACAAAATAGGTGACATAGGGCATCCTTGCCTCAGTCTCACCCCATTTTTAACTTTAACTGATTATATATCCCCTAATTGATACGTATAGTAATTATTTTCATATAATTTCTTAATAACACCCACTAAAGTTTCATCCATTCCCAGATTTGCTAAACTTATCCATAATCTATTTCTATTCACTCTATCATATGCCTTCTCTATCTCTATAAAACTTATATATAACTGTCTACCTGAATTTACACTCATATCTATAAGTTGTCTAACTACAAATAAACTATCTCCTATACACCTATCTGACCTAAAACCTCCTTGCATTCCCCCCACTACATTATTTTCTTCCATCCATTTTGCAACTCTTCCAGCCAACATATATGAAAAAAGTTTATATAAAACTGATGTTACTGCTATTGGTCTATAATTATTTAACTTTCTATGATCCTTATCTTTTCCTTTAAATAATAATCTTACTCTTGTATTACTCCAACTACCCGGAAAAACTCTCTTCTGTGCCATCTTATTAAAACATGATAGTAACTTTACTTTTGCCATATGCCCCAAATTCATTACTATCTCTGCTGCCCATACATCTAATCCTCTTGCCTAACCACTTCTCAATTTCTTCCCTGCCTCATTCAGTTCATTTTCTGTAAATGTAATATTCCCATTACTATATGCTTTCATATTTTCTATCCCTCTGTCCTTCACATCTAACATCTTTTCTATATCCATTACATAACTATTCAATATTCTCTCTAATTCTTCTCTAGAGCTACACTCTATTACCTCCTCATCCAGTAATACTATCTCTTTCTCCCCTAAATTTCTCCTTTTAATGTAATTCCAAAATTTTTTACTCCCATCTCTTCCACTTTTATTAATATCATCCAATAATTTACTATTTAGTTTCATTCTCTCTCTATAATTATCTATTTTAGCTAACTTCTTCTTTTCTAAATACTTTTCCCATTTAGCATTAATATATTTTTCACTTTTTTTGTTCTTAATAGCACACTTATACCTTTGAACGAACGTTTAATGCAATATTTTTTTTAAAAAATATTTGGGATGTAGCTATAGATACTACATTAATTCTAATTCTATCAAGTTTTTTTATTCAAGATTACTCTGTATAGTGTTTCACTGTTGTAGAAGGATAGAGTAAAGAGCAAATGGTAAATCTCAGTTTTTCGTTTCTGGTATTTAAACACGTATGCCGCCTGAACAAAAAAAAAATGTTTAATTATTTATTAAAAAGTATCTTTCCTATAAAAACAATCGACATCATTATTTATTTATGTTGAAAAAGATACTACAAATTTCAATTAATAATCATAACTTTATAAGTCCGAGTTATATATTTAATATATATCGTGTAGAAGAATGTTTTAGAAAGATTAAAATGTAAATAAATACTAAGAAGACGTACGATAATTTAAAAGAATTTACGAAATGCGACTGGACATATGGTGTTGTTTTAAAAATGCCAGTAATTCTGTCAACATTCGTTACAACAAATTATCAATTTGCTTTGCTACATTTTTCATTTAACATCTTTTGGTTAGTCATATCTGTTTTTAGCATAAATACTTAGCATTTAATTAATTGAAAAAACTAACTCTTAGATAGAGATTAAATATTTCTTATCCAAAGGCGCATTGGCAATAGAAACATTTTAAATTTACGAACCGTTTATATCAGTTTGAAACGTATACACGAAAAAATATCATTAGTATATATACTATAAACCTTTTAAATTTTATACAAAATGAAAACGCATGGATAAAGGCATACAACAAAGATAAAACAAATGATCACATTAGATAGATAGATAGATAGATAGATAGATAGATAGATAGATAGATAGATAGATAGATAGATAGATAGATAGATAGATAGATAGATAGATAGATAGATAGATAGATAGATAGATAGATAGATAGATAGATAGATAGATAGATAGATAGATAGATAGATAGATAGATAGATAGATAGATAGATAGATAGATAGATAGATAGATAGATAGATAGATAGATAGATAGATAGATAGATAGATAGACAGACAGATAGATAGACAGACAGACAGACAGACAGACAGACAGACAGATAGATAGATAGATAGATAGATAGATAGATAGATAGATAGATAGATAGATAGATAGATAGATAGATAGATAGATAGATAGATAGATAGATAGATAGATAGATAGATCAATAAATAGATAGAGGATTTGACCCAAAAAATATCATACCATGCTTTTATTATCACGGTTTTGTAATTATACATAGGAAATAATTTAATTCAATCTACAAGTGGATATTTCTTGAATACACTACTTTATTGTTTTCATCATATAAAAATATATTAACGATTATATCTAATCATTTTATTTGATCTCAAATTATTATTTAATTTGTTAACCTAGGCTTAAACTTTAAACATAGTTAAAAATTAATATATCACTTATTAAATCCCAACATGAATACTGTTTGATTAACCCCATCCTCTTTTTCTACTTATGTATGATATATTATATATACTAATATTTTCAAACTTTTACCCAAGTTGTAAATTATGACAGTAGGAGACATTCTGTACTTGTTTATGAGTTTTCAATTGCTGCACTTTGCAAATGTTTTATTCATAAAACAAAGCAGTGAAATAATTATTTGTTTATATAGTCATATAATATTGAAACATTAAAAATAAATGGTTGAGCTTAAATTCAGAAACTTGTAACTCTTGCTTTAACACTTTATCACAGTACCAAAATTCCAGGAAAATTGTCAAATAGTTAGTTGCTCAGAAGGTAATGCCACATTCAAGCACTATCTTCAATCCAGAATTTTCAATACTTTGATTATGTTTTTTTCCCCACTATTTTGCTGCTTGCATGGTATTATTCGATGGCAGGAAGATAGACTCTGGGATTCAAAATTCATGGATTATGGTTTTAACTGTCACTTTGGTTCTTGAACCCCTTGAAACTGAGAAACAATAGACATTTAATTATTTTTGCCCTGTGTGATTTAGTCCAAGTAGTAAGACATGCTCTCTAGTTAAAATGCAAAAATCACAGTTACAGTTTTAATACTTCCAGCAGTCAAACTACTTATGAACTCCCAAGACATAATGGTTTGATTGCTTATTTGTTTATGACTATGCTTAACCACATAATTTGTTTCTTTTTTTAAAAAAACAATGCTACCTTTTAATATAAATCATAATGAATGACCCTTAAAAATATTTCTAGACAAAACATAATTTTGTAGATCATCTTATTAAAAAAAAACATTACTATGTTGGAAACATTTTCTCTTTTTTTCAACTTTTGAGCACTTGGACACTATTGAAAGAAAAGCTTACTATAAATGTATTTTGAATCAAGCTTGCACCTTTGAGCACAACTTATGGCCTCATATTCACATCAATAAAATTTATTTGGGTGGGTGCATGTATACATGCATAAAGTTTATTCAAATGTATTGAAATTATATAGCCTATATTTTCTAAAGATGGAAACAGAATTTCTTATTATCCATGAAGTTGGGTTTATTAATTATATGCCAAGCTTTTTTGATCTTGCGTTTGAGATCATTTCTATCACTGCAAGCAATATTGGCAACTCCATTAATAAAAAGGAACTTCGCTTCCTCCTTTCAAAAAAATGAACTTTGTAATTTGAACACTTTCAAAAAAACTTTTCATATATATATGCATCCACCCATGTAAATCTCATTGCTATGCATCCACCCATGTAAATCTCATTGCTATGAATATGAGGCCATAAATACTTCTAGAAAGCAGTAAGCTTTATTCAAAATGCATTTATCATAAGCTTTCCTTACAATAATATGCAACCACTTGAAAGTTGAATTTACAGTTGCATAAGAAAGGTTGCTATTCTCATAAATTACTTTCTTTTTGTAATGTTCTTATTTATACTAATATAATATATTCTGTTTTGAATTTTTAAATTTGCAATGTTTTGTTCTGACCGCTTTTTTCTGCAGTTTCAATTGTTTTGCAGTCTTCTTCAGAACTAACTTTAATATTGGTATTATATTAGTATAATACATATCTGCACAATTAAACAAATCAGCATATGGATGCATTTATACATGTATAATTTCAAATGTTTTGGTGTTCAACAATACCTTTCTCAGTTTAATTTGACCATATCACAATCATTCATCAGGGCAGGAACTTAAATCACCCTATCTCACTATGCATTACCATTACAAACAACCTATGTTTTTCAGATGAGCTCAAATTATCAAAGACCTTAATATTCTTTTTTTATTGATAGCTTGATATATTTCATCATAATATTCCCACAAAAAATAGCAGTCTCTACCTTGAGTAAAAGTGGTATAAAGAAATTGTCAAAATGAGAATAAAGTTTCAAGGATTTGATTAAGTTTACTTAAATAGTGATAATTGTTTATAGTGCCATTTACAATAAGAGAGAATATGTAAAACTTGTGGAAATTTGCAACATAGTGGAATTGAGAGATACATTTATAAAATCCAATATAATAATGTGCATGTTTATCTTTTTATTTACATTAAAAAAATATATACTTTAGTTTTTTTTATTATAGGTTTATTTATATTAAAAACATATATAATAATAATAATAATAATAATAATAATAATAATAATAATAATAATAATAATAATAATAATAATAATAATAATAATAATAATAATAATAATAATAATAATAATAATAATAATAATAATAATAATAATAATAATAATAATAATAATAATAATAATAATAATAATAATAATAATAATAATAATAATAATAATAATTGAATACATTCATTACTCGAGAGCTTATAAAAAGTTCAAGCATGACAAGTGCCGGCACCAGAATATATCCTCCAATCCCACATTTCAGATTCTGACCCTCTACCACTAGGATAAACCACGTAAGACATCCACAAAATTATTCCATAATTATAAAATAGTTTAATGTTTGCAGGAGTACAGAAAAACTACTTGATATTTCTAGGAAGTAAATTATATTTATTCATTATTTACAAGCATACTTATACTGAACATAAATGATTGACAGATGAGCAATGGGTGAAGATAAATTGACATTTAGCTATTAAAATAAATTCACAAAAAAGTACGTTATTATATTTTATTGGAGAATTTGAAAGATACTTTTAATATTTGGTTAAGTTTTTGTTTTGGAAAAATCAACATATTTTTTAAATTACTGGAGAAAAGCCAATGTCTGGTGTGTAACTGATAAATAATATTTCTGTAGTCTAATTTTTCCTACACTATTTTCATGCAAGAGAGACTGCTTTCTATCTGCTTTTAACACCTTGTCAAGGGATGTAATCATATGATCAAAAATATAAAAAAAAATCTATGATTTATGATGCACACTTTATGCTGAACTAGCACTCATCAGTTGGCCCAGATCACAATCTCTTACACATATGTTTATTATTGTTCAGTATATATTATACCGGTCGAAAAACCACCCATACCAACAACCTAACCTAAACTCAAAGTTGGATTCAAACTCAGCTGAACCAAACTGAATTCAAACCCAACTCACAAGCTCAGATCAAATCAATGGATGACCTAAGTTGATGGCACATGACTATGCACCTAGAAACTAGCTCAACATATGATGATGATTTGAGACCCCTGAACTGACACTAATAATGTACACCTGGGTCTCGTTTTATGCGGATTTATTTAATGCGATTTTGAAGTTACATGATTCATGTTTTTTTGGAAGTCAAATTCCGATAATGTGCTATTACTTTAAATAATAAATTTTGCACACTTACATCAAATTGAAAGTAATAGCACATTATTGGAATTCAACTTTCATCTTAATAATTTCAATATTTTCAGTGCTTTATAATAGTAAGATTTTATGCAATAATGAAATTAAATTCATGATTTCCACATTTTATGTACACACATTAAATTTTACAAGATTATAATGTAAATTTGTTCAAACATTTTGCATGTTAATTTTTCATTTTAAATCACATTCTGTTTTTGCTCTTTAAAAAAGAACGTAAAAAATTATTAATCATTTAGTGTCTGCAAGTTTATTTTTAAAAGGTGAGTAATAGCAGTGGTCACAATTAAATTTGACAATTAAAAATTAAAATCTGATTTTTAATTGTAATTAACAATTTAAAACCTACTTAAGGCGACCTGAAATTAATGTGATGTGAAGCCAAATTTGATTTTTAAACGGAATTGAAAATCAAAAAATTAAAGACAAAAATAAGAATTTAATTTTTAGTTGTTAGTTTTAATTAAATTTTTCCCAGCAGTGTAAAAAAAGATAATGAAACAGAAGTGGAACCTGTTCCTTTCACTGCAAAAATGATTGGAGAAGGTCTTCAACTTTCTCATCAGTCGGCAAATTATTTTATTATTAATGACACTAATCACGAATGTGCTCTTAAATTCTAGCGAGAGCTAAATGGTTGTATGTCTGGATATTGTGAGCTTCATAAACAATTAATAAAAGCATCATCTCAAAGATTAATTACTAATTACATTGTCACCAGAAAACCATTAACACAACATGAGAGTGAAGTTGGCGCTAGTTGTATTTCCTCTTGTGAAGAATCTGATTTTTTACCAGTTTGCAAACGAACCTGTTTATTGGCAAATAGTGATAATAATTAAAATGTGTATAAAAAATGTAAATTATTGTACTGTAAATTATGCATAAAAATATATTGTTTTGAATAAAATTAAATATTATAGTTAAAAAAAGTTTGTCTTGTATCAATTTTTTTCAAATTTGAAATTTTTTATTAGTCATATTTTATTTCCTTATTTTTTTTTTTGCACGAATTTTAAAGTAATTTTACATTGGTGCTTTGCTTTTATGCAATTTTTGAAAAATCACAGTCTGTATCCCCCCTTTTTCAAGGTAAGTTACATCTATTTTTGTGCGATTTCTTTTGCGCGAGTTTTCTGAGAAACCTATCTATCACATAAAACGAGACCCAGGTGTATAAGAAAATAACTATAGATATTTTTAAGTCAACTCATATATGTATACATTTGGATTGCCAATACAGACAGTGAGCATTAATATTAAAATAACTATTGAATAAGAAAGAAAGTTAAAAAACAAATATGTTAATAAAATGTTTAATAATAATAATAATTTTGTTCAACTTTTAGATTTTGATTATATAGATTACCTCTAGTCTTCAAACAGAATTTATAATTACAATAAGAATGGCAGTCCTTATTATATGCCAATAACTATTACACAATATTATAGGAAGATTATATATGTCTATGCCCTGACAAGATCATAAAGGTAGATAAAGGTATTTGGCTGTGATGGAAATTATGATTCTAATTCTAAATGAAAGAATGTGAGATTTATTTTCACATTTGCAAATCAATTCACAAAGAGCAAGATACATATTTAGGGCATAACTTTACTATTTAACAGAAAACTTATTTAATTAGAAATGAATAAGAATTTGTTTGATGTTAATGAAATCATTCATCACGTTTTACGAGCATGAGAGTGGGGCTTTATTTGAGTTGAGAAGTAAATGGTACTGATGTCTTATGAGCTATAAATATGAATATGAGAGATAATGGCTTGTTGGTGATTTAAGTAGGAGGGTGGCTTGTGTTTTACAAGTCTTTTATGTCCCATGAAGGATCCATGGAACACAGGGAAACCCAGGCTGGGTCATAGCCATGAACCTTTGGTGTTCCAATATAAATGAGCAAATGGAGGAAGCACTTTCTTCCTATGGAATTAAAGTAAAATAGTATCACCGATGACAAGCCTACAAAGCAGGAGATGGCTCATGCCAGTAATGTTCGAAAATGATGACTCGATAATCATCGAGTGTAATTAATAAAACCCATTTTATATAAAGAATGCTCTACGTGATGATCTGATCGAGTTAAATTAAAGTCAAACAAGCTTTAATATATAAATGTTTAATGTATTATAAAATTATATTAATTATGCCCCAAACATCATGCCCTTCCTGAATATTAAAAGAAAGCATAAAATTTAAATTAGAGTATATTTATTTAATTCCTTTATCGACCTTTTTGCAAAACATTTTAACATTATATATGAATAAATAAATATTGGTGAAACAAAAGAAAATAGTGGTGGCATAGGTTAGAAATAGCTAATAATCAATACCAGCTGTTAGTAAAATAGTAAACATTTAATAAATTCTTTTGACTCGATGATGAATAGAACAGTATTAATCTAGTTCTAATGGGCAAGAATTACTATAAGACTTAATATTATATTACTTGCATAAGGCAAATGAAACAAAGGAGATCATCGAGTCAAAGGATTATTGGCATCTAATAGAAATAAATGACATTAATGATTATTTAATATATATATAGTAAGGTTAGATAAAAGAACCGCCATCATAAGGAAAAAAGAAAATTAACATAATACTAATTTCAAAGACTAGAGATTAAGATAGAGAATTACTACATAGCATAAATAAAAAGAAAAATTTACAGTAGATAGCTGAAAAGCTGGTGTAAAATAAAGTTTGGAAACTGGCCAGAAAGTTGCAGTTGTTTCAAGAAATATATTACTGTTCCTTCATGGTTGGTTCCTTAGATTACACATGGCAGAGTCCAGTTGGATGAAACATAGGTGCACATTTTGAACTTTTGAATGGCATTATTTCATGTTTGGCAGCACGATTGGTTCGGAAAGGGTTTGGTTTAGCAGCCACATTGAAGATCTTCTGGGACCTTCAGGCCCAGCAGTCAGACTCCTGAAGTTTAACCCCTCACCATGATGGAGACACTATTGAAATTCATAATTTTTAGATGCACAGATTCTAGTAGCACTTCTTTTAAACAAATATGGCTTCCCTCCAAACTTTTCCAGGCTATTTATACTGTCCTCTGGTTTCCTGCCTATTTTAGATGACTTCAGGCTAATGCTTCTTGCATTATCAAAATTAAAAATTTTGCTAATTGATTTTAGATACATTTCTTCGATAAGGCTTTCAAATTCATTAACTTTGAATTCATTTTCTAATTAGAAAATGAATTTATAAATCTAAAAAAACCATTTTAATCAGGAACCGTCCTTACATTTTAAATCATTATCTTTTTTCTAATTAATAAAACTTTCCCCATTGTCTTTGGAAAAGGACAATCTGAAAGCTTATCGAAAGAAAGAATGTAGCTTTTAATCACTAAAATTTGAACAAACTGTTTAAAAGTAAAATAAAACATTCCTGACGCAATGAAACTTTATAACGAATATATATATTTATAAATACATACACACAATCCACGCAGTTATAATATATATAAATTCATGAATAATTTTATCATGAATTTATTAATGAATTGATTATTTTAAACATCAAACTAGTTAGTTATAACACACATTTATATGATACTATTTTTTTAAGGAAACTAGTCTGTATTGAATGTATCAAGCCCCATTGCATACGAAAATTCATGGTTAGTACTAGGGTTTGAAGTGGGATACATGTGAGATATTATGAAGCTAGGATCGAACTTAGATCCGACTGCTTCAATATATATATAGAGATAGAAAATTACAAGTTTGACACAAATTACTTAATGAAAGTATATCATTATACTAGAGATTATTATTTCTGTAATATAATAAAATGTGCATTTATGGATCATAAATATTTTTCACATGTCTTTGGTAATTTTGTTTATGATTTTTTTTTAAATTTTTATTTTAAGTAAAATCTTTCTTAACAAAACAACAAAAATTATATACACTTTTACAATAATTATTTATATATTACATATAGAGGTGCAGGTATGAAAAAGCCTCTACTGCAAAAAAAAATCATATTTCTAAATAATTATTTACATATAATTTTTTAATTAGATTATATATATATATATATTATATTATATATATATATATATATATATTGTTTATGATTATGTCCTCTAAGGAGGTGTTATAAGTAAATAGAAACAAGTGCCTATCTTGTGAGAGAAGTATAACAAAAATTATACTACAGAAATTTTATTCATTTCTGGTGTGTAACTGTTTCATTATCCCTTTTATATATAAACTTACATTTTGTGTAATGACCAAACTCTTAGAATATTAAAAACATTTACAGTGACAAATATTCATAAGTAAACTTAATTTTTATATTTGTAGGAAAATAATCTATAAAATGTATTGTCCAATCAATATATTTTAGATGGTTTCACTCTAAACATCTGTATTTCATTAAACATTTTGTAAAGGTTTTATAAGAAGCCATTTAAGGTCCTGTATTCAATTTCTTCAATAATATCATTTTATATATTTACCACTTAATGAGCAAAAATATTAAACCACCAAACATCATATGATTACTATTCTTTATGCTTACACAGGCTGTTTTTCACAGATTGAAAACTTTCCATACAATAGCGCCACTCAGTGCAAGCAAGAGTAATCAGTGGATGCAGTAAGGTTTGTGAATAAAATCCCTATCTAGTGCCTATTCACCCAATATATCCAAACCAGTTTCCAACTTGTGGCTTTCATCAGTGAGGAGATCTAGGTGTAGTGCTTTCAGAACCAAGGTTTCTCACTGATGAAACTCACACACTGGAAACTAGTATGGGGATATTGAATGAGTAGGCACTAAATAAGGATTTTATGCACAAACCTTACTGCATTCATTGACTACTCTACTATAGGGAGAGTTTTACCTGTGTAAGTAAAGATATTTGGGTAAAATGGACAATATTTGTGGTGAAAATATCCCACATATTAATATTAAATTTATTGTCTTGATATATCTTTTGTAGGATTTTGCACTGATATATTTTCCAATTTAGAATTTACCATTTCAAATCCTTTTCAGTTGGGAGGGGCTCTCACAGTTCTAAAAAATAAAAGATAAGAATCTCTGCCCAGAAATAATCCTGTAGTATAACATTTCTAAGTCTAAAAAAAGTAGCAAATTTTTCCACACAATAGTCTCACATAGTAAAAGCTCTAATAATTAATAGATGCTTGGACTAGATGGTGCTATTGTATGGAAAAATTTGCTACTGTTTTAACAGCTTATGTAAGCATAATAATTTGTGTTCATGTGAGGATTAAATAATGTTTAACATTTTTGTCTATAATTATATGGATTGCTATGACACACTATAAAAATATGTCATTTTACCTTTAAGTAATAACCTGTAGATTTATACTTTATGTTTATCTCAATATGATAATATAAATCATGCTATCACACTTAAGACATAAAGCTATAACAACAAATAGAAAAATAAATTAAATGGCTGAGCGCTTTCAAGAAGATGTACTTCTCATAATCATAGCCAGTTATGACTCATTCTTTGAAATCATTATATAAATACAATATGCAAATTCTATGCAAATGAATCCTTAAGATCATCTATTTGAAATAGCAAAACATGCTTCTTTACGATTAATGGTGAAAGAGTCCTCTGCAATAAAGTAGATATAAAAAGTCACATACTAATCCAGAATGGACTTCAATTTTTGCTCAACATCAAAAAGAATCAGGACATGTGTTCGAACCCGCATCTGCAAAATTGGTTTGTACTGAGAGGCATGATGTTAAGTGAAAAGTAAAGGAGGCTTACTTTATTGCAGAGGACTGCTTCACCATTAATCGTAAAGAAGCACGTTTTGCTATTTAAAAAGATGGTCTTAAGAACTCATTTGCATATAGTTTGCATATTGTATTTATATAGTGATTTCAAAGAACAAGTCATAACTGACTATGATTATGAAAAGTGCATCTTCTTGAAAGCGCTCAGCCATTTAATTTATTTTTCTATTTGCTGTTACAGCTTTACGTCGTAAGTGTGATAGCACAATTTATATTATCATTCTACCTTTAGTAAATGCATTAATCATATTTTGTCTTTGCTTTTAAATAAAAAGAATGAAGATTGAATGAGATTAATGAAAAGATGTTTTTACACTTTATCAAATCATCTATTTTGGATTAGATTTTGTGATAACATTACAATTTAAAATGCCTAGAAAAATTGTAAATAACCCTAAAATACAGAGACATTTTCGAGATGATAATTGAAAAAAAGTGAAATTGCTAAATGAAATAAATGTGCCAATGGTTATGAAGAATTTCTTAATGATTGTTTTTTATATATATATAAAAGTAAATTTTGTAATCTCTCTTCTAATAATTATGATATTATCAATGTATGCAAAATGCACAGAACTTTTATGCCTAATAGTGGGTTAATATACATTACTAATAGACATATTCTGATAATGAATATTGAGTTCTTTACTGAACTGAAATATTATTGATGTAGAATTGTTTTTTTTATAAAGTTAATGCATGTGTAATGTATATTAGATTAAGTTCATCTTTTAAAATTTTGATTATTAATTATGTAAGTATTTGACAATTTATTTACATAATCAAATGAAGATTGAAATACCACCATAATGAAAATCAGGTATGATAATTTATTTTTTTCTGCACATCCAAAAATGTGGTAATCTTTGTTCATTTGTCTGCAAGGTGAAATAGACATGCAAACACTTCTTCGCTAGATTGGATTAATCTTTTGACTACCAAAACTATAATCAATTAAACTTATTTTTACTTAATTTCTGGTTTAAAAGGTTATTGATATTTATAAGATACTATGGATGTATACATATATGTATTTTTATATATGAAGACTTAAATATAAATATGGTGAAATAAGAACATACACATAGGTGTATAAAATGCATATATACATCTGTAATAATTGACTATAATGCACTTATTATACATATTTTTGTAAATAAATAAATAAAAAAAATTATATGCACATATATGGACTTATGTATATGCACATATATAGGCTTATGTAAATGTACATATATGTTTTTTCTGTACAGAACATTCATATATATATATATTTAAGTGCATACATATATATTATAATTAATACAATACATTTGTAAATTACAGATCTGAAAAAGACTGCTGGACAATCAAAACAATTAAGAATAACAGAAATAGTGAAATACATTATATATTTGAAAATACAAAAAAAAAAAAAACATACCTTATTGCGAACATAATTAATTAGTTTAAATATTAAAAACAAAATATTTATTTTTGTTTGACTTTAAAAAATCTTCAAGACATTTTTTTTAACATATCGGAAATATAAAATAAATCTAATACTTAAATTTATTATAACACATATGTTAAAATGACAGTAATTTGTTAGTATAAATAATTTATTTACTTATGCATATAAATTTCTATAAAATGTCAAGTTAATATTTGTTTTTTAATTTATTCTTAACACATTATAAATAAATAAAAAATATCAAAAAAGTAAATAAATTATAAGTTTACTGGGGTAAAAAAAAGCAATTTTTCAAAAGTTAAAAATTCACATTTTAGCTTTACAATATTTAAGTATTCATATTAATATTTAATTAGTAGTCATATCAAAATATTCTAAAGATAAACTTAAAAATTAAAGCTATACTTTAGTGCAATAACAATAAATTTTTAAATAAAAAAAATGTAAGAAATATTTTAATACTTTACAAAATTTTAAAGCAGAAAATGCTTACTTAATAATGTAAAATGTCTACTCTACTACACAATTTTAAAATATATAACTGGATTAAAAATAATGTAATAATTTTTAAACTAATGTGTGATTAGTAATAAACATGAAAGCGATTATCTAATGTGGATGATATTAATGTTGTGACGTCAGCAAGATTGACATTTGTAAATCAAATTATAATAATTTAATATTTTGCAATTTATATTTTATTAATAATTAAATTAATTAACACAGAGTTCTATAACTTCCTATTACGTCTGCATTACAAGTAATAGCTTTATTCTACTGCAAGATTGAGTAATTAATAGATATCAGATAGTAATGCCTTCCATGCTATCACTGGATAATATAAAGACCTATAAACTAGTTTGAGGAATTGGAAACTGTTTGCCATATAATCTGCTGATTTCTGTCTTCCAATAGATGGTTATATAGTAGTATAAAGAGTAAACAGGATGGCATCGATACAAATGATTATCTAGTAGCATCAATTTTTACATAACATACCCTAATTTTTATCAGATAATATCTATAACTAAATAAATTGTATTGCAATTGCTCAAGAGGTCATGTGATATTTGAACATCCAAGAGATAGGGTGAGCATTTTCATTGTATTATACTGAATTATAAACAGATGGTAATTATGCTTTTTAAATCTCCATGTTTGCTATGAAGAAGAAACTCTCCATGATTATTTCACATCTCAAAGTGTAGAAGAATGAAATAATGTCTCTTATCATAATATCATTACTAGTAATCTATCATCTATATATTTTAACTGTTTTCTGCTTCCATTTCATGCATAGAATACCATTAGTCTAGGTGTAAAATCAAAGAAGCATGACTTATAGCTAACAACACCTGCACTATAAACCAAAAGAAAGCATGCTTCTCTCTTTCCAAAAAGTGGACTCTAATCCATTATGCATATATTTAAATATTTGTCGCATACATTTTCTATTGTGTTCACACAATCCACTTGCTATGATTGTGAGAAGATAAATCTTCTTGAATGTTTTCTGCTAATTAATATTACAATTTGTACTTAGATTCATCATTGCCCATGTTTAGCACATATTACTTGTTTAATTGGGAAGTCTTAAGTTTTTCTTGTTTTTACATACTTCTTTTTTATAAACACTGAAAACAAATCGTTTCTATATATGACAAATTATAAATTATAGGAATTGAAGTTTAAATTCTTTTAATATTTATAATCAACTAAAAATAAATACTTAGAAATGTTGTAATATTATATATATCATTGCAGCCAAAATAAATGTTTTTTAGCTAATAAATAATAAAGATGCAATTAAGTTGGTGAAACATTTATTCCATCTAATTACAATAATAATAATAATAATAATAATAATAATAATAATAATAATAATAATAATAATAATAATAGAAATAATAATAATAATAATAATAATAATAATAATAATAATAATAATAATAATAATAATAATAATAATAATAATAATAATAATAATAATAATAATAATAATAATAATAATAATAATAATAATAATAATAATAATAATAATAATAATAATAATAATAATAATAATAATAATAATAATGGCAACAGTTATAAAAGATTGACACATTCTACCAATAACAACCAACAATTGAAAAAATGTGATGACTTGTTGAAATAAATCTAACATTTGCAGGCACATTGATGTGTCTTATAAAAGGTCTGATACCATTTGCTATTAGCATTTTCAAACTCTAAACTTGAGCATGCCTAAATATTTGCTCAAGAATAATGTGTGTTACTGTTAGAGTAATTCCAGAACAGTTAGTCACTGTTTTGAATAGAATTCAGTTGAATTGGTTTATAGCCATATCTCTTATATTATTGTCATTAATCAAATTTGCTTACCTAATTGTTTGATTGAACTGTTTGTGTCATTGGCCATTGGTTTAAATTAATGTTGTTTCATTAGTCAGCGATATTGTATTCAGAATCTTTTCTAAAGAACTCTAGAATTTGGGTATATCTATTATAAGCAAGAATTTTAAGATGAGTTAAATTTTGATTTCTTATATAATATTTGTCTATTATTTTTACATTTTTTACTATATCTTTCTATTGTAGTTTTTAATGCTGGACAGTTTTCAATCACTACAAATCCAATGCAGAATGAATATCTGAGTTTAATGAAGTTTCATTTACCTATAGCTCTTTTTTTCACATTATTCCAACTTGCGTACTTACTTCATCAATCCATCTCACATGTGGTCTTTTTCTAGTTCTTTTACAATCTCTTGGAATACAGTTTAAAATTTCAATGGTTCATCTATTATTATATCTTTTAGCAATACACTATCCTAATTCCACTTCACTCTCTTAATTCTTTCACTGGTGTTAGTAATACTTGTAAAACTAATTGCATGTTTTTACATACACTATATTTTATTATTTCTGCTTTTACGGTGAAATGTACTTAGACCCGAACACAGATACAATGCTTTATCTATAAAATAGCATTAAAAATAATTTGAAACACAGATATCATTTTAATATATATATATATATATATATATATCTTAAAGACTAAGATCAAAAAGCAATTACTAACTCATAGATTCTGTGAAAAAAAAAATCAAAAAAAAAATATGTTAGAAAGGGCTATAATTGATGGTTGAATAGCCAAGTGAAATAAACTTTAAATTAAGCTACACTATTTTAATCAGCATATTTCTAGATCATATATGCCTGATAGAATTGAACCACTAAACATCACATGATCACTGTTTCTTATGCTTGTTCATAACTGTCATTAAAACAGGCAAAACTCTCTATACAATAGTGCTTTCTGGAATCCATTGATTATTCTGGCTTGTGCTGAGAGGCACTACTGTATGGAGAGTTTTGTCTGATAGGATTGCTAATAAAAAACATAATGTGCAAGTAAATTATTTTCAACTTTTCTCAAAAACAATTTAAAAAGCTGGGTTCAAAAATACTTTAAACATAATAGATACATCCATGTTTCTAAGATAAGTCACAGAAAAAAACAAATAAATATAAGTTGTCATCATCTTTTGCATATGTTGATTATGAAGAAAAAGGCTTTTGTAATCATTTCCAGTGATTAAGGTTTTGGATCATCGAAGTATAACAAAGGACATTGCTATATTCTGAAGAATATATACCACAATTAACAACAAAAACACTTAGAATATCATAAAATTGCTCAGCAAAATGGGTTCAGAATTTTAAATTTTTTTGTAGCAATTAATGGTAGGTAGTTTGTGATTTAAAGTGGAGAGGTGAAAAAATAAAATAAATGGAGGTAATTTAAATCAGAAGTAGTGGCTATTTGCACAAATAGTGCTTAAGAGCTTTAGGAAATGTTACAAATATTAACAGATAAAATCAAAAAAGAAAAAAAAGATAGATGCTAGCAAATCTAAATTAATAGACAATGCTTTTTGCATTAAAAAATGTTGACAATCATGAATTTGAAGTAAATACTTTGAAAAGTTTATTCATTAATATAAAAATGAAATTGTTAAAACTATATATAGAAATGAATATAGATAGAGGGCTTTTGATAAAAATAATCTAAATTTAAAATAAACTATGTCTGTTTAATAAATAATCTGATTGTAATAGATGTGATTCACCAGTTCATTTATATATGGAACTGAAAAGAGAAATGCGCAGACATCAGATTATACAATAACATCTGAAGTAATGTATAATAAGAAGAGCCTATAACGAAATAAAACAGAAGTCATTGACATCATTGAAAGGGTTTTAAGAGTCTGAAATGAAGCTGGTTATTGAAATGTTGCTAGAAAAATATGACAGTAAGTAAACCTTTGATGGTTTTAATTGGATTTCAAAATTTTTTAAAATATCTAGAAAAAATATGTAATATATTTGGATTAGATAAGAAGTTGGAATGATATGGAAAAGGGATGCTATAAGTTAGAGAAAGTGAATTGAGCTTACAGAGACTTCATCCTCAAAAAGCATTGGTTAAATATAAATACAAGCATATATATGTAGGCAAAATTTGGGAGATTGAATTTAAACTTGAATCTAAATATTCTTTCATTCTTTCTTAATATATATATATATATATAGAGAGAGAGAGAGATAGATAGATGGATAGATAGATAGATAGACAGATAGATAGATAGATAGATAGATAGATAGATAGATAGATAGAGATAGGTATATAGGTAGATAGATAGATAGGTAGATAGATGGATAGATGGATGAATGGATGGATAGACAGACATACAGATGGACAGACAGATAGACGGATAGATAAATGGATGGATGGATAGATAGATAGATAGATAGATAGATAGATAGATAGATAGATAGATAGATAGATAGATAGATAGTTAGATAGATAGATAGATAGATAGATAGATAGATAGATAGATAGATAGATAGATTGATTGATTGACTGATAGATGGATAGTGATTCATTATGTTTATTATAATTATTTATTTTTTTCTTAAATATTTAAAAACCATTTTCATTTTTTTCTATTTCATTACCTTTCTTCTTTATTTTTATTCAATTTATTCCTATTGTTTTTTACCATACTAGCATGATGCTATTCAGCATTTTACACAGACTCATTGTGCTATCACATTTCTACCCTTCAATTACATCAATGATAATTGTAAATCCAATCTTCTTGTTTTATGTTTGTCTTTCTATCTTTCCTCTTTTTTTAGAATTAGAAAGACCACACTCATTTATAAATAGCTGCTAATACATAATAAAATGTCATGTCTGGGAAATCTAACACTATAGAATTGTATATTTCCATTTTTAGAAAAATATATTTTGAAGTTGCATATAAAAGACAGTTAAATCAAATATTTTTCTTCTATTCTATTGTATACAACTTAAACATTTTATTTTGAAATTAGTTAAATAGTTAAAAGTATTAAAGCAATCAACAATTTAATTAGCATCAGAAAAAAAATTGAAATCTTTATATTTCTAAATATTATGGCTTATAAAAAAAAAATTTATTTCTTTTTAATAATGTACAATTTTGGATTATAAGAGCAAATACTTATTTAATTCTGAGTTATTTTGAAATAATAACAGTTTATCATCAATGTTATTTGATGAAAATTTGATTTTTTTCGGGTTGCTATTAATTTTTGGTTTTATATATTATTTAATAAAGATAATATTTAAAAATATAATAATAGTAGTAATAATAATTGAAAGGTTATTGTTTAGAAGTTTGAATATTAGGAAGTGTGGCTGTAATTTATAGATCATAAACTGCAAAATTCTATTACATCACTGCACTAAGCTACAACGAACAAAATATAATCATAAATTAAAAAAAAATAAATGTTCATTTCAGACTCTCATTTGTGGCTTTCTATTTTTTATGTTAATTATTTTCAAAGTAGCCTGTGATGTAAGACAGCAATATTTAGAATTGATATGCTTTTTGTCTCATATTATGATAGCTACAGCAGTAAAATAAATAAACATGAATTATTAACATTTCTATTGATAGTTCTGGATACCAAACAGAATGACAGTATCTGCCTTTCTCTTCATTTTTTAATCATTTCAGACTGAATATACTTTAATAATAATCACCTTGTCCACTTTTAACCCAGTTAACATGTTACTTATAAAAAATAATAAATTTATATTTTAATTTGCATATTTGCACATAGATATCAGGTCTAATTAACCAAAATGCAAAAATCTGAATTTTTTCACTATCCACCTGAAACAATGAAGATTTTTCATCCTTGTATTTAGCAAGAAGAAAGATAACTTTTAATTTAATGTGAAAGCTTGTATTTACATTGAATATATATTTTCATTTATATCAATGCAATTTTTATCAATAAAAATAAAATATATTTATTTCTATAAGTACTATTTTTTTTTTCTTTTTAAGGATTCAAACCTCACATGTTAAAATAAAAACATTACTTGAAGGCTCAGACATTAGTTTTTATTTTACTTCTTAATATAAATTAAAGGCAGAATATAATTTATTTTTTTATTTAATTTATAAAAATAATTATATAAACTTTTTAACAGTTATTGAAAATATTTTAAATCTGATATATATATATATAGGTCATGTGACATTTGGTTTGATTTTTTTTTTGTAAATCTGATATATGTATTTAAATTCAATGTTATATATATATATATAAAATGAAACTAGCATTTTACCTTCTTCTTAATTACATTTAATCTTCAGTGTAAAGATTAAAGACACATTTCATCTACATTAGAAGCACTAATTTATTTATTTGCAGTATTTTAAAATATCCAATGTCAACTTGAGTAATCACTTAATACCAGTTAATAATAAAAATCAAATTATCTTGTTTTTTATGTACCTATCTATATTAGTAAGACACTCTGTATATTTACAGACACCAATGTCCATATTTTCATTTTTATACCAACCAGATTTATGACCTGAGATTAAACTTGAGTTGACTTCTTTTTAGAAAAATATATCCTTTTTTAAAGTCTCTAAATATTTGTTGATGTAAGCTAAATTCCAAAT
This sequence comes from Epiperipatus broadwayi, assembly GCA_028023455.1. Lineage (NCBI taxonomy): Eukaryota > Metazoa > Onychophora > Udeonychophora > Euonychophora > Peripatidae > Epiperipatus > Epiperipatus broadwayi. Next base: position 1,553,272 of record JAQFVV010012479.1, on the reverse strand, counting down.
GTAAGCATCTTGAATCTTTAGGAAAATTGTATATTGAATACAAACAATCATAGTTACACCTATATAAATGAGGTCATAAAATATATAGTTGTTGTGTTTATGCAATACTTATATAACTTTATTAGCAAATTGAAAATGTTCACAATCCTAGAGTGTTTGAATCCAGATTCATATAAAATGTATTCTATAGCACAACAGTTAAAGATAGATGCTAAATGTATGTGTAAAAATTCATTACTGATCACTGATGAAAACCAACAGCCAGAAACTTGTCTGGATATTTTTTTTAATATTCTAAATAGTGGAAGAAAATGTTAAATCTAATGGACAGTAAAACCTCAGCTACTTTTGGAAATGTGGTGTAATAAAAATATATATTAGTATTGTATAAAATGAATAGAAGAGTGTGTTATTATTATTGTTTATATTAGTACCATCATCTTTTGTCAGTTTGTTACTGAAGATTATAGAAGATGGCTCTGAAATAAAGTGACATCAGATTATTGCTATAATGCAGATTTTGAAAGCATGCTTAAATAAATCATATGTTGCTATGTTTGGCATAATGTATTTCATCACTGATAAAATGAAAGTCCTTTTACAAATTATGGATTTTATTCAGATTTTAACAATTCAGATATAAGCAGTGCTGCACCCTATTTAAAATGCTGCTGCTGACGATATTAAAATCAGAAGAAATGTACTAACATTCATATACCAAGTATGTAAACTGTTAAACTGCTAATAATATATGTTAACTAGTCATTAACAAAGTTTAAATAAACCAGCCAATCAATTTTATGGTATCATAGTCTTACTAACTTTGAAAACATGCTAAAATAGCAATTAGTAAATTAAATTTTTCAAGACAATTGTTTAAGAACATGTACCATGTCTCACAATTACCAAGTAAAGGAGAAACCCTTTCCCAAAAAAATACCAAACTGTAGATCATTTATATTTTTTAAGTCTGAAATAATCATAAAAATATTATGTATTTAAATATTATGTCATATTAGGGATGAGTAACTTATATAGTTAACAGCTTAGCAGAAACACATTCAGTTTATAATATACTAAATTATTAATTAATTTTCATTAATACTTAAGGCAATAATCTATTTTATTTTAGACAAATTGCCTTATTATTTAAATGCCTAACATTTAAAGTCTTACCATCATGATTTTGGTATTTGTATAAAAAAAAAAAGCATGCCACTAAACAACTCTTTCAGAAGAGTTAATTGGCTGCCTATTTTAGCATATCAAAGTTGTAATTTAATTGACTGGTTTGTTTAAATTTTAAAAAATATTTAAGCAGACATAATTATGTGAGTACAATTCTATTCATGAATGTATGCTTGAGTAAATTGTAATTATTATCACAATCAAATAATGTCATTTGATCATCATCAGTAATATTTCACCCTTCCTTAAGCTGTGATCATCATAAATTTTAATAAAACCCATGCTATTAATAAACATATAAACATACAATTAATTTGTCTGTAGTTCATTTGTGTTTAATTTTGTCAAATATATGTTCTTAATAAATTACTCTAATCTGGAGATTATACACATACTTAGCTTAGATGTTTTTGTTCTCAATAACCTTTTGCTTGCAAGCTGCTATTCTTACCACTTATCTAACGGACTATGCTTCATTATTATTGCTTTTTAAATCTTTTGTACATTTACCTTTTACGTTATTGGCAACATAATTATGATTGGAGATTGAAATAGTCTTTGTGAAAGACTAAATGTAATTTAAAATCAAAAAGAGAAAGAGAGAGAGAAGAGAGGGTAAAAAATCCTTAGTAAATTAAAAATCAATAGGGTAATATATTTATAGCAAATGCGTAGAAATAAAATTATTTTAATAATATCCTAATTATGTTATAAACTTTAATTACTTACTTTAATAAATTTGCGAACAATATTTTTAAAAAAATGCAATTTAGAATAAAAACAAGAACGAAATGTTATTCTAAAACAAATTGTTTTCTTTTACATTTTGTATTTAGAAAGAATATATGCTACATTTAAGAATTATTTTTTTATTATATTGCCTTTTTATTTGTGAACCATAATTAAAAATAAATTAACATTTTTCCTAGAATAAAAAAAAAAACGCAGGCATATAAAATCAAATTTATCATGAGAATAAACAAACAGTAATTACTTTTTAATTATAAAGTAATTTGTGTTTCTAAATGTAATAAAATTATTATTTTTTACCTAATATCTGATTAACTGAAAATAATTTAAGACCATCTAATTAATTAATAATCATGTAATAAAAGGCGTTTCAAACGTAATTAAATATTTGCACCCAACAAAAAAATACTAAACATCACATGATGGTCAATTTCATTCTCATAGTTTTGTAGTGGAATAGAGTTAAAAGGTGGCTGCTGGAGGGTTGCATTGGATCCTAAGATCTAGGTGCAGTGCTCTCAGATTCAAGGCTCCTCGTTGATGAAGGCCACAAGCCAGAAACTAGTCTGGGGATATTGGGTGAGTTGGCTTTAGATAGGGATTTTATGCACAAGCCTTCTGGCATCTATTGATTACTCTGGTTAGCACAAGGTGGCACTACTATATGGAGAGTTTTTAGCTGTTTACTAATAAAAAATATCTCTAAGGAACATGTAAATATATTTTTAGCCTATTGTTTTAGCTCTGTATAGTAATCTAATTGTTTTTTTTTAGTTCAAAATAGAATGTACGCAAAGTGAACTCCATTCCTGTGATGAGGTATGTGTGTTAGTTTTTGTGATTGACAATTAAAGAGTGCTGCAAAATCAAGGGATAACATAAAGCAATAGTTGTTTACCAAATCATGTAAATGCTTTCCATGTGATAGTTTAAGAAAAAAGTAAACAAACTGTTTATTGTTCTGAGGGTTTATAAAATATTCAAGCACCAGAAATGGTAGATCTGAAACCATGATCCACAGAATTTAAGCTCCAGAATCTATCACTATACTAAACTATCCAAAGTGTTTGGTAAGAGTTAATGTCTATTAAAAAAATCTTAATAATAATTAATTTTATAAGCAGTAATCTGTGCTGTGTTCCCCCATTTAAAAGTCATTTATTGAAAGCTTGGGTTAATTAATGGATACTTATTGGAAGCCTTGTATCCCATACCAATTTCTGGTTCTCATTTATCTTCTCCCTGAAAATAGATAATAGCCAAAAACATGTCTGGAAGTGAAATATAGCATTGCCATCTTATGTCTATTGATTACTTAATCTTACAATAGATGGCAGTGAAATAATGTAAATATAGTAAATTACAACTTTAGGTGATATTTTGTTGACATCTAGTACTAATATTTTTTTGCCAACAAATATATATTTTAGTTGTCAAGCATTGGTGGTTGAGAGATCAGCGACAGCTGCTTTACAAGAAGTTGTCCAGGGTTAGTGGGTTCGCTTCCCGGCTGATGCTATAACACATGAGAAAAAAAATTATGTTTTAGTTAAATGCTGTAGCAAATATTGTGAGCCATTTAAAACTATTTTGAAACAAAAAATTTACAATATATATTTAATACCAGTAGATTTTAAAAAAAAAATGAAATGTTAATAAAATATCTATTCATAACACAAAATTTGTACCTTGGATTTTAGATCTGTTTCTGAAGTTATTTGGTGACCTAATTCAAAAAATTACATAGCATAGACTGAATCAACTTGAACATTCTTAGATATGATTGACTTTATAATATTTTAGATCACTCTTTAAATGATCGGCTGAATTGGGCTGCCATAACAGGCTTTCTTACTTGAATAGATTGTATTTATTTAATATAAGCTTAAAATGAGTCTACAAAATAAGCATTTTCCAAATACTCTTAGCATAAAATAATATTTATATATACAGTATATAAAATCTATATGCCTATATTAAATATTTATAAAATTATTTAATTACAAAATATTGATTATTTAATGTAAATAGTATTTTGTAATTTATTCATGTTATTTTATCTTGTTCTTTGATTATGTGTCTCAAGTGCATAAATATAGCAATAGTTTAAAGAATATTAATGTAAATTGAATTAAAATACAATAATTATATCATATGCCATTTCTTTTTAATTTCCCATTAAATGGAAAAATACATGATTAACCTTTTCAATTGCAATAATTTTTATTGGCCAAGTGAGATAAAACTCTAAACTTTTGATTGTTCAATTACAAAATCACCAGTAAAAATATATTCATCTTTAATCTTATATTTGTTTTAATTTCATTTGTAAAAAGTATATTAATAATTTGTCAGATTATGAAAGTGAATGAAAGTTTTTTCAAAAATAAATTTCTATTTAGAATTATAAAAATATTCCATAGTGGAGAACCTAAAAAGAACATTCGTAACCTATTACAAAGTGTTGCTTATATAGTGGACTTTCTTTTTCAATTTACATTCTGTAAAAGTAAAGAATTTTTTTACTAAAATCTTACTATTTTTATAAAATAATTATATTTTCAGCATATTTTATCTAAATAATTTATAATATGTAAAAAAATATTTTAAAAATGCTCTAAAATGTTCATTTTCATTTTTAAAATCAAACAGAAATTGGAGCGATGAAAATTATTGACAAGTGGTCTCTTTTGACCACTATGAGCAACAACCAATCAGTGACTAGGAAAGACCACCTTCTTCCATTGTTAAAGCTTAAATTTGAATACCATTGACTTTTTACTTGTAAAATAATTCAAGAGAGGGCAGCATCTTATGGTACTTTTTTAAGCTTTAAAATGACCATAAATTCTTTACAGTAGCATTAAAAATGATGGTATTCAAGCGACTTGAAGCCGTGGAAGTCTATGACCAGAACACATTATCAAAAAGTTAACAGAATTATCCAGACATCTCAGCCGTAAATTGTATAGATGAGGTCATAGTGAAAAGTATTCATTAGAGTTCACTTATATTAGAGGGATCTTCTTCAAGATCTGCCTAGAACTTACCTGAATTTATAAATTAGAAAAAAAATTAATTCTCATAATTTATTTACATGTTAATTAAACTTATTACAATTTACAATTTGATTGTTATTTGAAACTAAAAACTGGTTTAATTAATATCATTCAAAGATCACTGCTAATAAAAAAATTACTTCCTCTTGTGAATATCAATGTTTGAGCTATCTACCATATAACAACATAGATAAAATAGAACTGACGGATAAATTGGCATTGATATAAGAAGAGTGGGTTTTATTTACAACTTCGTTATAAGGATTTTAAAAGGGCTAACATGTGAATAATTATTATGATATCTGAATTCAGAATTAGTAGCTCCATGAATCAATCTACTGTACAAATTAAATTGAAAGTTTGGTTGCTTCTTATTAAATAAGTCAACAAATACTGCATCAATTTTGATGCTTTTTGTATGATTTTCTTTCTTTTTTAAGGAAAATTACATAGTCTATACAATTTTGTTTTATGGTATTTAATTGTGAAAATAAATTTGGTAATATTCTATTGATTTGAGCAATGCCATGGGTATAAAATTTTAAAGTACATACTAGTAATGACCTCTACAAAATCAATCATCCAAATACAATATTCTACGATATTATTTTTAAAAGTAGTTAAAAAAAGTGAATCAGGGGGATTATCTGGATGCTACTTACAAAAGTAAGCTTCATAAATATGTGTTATAATATAAATAACATATTTCAATAAAAATTTTTTTATTTGCAGTCAACAATCAACAAAATGCTAAAGCTATAAAACAATTAATTCAGAAATATTTAAATTAAATAATGTATTGTGCATAAATTACTGATAATCTTTATTCTTTAACATTTATTTTTTAATCTTCCCATTGACCATATATATATATAAATTTATATTTCATTATGTAAATTATAAATTTACATATTAATCATTGCGTATTAATGTCATGTTTTATCCTAATAATACTAGTTTAATTGATAAGTTTGAGTGCTGTGAATATGAGACCTCTCAGATTGAAAGCATTGCACAGGGAGTTATTAGTTAAATTGTGAAATAAAATTTTATCTTTCTATGGGAAGTGAATTATGATACTTACAGAATATATGATTTTAATATAATGTTCTAATACATATAAGCTGTGGAAGTGCCAAATTTTTGACTGAAAAATTAACATTTGCAGAGCAATTGCATGCTGGCTCTGCTCTAATAATTGTGCATCTTGTGCAATTTTGTAGTGAGACAATTTTTTTAGGCTGGAAAAATCGACACAAACTCTATAATAAATAGAATATAAAGAGATTTATTATCTGTTGAAATACGACTTATAATTACTGTTAGTTAAATTTTTGCTTGATAAAATTTTATTCTAGTGCATATATTTTTTAATATAAATTATTTAAAATAATGTTGCACTGTGTTGCATTTACCTCATAATATCAATGTTAATTTGAACCAATTATGATAATAGAACACATTCTATATTGTATTTATCCCCACCATTGTTGGTCAATAGTTGATCTTGTCCTCACGTTTAAATACATACACAATAAAATTACTTAACTAAAATATATTAACATATGCTTAATGAATATATATTTGCAAAATTATATACAATTTCAGTATAATTATATTAATTGGAAAGTTTGTATGAAGTAAACATCATTGTTATTTTGTCTTCCATAGGTAGCAGTTTCAAAAAATGTTCCTGTTGCTACCAATAGCAGATGCAAGCAGCAAGTATAATCATCAAAACTAAAGTTCATTAAAATTCATTTATGTTTTGCAATATTTGCAACTTTATTGGCACATTTTGTCATGATTTCAGTCGATCATGAAATTTGTCAGAAATTACGCTATACTAGATCTTATTTGCCATTTTGTAAATATGAAAACAAAAAATATTCTGTTTTAAATAAGTATGTCTACATTTTAACAGTAAAGATGCAATTTAACTTAACATACATGTTATAAAACATAGAAAAATATATTTGCCATAATTACATGATTGCAATTTTAAAAATCTTCATTTTATTGATGTGATGAACATTATTTATATATAAATAACTGTAATGCATTATTTTCTCTTTTCAATGTTTCTCACATTCTGTAAAAAATATAGTTTACAATTATTTTTGTTATTAATTTTTATTAGCTAATGCTACTATCTAAAATTTATGATCAGATTAACTCATATCTAGTTTAACATCACCATGACTTTTAAAAGGGATGATGAAATATGATATTGGTTTGGAAGTGAAATTCATAAGGCTAGTCTGATATATATATATATATATATATAAGTATATTATATATATATATATATATATATATATATATATATTATAAAAGGCTTGGACTCAAACTTTCAAGTTTACTACAACTATCCACACAATGTCATACATGTGATAAAAACAAATAATCTCCAATATGCATATTTCATTCTGAACCAGCATTCATTATTTGGTCCAGATCACAATATCCCACACATATATGCACTAAGTGCTCAATTTTAATCAAGATATCAAATCTTTAAACTGTAATGGATAATCTTCTCTACTCCCCAACTCTTCAGCTATTTATTTCATTAAACATCCTAGGATAGAATGCTCAAAGCCCTTATTGGTGCCAATGTTATTGTCATCCTAATGTTGATCCTAAGTCAACCTGACCCCTCACACATAAGACCTTAGTATATTCATTTAATAATACAGAAGAGGGATGAGTAGAATACAAACTGAATGTGTAATATTTAAATATATGTATATTGTCATATTAAACTTAATTCAGTTATATTTAAATATTATATATTGTAATGCTAGTGAGATATATGTTATAAAACTCACATATATCTGCATTACATATTTCATAATTTAAAAATATATGATCATTTTTTTAAGGAAAGAAAAGACTAGTTAAATAAATAATTAGTTAAGAGGTAGTTTTTAAAATGTAGTTTGTAAAAATAAAATATTGCATGTATTATTCTTTTAAAATAGAATAAAGCTAATTATTAACAAGGGGGTGGGGAAAAGAATTAGAAATAAAATTTTAAAAACTTACTCTCTTTTTTACAAAATAAAAATAAGTTAAAAGAATAAATGTGTAAAAATAAATGTTAGTGAAAATCTAAAATAAAAAGGATTAATTAATTAATCAGTATGAAAAAAGTTTTTAAATGTCAGTAAAGATTTCTGGCTAATAATAAAATCAAAACCAATAATAGTAATAATTAAAAACTATGTAAAAACAGTAGATTAATCTAGTAAAAAGATTAGATTAAGAAAAAAGGTGAAAATCAATTCGATTAAAGAAAATATAAAATTCAATTTAAAAAGGATAAACAATTGGAGAGAAAAGTATAAAAAGTTGCAACCATCTACTGTTATTTATTCTGCTCTTTAATCTATTAGATCATTCTGGTCTTCATTTTGTGATTGATGCATTATGCTATTTATTGCTCCACAGATTCAAAAAATCTAAGAACAGAATAAAACCATTCATTATTTCTATGAAAAATATTATTGCAGAAGCTTCAAAACTAGCAACATGCATTATTAGACCACCTTCAAAGCATTTGATTGGGTTTCAGGCTCCAAAGTCCTTTGCAAAATCAACTGTATCTGCCTGAACTTTAACTGAAGTCTGATGCCAAAATGGTAAAATAGATACTTCTGCAAACTCTCTCTCCCCCCATTGCCGAGCCAAAGAATGAAAAACAATCCCTGAACCCATTGATGAAGACCAAAAATCCACACAGTTGGAAATTAACACTCATGAAAATCTAGATAAATATATTTTGATCAATGTCTATAGACATTTTATATTTCTAAATGAAATGAAGTTTAATGGTATCTAAATTTCCATATTATTATGTTATGTTAAATATGTGTTCATGAATAAATATTAATGTTTGCTTAATTATTATTTGGTCTATTATCTTTCTCTCTTGTCACTGCATTGTCATTAATTTAAAGTTAGAAATAATTGTATATGTTAACTTAAACATGCTAGACCACCTTGATTGAGAATAGAAGATAACATTGAATTTTTCAAGCACTGGATTTCATGCATGTCCTCTGAACATGCTGGCTATATAATATATGGTTGGCTGGACCTTGAGTTTTACCCTTAAAACAAATAAAATACTTTGGATGGGAGGGTTTTTTTTCCAGTAGTAGAAGTGGGCCATGGTCAGGAAATGTGGTTGTATTATGATTTGTATAACCTGATCTGACTGTGGGTATCATTAATGGTCATGCTATCAATGATATTCTCACCTCTGCTTGAAGGGCCAGTCCACCACAAGTATTAAAAAAATGAAGACAAATGCTTAAGAATGCAAAAAGTTATTTTAAAGTATTTAAAAGGATTTAAATCATAAAACCTATAAATTGAGGGAACCCGGTTCAATATATATATACTTTATTGAAATGTATTAATTTAAAATAGCTTTTACTTAAAATTTCTATTCAATCATGCACATTTAAAACAAATAAAAACATATTTAATTGATTATATATATGACTAAGCTTTATATGCACATTTTGTAAACCAAGAGCTATTTATAGAAAATATATTATCTCCAATGATTTAAATCGTTTTAGTTTTTCTGAATTTTCAAAACTTATATTAGATGCTTTATTAGCATATTTTAAAATGATTCCCAAAATGCAACGTTGGCTGAACCAGAACTCTTCAATTGAACCAGGTCACAACCTCCCACATGTTTTTGTAACAAATTCAAACCTATTTTGTTATTAAAAATGTTTTACCATTTTTTGAATTTGTAAAAATTAACGTTAAGGCACAATGTACATGTGTATCTTTGTATATGTATATTTATTATACCAACACTTATTTTTAAGCTTTTTATATATAAACAATAATTATATGCACATTATATATACTGTAAATCAACAACTATATGTGTAAATACATTATCTCCAAGATTTTAATCATTCCTGTTTTTCTGGATGCTTTAAGAAAGAATGTCAGTTGCTTTTATTAGCATATCTTGAAAAATCTTATATTTCCCCATCATATGGCATTTGGAAAAAAAAAAAAAAGATTAGACAGTTCTGAGAGTTTATCAAAAGAAAAAAAACGCCGTGATGATATTTAAATAAAATAAACAAATTGAAGAGGCATTAAATTTACTCAAAGAAGATGATTGTAAGAAAACTTAATGAAGAATCGTTTTTATTACATATTAAAGAGTTTAAAAATTTTAAATACACTTTATTAGTAATTTAATAACATAAAATTTGAATTTTCGCTCTCAGAGGCGTTTTCATTCTATTAAATATAATCGATAATTTGTCGCTCAGTAGTCCATATAAAATTTGAATATCAGATGTGTCAAAGTTTGAGTTCTAGAATCTTCTATCCTACCACATTATCAAAACATATGGCCTTCATTTATATTTTATAATTATTAATACATTAGTGTACTGATTTTAATGAGAGCATTAAAGAAATTATCAATTATTTCCTATTATGTTTTTAGTTTATTTTAGCCATTCTTATCAAATTCATTTTCAATGCAATGCATCATGGTTTAAATTTCAGTTGTTGATTCTCTTTCTCTCTCTCTATATATATATATATGAAGAAAACAGCAATCACAAAATATGAAAACAAATGAGCAATAACAGTAACAAGAGTCACCCCTGTTTAAATGTGTCTTGGCTTGCATGGGCTATATGCTCTTAAATTTGACAGATTTTTTTTTTTAACTCCCATCTTTGTTGAACAATATACCATAGTCAGATTTATTTGACATAACCTATACAATGAAGTTATATAACAGTTATTCAGGGGCATCAGTGGCGGATATACTTTAAATCTGCCAGAACATAGACTTATTGTTAAGCTGTAAATCATAAAACCCATAACAAAAAATATGAATTGTCTTCAAAAATTATTTTTTTATCTATCATGGCAAGTCTTTCGTTTCATATAGACTTAAAAACAAAAATTAGACAAAAATTTAAATTTAGAATTCTTCCATATATGTTATATATTGCGACCTTACTCAACCCCAAGAAAATTTTAAAGTCCTTGCTTTGTCAGTAACTAAGAGGTGAAAAAATTGATTAACAAATGTTTTAAACAAAATGCACATTCCATAAAACCTTTTTCTTTTGTGTTTTCAAAATATACAGTATACATAACAATTTTATACTTGGACCACAAAAAAACAATTATTCCTATTTATGGTAGTATTCGAATGACTTACAATTGTCCTTCAAGCAGAAACATGTTGAATGAGTGTTATTTTGCAATATTCAGTATTAGTAGCACATTCAGACCATATTTTTACTTATAACACAGATACTCAGCATCTTCAGAACACGAAGGCAGCAATTTATAGAGCAAATTTTCTCTTCTCTTTCCACATTATCTTGACATTATATTATTCTGTTTTTTTTTTTTTTAAAAAAAAAAACAATTATTTTAATGCTTTTTATTTATAATTTTCGACTATCTATCAGTCTTTCTCAAATTTATAAATGATTTTAAGCATTCAAAAAATGTTAAAAATAAATTCTGTATCATGAATTATAATATTGTTTTCTTTAATTTAAATAGGAATAAGTCCATATATACTCATTATATTAAAAAAATAAAAAAACACATTCAATTTTAGGACATTAAAATACAAGGGACACTGTATGAATGACATAAAGCAACCTTGAGTTAATAATATTTCATGATATTTCTCTTTTAATTGTTTTACTGTTGGTTTTCTTTATTCACAATAAATATCTTTATGTATTAACAACATATAATAATATTTTTTTCAATGATTTTTAAAAATTTCTCATTTAATTTTGGACTGTGTAGCTGGTTTCTTTAGATCTAGAAATTACATTATGCATTCAGATCATTAATTTTTAAAATGTAAAAACATACCAAAAGTTTCTACTAAAAAAAATAAGAAAGCAATCTACCATATAGTTGTTTTTTAATAATATAATCAATATACTTACACAGGGAGACCCAAAAATAACCGGAATTTTGTAATAAAAAATTATATATATTTATTTTTAGGTGTTGTAAATTGAATCACGTTAAAAAAATATAGTCTAATAATGCAAAGCACCAGTATAAACTGGTTTGTCATTTTTCTAAGTAATTCAGAAATACTTGCAAAGTGATGTCATTAATGCTTCTCCCTCCCCCCCCCCTCCATTCAGTTCTAAGTCTGCAAAAGAAAAAAATAGAGACATTTTTTCATTCAAGAGATTTAAAAAGATCACCCACAGTAAAATTGAGGGAATACTGCTGATACATAAGCTGTGTCATGCTGAATTTAATTAGAAAGTATTTCACACCCAAGGCTTTGAGAGATGGCACTGCTGGGGTAGAGTTAACACTCTTTTCTTTGCTCAAAAGAGAATATTCACATTTTATCATGTCACATAAATGTTTTCTTGCAGTTAAAATGTCTGATGATTATGAACTAAGTCTGATAAAAAAAATGTTGTTTACATTAAAAAAATCAAGGCTAATTCAAACATTTCAGCCATTATAAAAAAAAATTGACAAATACATGAAACACACTTCAGAAAAGAATGTGCTATATAAAACCATGATTTGACATGGTGATGTCATTTGGCAGATGGATGCAGATGAGTTGCTACAAGAAGTATGTAACAACAAAAGTATATACTACAACATGTGCACATACCAGAGAACAATTCTGATTATTTTTTGTCCCTCTCATATATATATATATATATATATATATATATATATATATATATATATATATATATATATATATATATATATATATATATATATATATATATATATATATATATTGTTGAAACATCATTATTGTTATAATCATTGCCACTAATGTTATTGAATCATTTTTTAAACAACTCTTGAGATGTGTGGTGTGAATTTAAATAATCAATTGATATCAAGTCATATGACACTAAAGTATCCACATCTTCAGACCTATTTCTGGTTTTTGTCTATATTAGTGAGGTCTTACAATTGAAAGCTGAAATTAGAGCACTTTTATATCAATCAGATAGCTTTTACTCCTTCATACAAATGATGTAAAAAGTTTCTGTTTGTGACCTCTATTCTTAGACAGAAAATGTTTATGAATCTTTAAAATTTTTGTCTATTAAAAAAATATAAAAAAACACATGATTTGGAAAATAATAATTATACATTGTTATTTTTCACTGATTGGATATAATTTAATCCAGAGTCACTATTGCCATGTTAATCTAATCCAAATACTATTAATTATGTTTATGATGGGACATAAATGCATCATTTGCTTTATTACGGATATTTACCTAATATGACTATTGATGGGTTAATCCAAACATGAGATGAATTATTAAAATTTTATTTATCTTTTATTTTTACTTTTAGAGTGAAAAAAACATTTTTGTATATATTTTTTCCCATGTGTCATAGCATCAGCCAGGAAGCAAACCCGCTAACACGGGACAACTGCTTGTAAGCAGCTGTCGCTGACCTCTCGACCACCAATGCTTGACATTTTTTGTATATTTTTACTTATAAATTTATTGAGAATTTCCTGGTTCTCTAAAATTTTTCAAATGAATCTTTAAGAAATCACATTCATATGTTGCCCACCACTGCTTTACACTATCCAAACTGTTTTCCAGAAATTTAAAAGAAAACCATATATTTTGAAGCCAAGCTAGATTTGACACAAATTTAGTTCTTATATGTTTTAAAAACTTGTGTTCTATGCCTTTGTCAGATGAGTATCTTTTTATTGGAAGTGTTGAGTATACAAACATTGCAGGGATAGCAAACACACTATGAGGAAAAAGTCTAAATTTAAAATGCTGAAAAATAAAAATTCCATTCATGAATAGGTGTGAAAACAATTACACCAATTGAAAAGCACTTAGACGAACACAAATTGATAGGAAAATTAACCAGATATATCTAAAATAGCAAATTATATATGCACTAATGGAGTGGGTTCAATTGAGAATAGATAAAGATATTGGATGGTAGAAACAAGTACAAAAAAGTTCAGTCAACTCGTGTGACAATGATGAATAGCCCCATAAGCCAACTTAATTTGATAATTTGTAATGATTGGAAACCACTCATTAACTCTGCCATTAGAAAGTATGGAAAAATAAAAAGAGCATTCATAGATAATTATATAAATTTTTATTTACTAAGACTATAACAGAATAGTTTTGTTAGTTATAGCAATATGTTCAATTCAATAGTCATAAATAAAAAATACCAAGATTTGATGCTCATGGTAATATTATTACTGGTTATTCTAGAAAAACCTGAAGAATAAAGGAAAGTAATCCTACTTAAAACATTATACTGAACTGTATGCTATTACTAACTTTTGAACTTCATGTGAATAAATTATTTGTGAAATTATATATAAAGTTGTAAACAAAGGCAAAACTCTCCATACAGTAGTGCCACCCTGTGCCAAACAGAGTAATCAATGGATGCCAGAAGGCTTATGTATAAAATCCCTATCCAGTGCCTACTCATCTAATATCCCCATACTAGTTTCTGGCTTGTGGCCAACATCAGTGAGGAGCCCTGGATCTGAGAGCACTGCACCCAGATCTTAGTATCTAATGCAACCCTCCAGCAGCCACCTTTTAACTCTACTTTACTACAAAACTAGGAGAATAAAATTGAAAGCACAAGCCAGAAACTACTATGGGGATATTGGATAAGTAGGCACTAGATAGGGATTTTATGCACAAGCCTTCTGGCATCCATTGATTATTCGTTTGGCATAGGGTGGCACTACTATATGGAGAGTTTTGCCTTTGCTTACAACAATTATGTACTGGTATAGAGATGGTGATCATGTGATATACATATATTGTTCAGTGTAATTTTTACTTTTAGACATATTTTTATTTTTTTATAATGTTTCACTTAAAATTTGTTTGTATATTAAAAAGATTCAAGTAAATATTTTGTTTCAATAACTTTACAAATAGAATTTTTTTTTTTAATTCAACAAGAAAAGAGTTATTGTTATCATTAATATTTTGCAAAGTTTAAATATTAATTTCTAAAATATTTATCATTTGAAAGCTTACATTTAATATATATATATATATATATATAATGTAAAGTTTATCAACATATAATTTAGGTAAAAGTTTAATTATAAAAATAAAATGTTGAAATATAGGAAGTTGTCACAAGATAGGAAAAGGGAAAATTGGAGCCAGTGTAGGTTAAGAAGTTAATTTTTGTGGGCTTATTTTCAGATTACACTGAATAATAGACTTTTTCAGACTAAAAAACTATAAATTGGATTTATAATACAATATATCTGACCAATGGGAACAAACATATAACTTATACAAATAACCAATGATGCCAACAGGCCAAACAAATGACTAGGCCAGTTGAATATGCTTGTTTGTATTAGTGTAGGGAAGTTGGCTATATAACTAAAGTCTATTTGAAAAAGAGACACTACTGAGTTATATTTTTATATTGGACTATTTCCATCATCTAATATGTGTGTTGAATGTCTTTAGAAAAGTTTAATTTTAGTTAAATATTCCAAATGCATTCAACTGTTAGTAATATCACAGCAAACAGGTTAGTATATGCACCAACTGTTAGTAATATCACAGCAAACAAATGTTATTAATATCACAGCAAACAGGTTAGTATATGCACTAACTGTTAGTAATATCACAGCAAACAGGTTAGTATATGCACAATGTTTCGAGAGGTATTTTTCTCCCCTC
Organism: Epiperipatus broadwayi; assembly: GCA_028023455.1. Taxonomy (NCBI): domain Eukaryota; kingdom Metazoa; phylum Onychophora; class Udeonychophora; order Euonychophora; family Peripatidae; genus Epiperipatus; species Epiperipatus broadwayi. The sequence continues at coordinate 1,537,521 of JAQFVV010012479.1, read as the reverse complement.
TTCTTCAGGTGTTGTGCATATACTAACCTGTTTGCTGTGATATTACTAACAGTTAGTGCCTATACTAACCTGTTTGCTGTGATATTATTAACATTTGTTTGCTGTGATATTACTAACAGTTGGTGCATATACTAAGATGTTTGCTGTGATATTACTAACAGTTGAATGCATTTGAAATATTTAACTAAAATTAAACTTTTCTAAAGACATTCAACACACATATTAGATGATGGAAATAGTCCAATATAAAAATACAGCTAGAACGCCATCATCACAAACCTTCAGAAAAACACTACTGAGTTACAATCAGAACAATAATTTACCAGTCTGAAATGATTGTATCAATATGTACATTATCAACTATTTGCAGATTAATAAAAATTTAACTAGTGCCAACTAAGTGCAAGCCTTTGTAATTAATAGATGCAAGAAAGTGTGTTTTACAATCTCTATCTAGTGTCTGCTCATCCAACACCCTTAGACTAGTTTAAAGCTTGTGCATTTCATCAGTGAGGCACCTTGGATTGGAGAACTTTGTACCCAGATCTCAGGATCTAAGGTAATCCTCCAGCATCCACATTTTTCTTATTTGTTAAAAGTAAGAGCCCAAGATGAAAACCCCATATTGTTTCTAACCCAAACTCATTCACTTCTGTAGTCATATCTCACTGATGAAAGCCACAATCAAGAAACTGGTCTGGGGATGATGGCTAAGTAAGCACTAGATAGGGATTTTATGCACAAATCTTGCTGAATCCATTGATTAAGAATGCTTGCACTTGGTGGCACCACTGTATGGAGAGTTTGCATGTTATGGAAGAATAAATATGAAAAAAGTGATTATACAGAAAGTGAATTATTGGTTTTTATGCTGGGTTTGGGAAAAGATAAGGGGAAATTAGATATTAAAGCTATAGAGTTGACAAAGATTATGTTGTGGAAATGGGATGGAGCAGAATATATGAAAACGTACAGTGGGGAATGGAAAATAAGTGGATAACAGGTTTCTCTGGGCATAATTGCTCAGATATTCTTGACTTTGTTTAAGGAGAAGCCACAGTACATCACATCACATGTGCAAGCATATGAAATAATAATCATGTGATGATTTGATGGTTTTAACTAAACTAATTTTTAATGTTAATAAGGCATGATGATTGAATATATTTTAATGTAAAAAAAAATTAAAAAGTATTTCATTCTTTGTTTATGAATAGTTCCCATATTTGTGACCTGGTTTTCCAATTCTGGGTTAAACTTTTTTTTTAAACTTGAAAATTTACTTGCATTTTTATTAGATAGTAAACCAAATTAATAATGAAGAAATCAGTAAATGTGTATTTATGTATTTTAATTAGAATTTAAAACAATATAGAAAGGTGTTTAAACCTTACTGCTTAACCATTGTTAATTCTGGCGAGTAAATTACCATCTATTTCTATTGGGGGTTAAGGTCAGTTGCTGAACAGATTTCTAGGCTACAAGCCATTTAGAAATATTTTTTTTATCTATTATTGGTTTACATCATTTTAAAGTAGATTTTAATTTAAAGTTAAGTATGACCTGTCATTGGTTTTTCAGCATAATGTAAATTAGTGCTGATATTATGAAAAAAATAGAAAAAGTATGAACATAGAGGAGGCTAATTAATTTCATTGTCAACAGTAGTAGGCCATTTGCATATAAGTTTGAAAGTTCTAATTTTAAAATGGAAAAAAAATAAAAAAATATTATGAACTTTCCTAAGGCTAAAACTTCCTGGATCAAAGCTTTACCTATCACTTCAACATGATTATGTATAACAGTATATCCCATGCAGCACCCTATTTGAGTAATACCACACAATAATTGTTGCATTGGAATAATACATTAAAGAATTGAAATAAAACCTATCTCTTCTAATAATAAAATGTCCTATTCATCATTTTCTTGCTTTTCATTCTGTTTAGTCTAGTGAAGGAGTAGGGTAGTCAGCAGAAATTCTAAAAGACCCTAGATCAAAGGTTGACCGAAAATTCTTTTGTTTGATTATCACATCACCTCATCAAATATTCAATTATTAATTGTATGTTGGGCTACTTCCATTACCTAACAGTATATATTGAAACTATGTAGAAAAATAATAAACTTTATTTAGACCTTTCCAGTTACATTCAACTACCAGTAATAGCATGTAGGTTAGTATATAACACTAACATGTGCTACACTAATAGTTGAATGAAATTGGAATGTTTAAATAAAGTTTAAAATGTTTTTGAAGACATTCAGCAATTAATATTAGATGATGGAAAAATCCCAGCTTATAATTAATTCTAAAATACCATTGTCATATCTGACCCTGCCTTCAGAAGTGGACTATTCCAGATTTCTTACCTAATTGGCTAGCATCCAGTTGCTACCCAAAGGGATTAAATCCTTCACTGGGGTTTGCACACCAAATATGCATGTTTCCAGTAAGGTAGAGGATCTGTCATTAAATAGTCATTTTGGAAACAAGGCAGTCAACCTGAACGATGGAATGTGCTCTCCATTAAACCCTCTGCCATCAGCAAGGATAGTATGTCTCCTCATTATTACGACATCCATGCAGTGAGACAAGTCCACCTATGGACTGGAAACTGCTATGACTGCACTTGACTCGAGGCAAGCTAAGTACATAGCTGGAAGAGTCTTATTAGAGATCATGAGACAGGCTAATCATTAGTTGGAAATGAGTTCTGTACTCAGCACGATTATCCTCAGCATTAACGTGTATAAGCTATATATGTATATTATTGTTTAACTAACAAGTGTGTATATTTTTGAGTACTAATAAATTGTACATATTAATTACTGAGTAGTTGTTCTCTTTTTGTAACTGATAGTTTGGAACGAACCTGCAAGCCTAACCAAACACAACACCATCATCACAAATCTTCAGATAAACAGTAATTATTCAATTATGTTTATAAATAAGAGCTCACATAATTATATCTGCAAGCAAACAATACTGGTAAATTTAGATCAGTATGAATTATACCATCCACTATTTGAATGATATAAATTTAAAGTCATCAAAAAGAATAATATGTATTTTATTGTGAATTACTTTTTTTTTATTGTATCATTTAGAAACACCTTGTATAGTTCAAAGTGCAGTAGTTGAGTGGCAGACTGGTGCATAAGACTTATGAACCATGGCACAGCCCTGTAGGGTCTCAAACATCGTATAAACTTCTTAGCAATAAAATCATTCAATTACTTTTTGTCTTAAATTATAGTCTAATAAGACTGATTAATTTTAAGTAAATAATAACACAATTATTGAATTCATTATAATAATTGTAAGATATGCTGAGTAAAAAGTCATGTGGCAAATTAACTTTCATCATGGTCTCTTAGATCTCTGGTCCAGCATTTTATGATTGTTCTAAATCCCACAGGGCGTACATTGGTATGATCTCTGAGAATTTTTGAATATAATTTTAATACTCTTTATGTGTAAATAATATCACTTTTCAGCGATATATATATTTTATTATTATTATTTTTCTAATTATTTTCCAAATTATTATCTTTAAGAAGGTTTTTTAAAAAATGATTTATTATGGTGCTATAAATTTGAAAGAATAACAAAGTACAAAGGAACGAATTTGATTTATATTGTTCTTTGAAATTTGAGATAAAAAGAAGCCTCTAGTTTTTGTTCTAATAATAGAGAAGATTTTAATAAATGAACATTAGTCTGAAAGTCTCAAAGCAATCAAGAAAATCTGTTTTTATTTTCTTTAAATGGATTTGAGAAATCAGATTAGAAGTGATTATATATATATATTATTTGTATTTGAAATTACTGTGTCTTATATTTTATACCTTTGACATTTTACATTTTAGATAAACGCATTAATGATTATTATTAATCCTCGTGATTATTATTAATCGTTAATCATTAATATATTTATTAAAAACGGACAGTGTCAAAGTTGGGCTGGATATTTGACATTTATAGATCAAATTATAGTGATTTAATATAGATAAATACTAAATAAATTATAAAAGTATTAGGAGTTTTGACCTAGGTCAACTAAAAAGAGTTGATCCAGCTAGAAATGTATTTTGAAGATTATTTGTCCTGATTGGTAGATTTTCTACCTTAATATAAAATTGAGTACTGATTTTGTATATGTATGGGAGATGACAATCCATATCAACTTATGGGTGCTAATTCAGTATGAAATACATATAATGGAGACCTTTTTTTTTCCACATGTATGTGGTCATGATGTGTATTGGTTATATTAGATAGAGTGAATGACTGAGCAAAGCTTGAAAGGCTGGGTTCAAATCTTTAATTACATCTAGATTTTAAGTACATGTACTATATTGGTATTTAAATATTAATCTTCATTTATATGTTTTAAGACTGGTAGTGAAATAAAAGTTTAATTATATTGGGAAAAAATAATACTAAAACATATGGAAAGAAATGATTGGAGTTGGATTAATTGGCTTTGTGATTACATTAAATAAAATCACATACATTAGTTCTTAACTGAGTTGAAAGCTTGAATCTGGGCTAGAAAGGATATGATAATCTCTAGTGTAATGAATGATTAGTAATAAGCTTTAATATATGTATCTAAAATAAATGATGTTGAAGATATTAGTACAAAAAATTGGATATCTGTAGATAAAAATTTAATAATTTGATATTAGTAGTTACTGATCAAACGATGAAGACATATGAGGGTTTATGACCTGAACAAAAAGGCTGGATCAACCAGAAATGCATCTTGTACCTATTTTTTTTCAAGTGTCTTATATTTGTGTTACACAGTAGTTTGATGGAATAAAAAATATTTTAAGCTCTTATCAGAGTTTTTGAGTGTTTGATATTTTTGAATAAAATTGGTGAAAAGTGTATACTTTTTAGTACAGATTATTTTGCAAGAATTTGTCTTACAGAAAAAGAATATCAACTTGATAACATCCATATTAATTTTTTTCTACAGTCTTTCCAGGAATAATCAAAATGTAAACAATGACTTCAAACATTAGCAAAGCATTAAATACTAATTCAAACAAACTAGGGTTAAACAATGAATGATAAGAATGTGTATGTCAATGGCATATCAAAAAGTATGCAGACTCCACAATGTCTATAATCAGTACTAATTAATTTTTAAACCTGTAATGCAATACAAGGTATCCAAATGTCATATTTTTTGAGAACTTTATTGTTTTATATTATCAAAAAAAATTCATGGTTTTTATTTCATGCTAACTTTATTTCTTGATTTTTTTTCTGCATCAATTAAATGTACAAACCCTATTGGCAGATTAAATTAAAGTTCTATACTTTTGATTGGTCAATTATAAAATCAGCAATAGAAATATATTTGTCTTTTAAAATTATATTTGTTTTAGTTTAATTTCTAAAATGTTAATTAATAATTTGTTAGATTATGAAGCTAAATGAAAGTTTTTTAAAAAATAAATGTATATTTATAATTGATAAAAATAATAAAGAGTGGCTGGAGTAGTTAATAGACATCAAATGGTATACAATTATAATGGTCTCATTCCCAGATCTATTCTGGCTATTGTCTTTCTTAATGAGATCTGGAATTCAAAGATATAATTAACTTACCAATCTATCAATCAAATTTTACTTTTTATATTATTTTAATTAATAGCCTAAAATTTTAAAACCCTAATTTTGTAAGCCTAAGGAAATTTTCTTGCATAGTTATATAGATCACCAATTTACACTTTGTATATACATAAGAAAATTAGCTTGCATTCAAATTTAACGTTTTTAAATTTTAGGGTACTAGTTTAAATATTATAATGATATGAAAAGTGGTGTCTATATGTATAAATACATTACTATCTGGTGTGAATCTTAAGGCTTAATAGCATAGACAAAAATTAAAAACAGGTCTATGGATAAGAATATTAATACACTTATAGTATCTAAAGACCATTAATTATTCAAATTTGAAATAGGTAACTTTACCTTAGTATAAAAATAAGCAAATGGTAAACAAAAGATAAAATATTTTTAAAATGTAAATAAATATTTAAAAAAAAAACATATATAAAAAAAGTTATTGTAACACAACTTTTTTAAAACTATGTAATTTTACTTTTTATTTTTCATTTTTATTTAGCACATCTGTGAAAAATATTGCATATACAATTATATTGATAAAATAGCATTTAAATATCAAAAATCTGTCTGCTAGCATAAGGTAATATATTCACTTAAAAAAATTTTTTTTTAAAAAAAACTCACTTTAAATAATGTTTTTAGCATTTTAAAGCACTACAATGCACAAAACATATTAACAATCTGAATGATTAAAATAAATAAATAAATAATTAAATGGTTTATTATTCAGGTATTTTTTAAAAAGTTCATCACCAAAAGTGACAAATGTAGACATGACCCTTGGAACTTGTGCTTCAGATATTGCTACTTTACCCCTACTTCAATGTATGTAGGGCAATGTAACACTGATGCGTTGTTAAAAAATATGACTTTATTAAATTAGTATATTCAATCTAAAAATTATTTAATAATTTAGTAACTAAACTTTTAAAAGTCAGATGTTACAAATAAAAAATATATATATCTGGATTATAATTATCTATGTATTATTACATCAGATACATGATTACCTCACAAGCTTATAAAAATAATGTCTGATTAAGTTATAGTGTCATCCTAAGTGTTGCTGATACTTATAAAAAGCAGAGGCTTCAAGAAAAATACACACCTTTTCTCTTGACATTTGGTTTTTTGGGTTAGTGACTTTTATCTCTTCAAATGAACTGTTATCATTCTTTTAAAGTATACCTGTCATGATATCTGAGATAGACATTTATATCCATATTGCATTACAGAGCTAATTTATTTTGTATTTATAATCATTGCTAAACTAACTTTCCATAAAAGAAATAAAACATTGGTGGCCTAGTTGGTAGCATAGCTGCCTTCTAAGCAGCTGGCCCGGGTTTGCTTCCTGCTCAACACATTTGACATATGAAGAAATAAAGCACTTTGATTGTATAAAAATTTGTGTTGATAACATTTTATTAATAATTATATATATATATATATATTGAACTATTTACTTTGTCTGATATTATTTGTTAAATGTCTTTAAAAAAATTTAAATTTTATATAAACTTTTCAAATATATTCAAATAACAGTTGAATGTTTGTGAAAAGTTTAAATAAAGTTAGTTGAATATATTTGAAAAATTTAACTAAAATTTGAATTTTTCTAAAGATATTTAACAATTAATATTAGGTGATGCAATTGTTCAACTTAGAATTTTATTTACATATTTCTTTCATTATTTAATTTAATTACAGAAAGATTCATTAATTAAATTTAAAATATGTTATAGGTTTCCTGATAATAAGAATTGTGTATAAAAAGCAATACAGAATTTTATTTACATATTTCTTTCATTATTTAATTTAATTACAGAAAGATTCATTAATTACATTTAAAATATGTTATAGGTTTCCTGATAATAAGAATTGTGTATAAAAAGCAATACAGTCTAATGCGTGAATTTACATTGTTAAATAATTAATAATAAATAACAATTAAAAATATCAAAATTTAAATTAATAATAATATGTTATTAGTTAAAATTAAATTCTTCAAGAAGTTTTAAAAACTAGATATAGGTAATATTGATATGACCAATTCCAATTATTAATGAAATATAATTATCACAAACTTTCAAGAAATGCATTTATTTATTCACAGTTTCTGTTTTTCATTAGTATCAAAAATACTGAAGGCATACTATAGGTTAACGAGACATTACTATTTTTGTGAGCTTTTGAACTAAACATGTAGCTACTGTCATAATATATAGATAATCATAATTCAAGTGATTTTTTGTAACATCTGATCTTTAAAAATTTAGTTATTAATTATTAACTAACTTTCAGATTTAACATACTAATTTATTATATTGTATAGGCTTAATACCTGCATTTATATATGAAATATATGTGGGACTTAAACTCAGACATTCACATGACCACAACTCTCAGTGCCATCTTATTGCTGACCCACCTGATCAGAGAGTGTGGTTTGTGAGTTCGAATCCTGCAAATATACTAATTTACTCTATTAACAGCATATAAATGTGTTATAGTCCTATATATATATATATATATATATATATATATTAAATATATAAATTCAACATTCCTTCTTTTTCTTTTTAAAACTTGTTTTATTCCAAACTATAATTTTATTTCTCTTCCATACAACATTTCATCTACATTCTGTAGTCATTATCAAGTTTCCTTAAAAAATAATAATAATAATAAAATAAATAAAAATAAAAAACAAAAATAATAACACAAATAAATAAAATATTAATACATTCCAAATATATAATATTCAAATAAAACCACAATATTATTATCATCTACAAATACAATTATTTACCTCCTTCCCTATCTTTAATTATTTCTTTTAAAATACCTTTATAATTTAATACTCTCTTATATAAGTTTATTATCTATTCTCTAAATGTTTACCCATTAATATTTTTTATACCCCTCCCCCCTTTTTTATATATTATTCCTATATTATCTTATTTTTTATCTTTATTTATTAACATTCTATTTAATACTGGTTTATAATGATCTATATATACTTCCTCTTTTTTATTCCCTCTTTAAATTTTTTAATGCATTCCAATGGCCTTATATCAAAATTTTCATGCTTAAATTCATTTTTAGGAATATATATATATAGCAGATTTTTTATCATATAAATGTTGCCTTAATCTAGTTTTTAATTTATTCTTACTTGTTCCTATCTAAGTCATATTTACATTATTTTTATCACAATCCATACATTTAATTATATATGCTGAATTTATACATTCTAAAATATCAATTTTATCATAATCATTTATTAACTCACCCAAACATTGTTTCTTTTATAAACAGGGCAAATTAATGTATTATATCTCCTATTAAAATACCTAAAAAAAATTCTTAATTTTTAAAAATAAATATCTTACCCTGAATCCTATATAAATTATTTTATTTTCTCCATTTTTATTCAATTTAATCTTTCTTTTTATATTTTCAATATTATAATTAGATATCAATCTTTTTACAATATATTCAGGATAATCATTTTTAATACATTCCCCCCTAATATTATTTATTTCATTCTTAAAAAAAACATTTCATTTGAACATACCTTAACAGTTCCAATTATCTTATTATTAACAATATTAAGCTTTCAATGTTTTTCAATATCAGAGTAGCAATTATTAGCTAATCCAAAATATGTATTCTTGCTAAATACTGTTGTATCTATATAAATTATTCCATCCATTTCAAATTTTTAAAAAAATTTTATATCCATATAATCAATTACATTATAAAGGTATTTTAAAAGAAATAATTAAAGATAGGGAAGGAGGTAAATAATTGTATTTGTAGATGATAATAATATTGTGGTTTTATTTGAATATTATATATTTGGAATGTATTAATATTTTATTTATTTGTGTTATTATTTTTGTTTTTTATTTTTATTTATTTTATTATTATTTTTTAAGGAAACTTGATAATGACTACAGAATGTAGATGAAACGTTCTATGGAAGAGACATAAAATTATAGTTTGGAATAAAACAAGTTTTTAAAAGAAAAAGAAGGAATGTTAAATTTATATATTTATTATCATGGTGCTATAATTTAAAAAAAAAAAGAAGTGAAAAGTTGTGTACATAATTGTATATATATTTATTAATAGTCAAAATAAGAGTCATAGATCACATGACCCTATTCTCTTAAGCTTGTAAGTTATAAACAATGAGGATTGCCAATTCCTCAACAAGCTTTGTGATAAATGCTTAGCCAGAGAAAGCATTTAAAATATCTCTGTCAGGAACCCCCCTCAAACCTCTGAGGAGTGCCAAAGCACAAAACCATGGTCAGGGATTTGAGGGGGGTTCCTGACAGAGATATTTTAAATGCTTTCTCTGGCTAAGCATTTATCACAAAGCTTGTTGAGGAATTGGCAATCCTCATTGTTTATATATTTATTAATACAGCAATCTTGTTTATACTATAAATATTATTTTCATGAAAAAAATATATTAAAAACAAGTTTTCTGCACATAATAATTATGATAATTTACTGATTTTATTTATAATTCTCATGGAATCCCATATAATTATAATATAGAGAGTTACAGACCCACAAACTAAAAATACCTGAGTTAATTTTAACATAAATAAAAATCATGATCAGTCACTTGAATGAAACTTTTCTGTTTAAATGATATATGTTTTCCAAAAAAACTAACTATTTAACTAATTTTTGGTTATAATGATAGAATTTCAAACTAGTAAAATATCACTTTCAAACATTATCAATTTATTACAGCATGAAGATCTCTCCTCATTATTCCTGTGTTTTGAACTCTACTATTTTTTTAACATCCCACTAGCATATTTCCTTATTTCATCTATCCACTTCACATGTGGTGACTTTTTGAATCTTTTGCAATTTCTTGAAGATTTAAAATTTTGATTGCCCATCTATTATCATCTCTTCTAGCAGTATGTTCAGTCTAGTTTCATTTTGTTTTTATAATTTTTTCAATGATATCAATGATACTTGCTTAATCTCTCACACATGCATTTTGTTTTTTATCTGTTCCCGTTACTCCTAACATACGTTTCTCTAATTCTTCATTGAGTGATCTGAAGTCTCGGTATTGCTCTTTTGTTAAATACCCAAGTCTCAGAACTATAGGTAAAAAGTGGTAAGCCAATAGGAGAAATAAAATAATCTTACATTTTAAATTTACTCACATATTTACTAAACATTGCTAAGAGTTCTGCGGATATTTACAGACTGCAATTTTAAAAAGCACTTCACAAGATATACGTTGATACCTATTTTAAATATATATGTATTTAAATATTGTATATATATGTCCACACACGCATACATGTATGTATATGTTTATTTTGTATTTCTATACAGAAACCAAAAAAAGAAATCATTAATGTATATCTGTTTACCTTCAAACTAAAGGGCAGAGAAGAGTACGGACATCACTATTTGAGTTTGCTGATAATAACTTGAACTAATGCCAAAAAAAATCCATTAAAGTCAGACTAAATCTGATGGAAGCATTTCTATGGTTTATAGTTACCTAACAATTCTCTTCATATCGATGATTTTTGAACTTTCAATCAAAATTTGCAGGAGGCAACTAATACCTTTAGCTTTAAATTTAATATTACAAATCTTTTAACTTAAAAAAAAAAGGATTTTCCCCGTCTTTCTCTTCGTTATTATTTAAATCAAATAAAATGGCTTTACAAAAAAGAAAAAAAAAATTAATTAATAAAGTTTAATTTCTAAATTATCAATTAATTTGTAATCATTATATTTATATATAAAAAAAGTGTATAACGCAGATAATTTACGCATTTATTTCTAAAAAAAGATAGATGTTTAAAAAATGGGACAAATATGTGTCTGAGTTTGAAAAGATCAGCATTTTTTCTTTTATTCTAATTTTATCCTCCTTTTTGTTTTATTTTCAGCCCTACTTTTTAAACTTCTTCAATTTAAAATTTATATCTGACAAATATAGCAATTTTGGTATTCTTATATCATCAAATTTTTCTGAAAAAGAATCGGTATCTTATTTTAAATGTAAAATCCAAAAAAACCATAAGACGTTATATTTTTATATTGGACTATTTCAATCATCTAATATGTGTGTTGAATGTCTTTAGAAAAAAATATTTTTTTATTTAAATATTCCAAATACATTCAACTGTTAGTAATATCACAGCAAACAGGTTAGTATATGCACTAACTGTTAGTAATATCACAGCAAACAGGTTAGTATATGAATATCACAGAAAACAGATTAGTATATGCACTAACTGTTAGTAATATCACAGCAAGCAGGCTAGTATATGCACTAACTGTTAGTAATATCACAGCAAACAGGTTAGTATATTTACAACATTTCGAAAGGTATTATTCTTCCCTCTTCTACAGGTGTTGCTGGCCTGACCAGTGACAGTACTAGCATAGGATTTGAACCTGGGCCCTTAGATTATTGATTATTGAATTTTAAGGTAATGCTCAGTTGGTTAAAGCATTACCTTAAAATTCAGTAATCAAGAATCTAAGGACCCAGGTTCGAATCCCATGCTAGTACTGTCACTGGTCAGGCCAGCAACACCTGAAGAAGAGGGGGGAGTAATACCTCTCAAAACATTGAGCATATACTAACTTGTTTGCTGTGTTATTACTAACAATTGAATGTATTTGGAATATTTAAATAAAAATTAAATTTTTCTAAAGTCATTCAACACACATATTAGATGATGGAAATAGTCCAATATAAAAATACAACTAGAACACCATCACCACAAACCTTCAGGAAAACAATAAGACGTCATATTTAGAATAATATATGCTAATTATAAAATCCCATAATTCGATAGCATGTGGATTCAAATTGGGGCTGAGTTAATTTAAACATGGTTTTCAACATTTTTTTCTCCAGATAATCATGCAACTAACTATCCAATATCGTTTTGTAAATGGATATCTAAATATCTTAGCTAAAGAGTAAAACAGTGCCACTAAACATTCATCTTCAATAATTGGTAATCTCTGATAATAATATTTGTTATTTTCTGTTTCTTTAAAAAGGGCCGTTGCGATATGATGGAATTAAGATGAAGAAAGCTCTTATAAATAATATTTCTGTTGAATTTTCTATTAACAATATTAGCAATGCTTACACGGACCAACAATTGAAAATCACTATCTAAACTGATCTTTCCTTTGTATGATTTGTTTTTTTCTATATAGAGACATGGAGATGAGATTGATATATAGTATTAGGTCGGGATGCTCTGAGACACTGGACATCAGTGGGGCACTGAGAACTGGAGAATTTGCTATAATCTGAATGACAATCATGATTCTCTTTGCAAAGTGGCTGACCAGGTGTCACAGTGGTTTTCGAGACAACTTGGCAAACCCATGACAAGTCTTCAAGAAACACCTTTGTGGTCTGAAAACCAGAGACTATCTTATAACATCCCACAGACTGTATGCAGACATGTGGAAACAGATCACTCTGGATGAGCTGACAATCAAACCTCTAAAACGGACATCTAAGTTATAAAATGATTTGTCAACTGAAACTAGCAAAGACAAGAAAGAAGAAGGGATGAAGATGGAAAAAGTGATGACAGGAAGAATGATGAAAAGGGGAAAGAACAAAGATAACACAAAACAGATAAAACCTACCACCAAATGAAAAATGGTGCTTGATTTGACGCGGTGTAACCCAAGACCAAGATGTAACATAAATCTACACAAGATAAAAGAGAGACGCAAATTCAAGTTGAATTTAATCAATGTAAACAAAGACTAAAATGAATGTAAATGAATAGAGCTGTAATCTAATGTAATCTATAGAATCTGTATTCCAATAAATATTTCCTTAATAAAAAAAAAAAATGTTATTTTTTAGCATTTAATTAAACAAATATCTATATTTCCATTGACACACACATACATATCTATTCTTTTAAATGCTTGCATACACATAAAGAAAAAAAAATTAAATACATCACTTCATACATTAAGACATTTTAATTTGCCATCATTCATAGATTTAATTTGTTTTTAGATTAAAACTTTTATTAACATTCCTGACCTTATTTTAGAAACAGGATTACTATTGTTATTAAAAAATGTAAAACTTATAATTTCATACCGAGAGCATTAATTTTTTTTTCCTCTTTTATATTAATTACTGTATATCAAATAGTGTAATTATTTTTTTTTTTTTGATTGAAATAATTCATACTGTGTAGTTTTATATTAAAAAATACATATATAAATTTTATAGCTGCTTATGGAAATAAAGACAAAATAGTAAAATCTTTGAAGTCATATGATTTCTAATCTCATGTGATTAAGGAATAGCATTTGAATTCAAGAATATATGCATTAAAGATTTTTATCTTGGCGTTTTATCTAAGATTGATTTTTTTTTTTTTTAGCCTTAGTGCGAGTGCTGCCCCACCTCGTGAGCAAAAGAAAAGAGAGCAAGTCAGAATAATAAAATATATTAATATTCGGGGTTTTTTTAAATACGAAAATATGATTGAATGTACTTTACATTTGTGAAAATAAACTAGTGAAATACACATGCAAGAAAAAAATATGGCTATGTATATCTTTTTTTTATCTCACCGTCTCTAATTTTATAATTAATACATTTTAGTCATTTTATCATTTTGCATTATAAACTTTATATTTTAAAATTTCTTTTTGTACTTTGTAGAAGTTTGGTGGTTATTAGTCTTAAAATGTGTCAATATTCATTTTCACTGTGTTTAAAAAACAACAACAACAAAACATATTTATTAAAATGGGTAGAGTCAAATAAAAATTTAAAATATAAAGTATATACATATTTTTCGTATACAGTATTTATTTATTAACAATTGTATATTCATAATACTATCTTTAGTAATAAAAAAATGATTAAAACACTATTCTGTGTAAAAAAAAAAAAGTCATATATCACATGACCCCATTTCTTTTTTAAACTTGTAAACTATAAATATTTTTGTTGACTATTTGTAGACTTTGCTTTAAATCTTAAGTAATGTTATATTGCTAAGATTACTAATATATGGTTTGGCTGAAGATCTCTCAGCCCCATATAGTTATTTGAATTAGATAGCTGGGTTTGAAGACATTTAAGTGTCTGAAAACTTCAGATTTTTTACTCAATCGTCTGAGGTAAATGCTGGCTTTGGTTTGGGATTTTTACATCTAGTGTCTGAAACTATCCTAGCACCTCACTGAGGTGTGCCAAAGTATAAAACCATTGGTCTGTGATTTTGGTGTGGTTTCTGATTAAATATTTATCACAAAGCTTGTTGAGCAACTAGCCAAGCTTTTTGTTTACCATTCTGTGTGATTTAGTGCCACGATGGAATATAAACATAAAGTTAAATTAATTCAGCATCTATAGAAGCATGGTGCCTTTTACCATTTTCATCGTCATATTTATAAAGAGTACATCACAACATGATCATATTTTTTGATGTTGTTTTAATAGTCAATTTATTGATACTTTTCAAATGAATTCAAATTTATGTATTCAATATGGTATACATCCTTTAGTATTGCCAACCTAGCTCCATTTTAGTCTGTTAATGCTTTCAATGATGTTAGTAATATTTGTTTGATCTCTCATCCACATATTCCACTTTTGATTCTATTTTATTAATTCTAACATATATCTTTTCATGCCGTATTGAAGTTTTAAACTGTATTCCAAACGATTTTAAAAAGACCTAAAAGAAAATGTATAGATGAAGTAGGAAAATATGGTGGTATGAGGTGAAAATGAGAGGCTTAAAATTGAAGAAACTAGATTAAACATGCAGGGATTTCATGATGACATTCCCTGTGTCTGTGGCATTTGATTCCAAAAACTGCAGACAAAGCTGGACTGATCAATTTTGCCATCTAAGTCAAACCTTAAAACTAGTTATTTCAAAAGTATTGCAATTGATATTAGTATTTATTTAAGATCTTCTGAATAAAGCAAATGATATAATAGAGGGAAAATGTGCTAAATATTTTTGTTATGTATAATTCGATTCTTATGTGTGTGTGTATATATATATATATGTGTGTGTGTAACCTAATTTTTCTATACATCAACAAACATTACTGTAAAATTATAACTAAATATAATTATTATAGAAAATGGTGTCTACACTTTTTTAAACTTTTATTTAAGTATTTTTTTTACTACTAATTTAATAGAATTTAAAAAAAAAATAAATAAAAAATTGCCATCTATTTCAATTCTGCACATGAAGAAGTTGTTTTCTGTCTCATCTATAGAACCAGTCCTCTCGTAAGTAATGAAGAACTATATTTTAATACGCATTTAAACACACATCTTATATTTATAGTTGACTAGTAGATTTACTAGCACAGTTTAAAACTATAGTTCTAAACAAAAGATAATCAACTTTTTACACATGCAGTGTACAACTTCATCAGATGCACAATTAAAATAGATGCCAAAACATAATTTTTTTTATTAAAAAAATCCTAATATATTAGTTACAAAAAATTTCTAAATAAAATTTTAAAAAGTTTAAACACTATTTTTTTAAATAATTATATTAAATTAATATACTTTCTGCAGAATGTGAAGAAACACTTAATTCAAAGCAAAAGAAAGAGACTTTGAAAGATAAGAGTGGCCATCTTATCTTTGTACCTAAATTTTATTATATAGGCCAATCTTAAGTATCTTGTAACAAGAGCATGAAAATTTTATATTCTTCACTTTGCATTTATTTACTTTATTACATGTATTAACTTATGCAAAAATGTTTAATATTTTACTGCTTATTAATATTCATAGATGTTAGAATTAATCCTAGTGACTACTAGATTTACTAGCACAGTTTCAACTGTTTTAAAAATATTTATAACATACATAAATATAACTATCTATGAACAAAAAAAATTTAAATGTAAAAAGTTAAAATGTAATTTAAATATTTTTTACTACTTTTTTTAATCATATATAATTGGAAACAGTCTGGAAATGATAGATACAGAAGATATAGTAAAATTTAAAAAGTATAAATCACTTAGCGATGTGAAAGTAATATTTAAACACAGTTAACCAACGTTATATACCAATTTATTATGCAAAATTTGATGTCTAATTGGGTTCAGTAATAGTTGACTACCTGAAAAAATGTTTATGCCTTACACAATTAGGCTCATCTAAACCAAATACAAACAAATAGAATTAATCTAATTGATTGAAATAAACTATTGAGTCAGTCAGACATAAAGATGTAATATGAATCCTAAGAGACCCAATGATGTGATTCAGTTTATCAAAATTTTATATTGACCACAATTTAAAAATATTTTTATTAAATTAAAAAAATAATATAGGTAATATTTCTTAGAATATTAATCAAAAAGCATTATATCATACATTTCTTTTACTGACAACTGGTCAACACTTTTCTGATTGATACAGACAAAGAAATTTTGCATTTCATTAACAAAAATTATATAACTATTTATTTGCCACTATTGGATAATGCAATCCATGTTCTAACACTGTAAAAACAATTGGTTATGCTTTGAAAACTTAAAGCATTTAGATTTGAATCCCATGTCATACACAAGAAGAAAAACCCATGTCACACACAGGAAGTAATACCATGAGGCTCATAATCTTATATCTGTATATTTTGTTTCTATTCTTTCAAGAAATTACAAACATATGTGCATAATATATGGTGGTTTAAACCATGTATTGTGGGAAAATGAAAATTTGTACCGATATTTTATATCTTTTTTTAAATGATAATGTATTTGTATTTTAAAAGTACATCTTAAAATGTTATGGATAAACATTTTTAAAACTTTATTGGTAAAAAAATTCCTAAATAGCTAAATACTATTTATTAGCTATGCATGATCTTAGATTATAAGTAAAAAAACAATTTAAATTTAAAACAGATGCTAGTAAAATTATTATTTATTATATTTTAAATATTTTGAATAAAAATAAAACTTTATTAAAGATTAAGCTTATTTTATGTAAATGACACTTTTTCAAAAATCCAAGAGATTCTATCTATTGTCTAAAGTTTTAAAAATTGCACTAATGTACTTATGTAAATGTAAATATTAATAGAGCAATGTAAATAAAATTGAAGTAGAAGTTAAACAGTGAACCACATATAAATTATCACAAACCCATTGATAAATGGAAAAATATAGTGTAGACTCATCTATACTTTACCATGGATTGTATTTAAGAATTCAATTCATTGACATGTTACAGTGCAGGGTTATAAATTTTACATAATAATACAATTTTTAGTTAATTAATAAGGTATTCTGAAATACTATAATCAGAAGATAAAAGCATATTGATGGGGTTATATTTGTTTATACAGAACTCTCTGGAGGCTTACAGTGATTTCCACTTTAATTTAATACATTCATGTAAATATATGACCTACATGTGTTAACTGAGGAATTCAACATAGCTCATTTTTTACATGGAATTCTGTACCAACATTAACAATACAGTGTCTTATGTTTCACATTAACAATGTTAGGCAAGATTATTACAACAGAAATCAAATTTTGTAATTATACATAATTGTATAAAATAAAAATATATGCATAATTAATTCTTAAACATATTTGCCATGAAGAAAAAATAGCTGAGTCAAAATGTAGAAAACTCAACAATGTAAAAAATATTCTAGAAAAATTGTTCACAAGATAAAATATTTTAAAGAGATAAGAAGAAAAATAATTGGTTGTTACTCAAGAGTTTGCATGAAAATTTATATAAAGCTCATGCATGGAAAGTAAGTCCATCACTCTAGCAAGACTCTAAATCATGCAAGTTATAAAGATGTTTAATAAAGGATATTTAAAATATTTTACTAAAAAAAGTAATGTGATAAGTAAATACATTACATAAGAGCTTAAACATTAGTTTATTGACATGAAAATATTTGAAAAAAAGTTGAAAGATTTGGACTATTAAATATTTTTTTTATAAAATTATGTGAATGTATTACAAAGATGAAAGAAAAAATTGTTATGGATTCTGGTTTGCACTGAGTGGCAC
Source organism: Epiperipatus broadwayi (assembly GCA_028023455.1). Classification (NCBI taxonomy): domain Eukaryota; kingdom Metazoa; phylum Onychophora; class Udeonychophora; order Euonychophora; family Peripatidae; genus Epiperipatus; species Epiperipatus broadwayi. The sequence goes on along the minus strand of JAQFVV010012479.1, from coordinate 1,518,766 downwards.
TACTGTAAGGAGAGTTTTGCCGGTTTTAATAACAGTTATGAGAAAGCATAAGAAATGATAATCATGTGATGTTTGGCAGTTATGGTGATTAAAGAACCAAAGACACCAAAATGTATGGGTACTGAACTGAGTTCAGACCTATATGACAATATAGGCTAATGATCTTGGATTGAAAATATTATTGTGTTTTCAATTTTATTCTCATAGTTTTGTAGCTATGTAGAGATAAAAAGTGGCTGCTGGAGGGTTGCATTAGGTCATAAGATCTAGGTGCACTGCTCTCAGATACAAGGCTCCTCACTGATAAAAGCCACAAGCTAGAGACTAGCCTGGGGATATTGGATGAGTAGGCACTAAATAGGGATTTTATGCACAAGCCTTCTGACATCCACTGATTAATCTGGCTTGCACTGAGTGGCACTACTGTATGGAGAGTTTTTCCTGTTTCAATTTGAAAGAGAAGAAATAAGCATAAGATCAATTTCATGGGAAAATATGTGTCTTTCAAGAACTAACATTTAATCATCAAAATAACAGACTGGACTTAACAGTTCTACTTTATTAACCAAATATATATATTTGATTTTACTTTTGAAAACTAGAATCTATTCAGAAATATTTTGCTTTTACTCTACCTACTTATAGTAATGCATCCAATATCACTAGGATAAATAATATGTTTATTTGAATAAAAACAGAAAAAAATATTAAACATAATAAAAAGAAAATAAAACAGTTAAAGCAGTACAACAACAACAATAATAATAATAATAATAATAATAATAATAATAATAATAATAATAATAATAATAATAATAATAATAATAATAATAATAATAATAATAATAATAATAATAATAATAATAATAATAATAATAATAATAATAATAATAATAATAATAATAATAATAATAATAAAATAATAATAATAATAATAATAATAATAATAATAATAATAATAATAATAATAATAATAATAATAATAATAATAATAATAATAATAATAATAATAATAATAATAATAATAATAATAATAATAATAATAACAACAACAACAACAATACTTGTGCAAAATGAAATTTCCTAATTATTATTAAAATCCAGACATTTTCTTATATTTCAAAAATAAAATTAATTACAATAAAAGTAAGCTTAATAATACCAACAAAATCTTAACTCTTTATCTTATCCCAATCTATAATGAAATGAGCAGTTTCCTAATGTAGCTCCATCTTTAGTAAGTTTGAGTAATCAATGATTATTTAATGTAGGCTTTTAAAAAGTCACCCTCAAATTTTATTGATGAAGACAAAAATAAGACACTGATGTAAAAGTGGAGATTTAAATGAACTAAAATTTATTAATTTCTCGTTAATGAAGCTTACTAGAGGTGACACAACAATAGAGAGATATTCATAGTTTATAGTAGCAAATTTAGGGGAATTGACTTAATGTTATAAAATAAAAGGAATTTGGGGAAATGAGATGGAATTGAGACATTATTACTAAAATCAAATTAGAAGGATTAAGTTAGTAATATAGCATTCTCCCCTTTCAATTATTTGAGAAAGAATTAAAGACTAGAATGAACTGCTGTAGTCAAATTAAAAAATGTAGATATGTCAGTAATTAAAAGAGAAACTTAATATATTTTTAAAATAATATTTAAACTTTATTATATTGTTATTATTGAAGGAACAACAATTAAAGAAATAAAAGAGAAAATATCCTCAATTTTGGATTAGAAAAGAGTTTTCCTAGCAATCAAGATCATAAGTTATGGAACATCAATGCTATTATTTTATAGATAAATATAATACCCAATAAACACTAATAAAATATTTGTTCAAAATTGTTATAAAAAATATATTCTGTTCCAAAATTATAATTCCACATCAGTGTTGGAGCAAATGATAATAAACATGGACCAACAATATCATTATACAAATTATCTATATGGTTATACAAATATTTCTAAAAATAATTAATTCTCTTCACTCTATTCCAAAATCATTTACATCAATAGACACCATTTAACATTAACTTTTTATTACTTTAAGATATTCTATGCAAAAATCATTAGTTTTAATTTTGAATCTTTGTCTTCACTGATGGAAACCAAGCCAGAAACCATTCACACTGAAAATTGACTTTTATAACAATATACCATTTGGAGTCAATTGGTTACTCTAGCTTATGATAGATGGCCTTGAAGTAAAGTGAAGATAACTAACTGCATTTGGAATAAATATTTATAACTATTTTCATTACTGAATGAACCCATAATAGAATTATAACAATCTAACAGTAAAGTCAAGACAGTACAATAGCATCTCTCTACTCTAATGCCCCCTAGTGTAAGCCTAATGAATCAGTGATTGCCACATGAAAATAAAATCTCTATCATTAGTATTATGGGATGTTCTAATTTGGTATTACAATCTAACAGAAACAACATAAGAAACTTAGTCATAAAACCCATTAAGCTATAAAGGCTAGACATACTATTCTATTAGTATTCTAAGGGTTTTAATATAAAAACATCATAGTATGTAATCACATTATTATATACAAACTAATATCACTGAATTATATGACCAATGATTTCTATCACTGACAGAATATCTTTTCATGGTTAATTCAGTGCTTTCCATACCTACAGATATTTATTGTAGGTAAATATCTGGTTAAACCGAAGTGCATTCTTAATTGTTTAGAATAATATATGATGGTTCAATACTAAATTGGCAAATTAAACATAATAGCTTTTCAAAATGACTTTACTAATATTTGTTTTATTTTTTTATCAGTTGACAATTAATTCTACAATCTTAATTCTGTCACCACATTAATCATATAAAGAGATATTACCGATTAAAGTCATATATAATAAAATTTAAATCAAATAATATTAACTTTCATTCTGTTTTCTGTAAGGGTAAAAACCTCTCAATTGCAGCACTATCTATTATAATCTTGAGTGATGTGATTATTATTAGATGAAAGTTTTAAATATTCAATCCTATGACTTATTTCTGAATTTCACTGTTATCAATAAGAACTTGGGATTCAAAGTTTGAATTAATGCAGTTTTACAATAAAAATCACTTTTAGCATTTTGTGTAATATTACCCTAAAAGTCTGAAAATCAAAAAGCTCTAAGGTTTTAAACCAACGTCTATCTCCTCGTAGAGTTACATAAATGTGATTTCACATTAGAAAATATTTATTGTAATCACGAGTTTTTTTCTAAAAGTACTTTTTTCATGGGCTTATTATTGGATATAGAGAAGATAAGCTATTCTTGCTTAGTTAATATTATGCAAGCTTGTTTTACAAAATTGTTTATAAATTAACATATTCTTGTTAATTTACATATATATGACAAAAAAAATACATGCCATCTATCAATTACATTAAAAACAATAAAGAAAAAGAAAAACTATTTATCTTCTATCTATCTGCCTGCCTGTCTACTTACCTAATATCTATCTGCCTGCCTGTCTACTTACCTAATATCTATCTATCTATCTATCTATCTATCTATCTATCTATCTATCTATCTATCTATCTATCTATCTATCTATCTATCTATCTATCTATCTATCTATCTATCTATCTATCTATCTATCTATCTATCTATCTATCTATCTATCTATCTATCTATCTATCTATCTAAGTGCAATATAAGGGGGAAATGAGAAATATATGTACATAGAGTGTCCTAGATATTAACAATTATTGAATAATTGTAGTTTAAATGTCTTTCTCATTCTAATCTGATAACTACTGTTGATGCCATTAAAGTTACCAATCTCAAAATAGCTGAAAACATTAGGTTAATCATTGTTTTTAATTTTTTTTTTTTTTTTTTTTAAAAAAAGATGGCATTTTCTGAAATCATGGGCAGAATACAAAATAGAATGTTTGAAAAACAATGTTGATAAAAAAAAATTATAACTCTAATGGATGGAAAAAAAAATCTATATGAATACTATGCATTAAGAAGATCCTGGGTAAATCAAAAAGTATATTCAACAACAGAATGAAATGATAGCAAAGCAGTAGTTTTATTTTTTTAATTATCTTTATAAGAAATGACATCATTTTGCTATGAATTTAGAGTTTTAGATCCTGTCTATTATAAACTATAAAAGTATTGTTTTTCTGAAGGTGTGGTATGTTGAATTTATATATTGGATTATTTCCTTATCTAATATTAAGTATTGAATGTTTTTAGAAAATTTAAACTTAATTTAAATTTTCAAATTAGATGCAACTGTTAGAGATAGCTCACAGGTTAGTATATGCACAATGCTTCAAGAGTTATTATTCTCTCTCTCCTTCAGGTGTTGCTGGCCTGACCAGTGACAGTACTAGCATGGAAATCAAAACTAGATCTGCAGATTCTCATTCTTAACTATTGAATTTTAAGCTAACACTCTAACCAACTGATGCATTCTGCTAAGTGTTCCCTTACAATTTAATAATCAAAAATCTAAAGGTCCAGATTTGATTTCCTGTTAGTATAATCATTGTATAGACCAGCAACACCTAAAGAAAAGAACAGAATAATACCTCTTGAATTTATTAACAGTTGAATGTAATTGAAAATTTAAATAAAGTTTATTTTTTTTAAACATTCAATACTTAATATTAAATAGTGGAAATAGTCCAATATACAGTGCAATGATAGTATTACACACACTAAAAACAATATGGTCAATAAGATGTCCAATGATCTTCAATAATAAAAAGTATAATTGGATTAGGAAACTGGATATGGAATGGGATAAATATTTCAATCAGTGTCTAAAATACCTGCCTAAGAAGAATATGGAAAAAATTTGGGGTGGTTCTGTGCCAACAGTATGTGAGATATGGAATTGGATCTTCAAAATCCAAATATGCATTTAAAAAAAGCAATATGTAAATAGGCTTTAAATTAATGTCCATCACTACCATTATCCTAGTGTTTATAGAGAGGAAATGGTCATTACAAATGGAGCTGCGACTATCTATCTTAGGGAGAAATAAATCTTTATTAAACGGAGTTTTCAAATCCTACATAACATTACATTATTTACAGAAAGGAAGTACAAAAAATGGAACGGGGACGGATGGAAAAAGACGAACGAGAAAAAAGAAGAAAAAAGGGCAAGAAAAGGTGAAGAAAAGAGGAAGGGGGAAAAGGGAAGGGAGAAAGAAATTAACATGTAATTATTTCTTTTTTGTATATAATGTAAATAGATTGTGTGTGGTTTTTAATAAAGGTCTTACTTAAAATAAAAAAATAAAAATAAAAGTAATATAGAAATACTTTTGTTCATTTCTTACAAGTGAAAACAGTATAGAAATTACATAATGATCAGTTCATTGAACAATTCGGTTTTCTTTCTTTGGTTATAGTATATAATACTTGGAACTACAGTTTTGTCTGTATGTAATATTAATTAATTTTTTTGAAATTCGTATTGTTTATCTACTCTAAACTGATTTACAAACAGAAGGGATTTGATTTAAACTTCAATTATAAGTTTTATTCGACTGTTAAATTTAATTTCTTTCTCAATATTTTTCACTTGAATATTATCAATTTATTAGTATTATTTTTACCTGAATAAAAATTATAAAAGATTTAAACGTAAACTAACTTAATTTAAAATAGAATCAAAAATTACCATTTGACTTCAGGCGAAATGAAATAATATGTTTGCTTTTGCTTAATTTTTTTTTTCCTGGTCTAAATTCTTAATTAAATTTTGTTAAAAACAAGACACTTTTATAATTTTTTAAATTACAATATTTATATTCATTTTTTCCTTTAATTTACTTTTATAATTAACTTTTGTATTTACCTTATGTTTTAAATTGAAAAAAATATTGGTTATATTATAGTTTTATAATATATAAATATACTTGGCATTTTAGAACCATGTGTTGACTTCCATGAAGAAGACGTGGCTTGAATTATAGGTTAAGTAAACTTTAAAAAAATTAGTAGGCTTGAAATTTTTCCTCCATGTAATTTTCCCATAGCCAACAAATATATATTGGTCAGGAAATGGGTGTCTAACTATTATTAATTAGAGGATGAAACAACAATAACTCAAACCATCATCCCTCCAGCAATTCACTTATATGAGATGTGTATACTTTGATTTGAGTAGGTTATTTAAAGACTATATTTGATCTTAGTAATTTCCCAACTATCCAAGATCAATTTCATTTAAACACTTTTATTGACAAACTCTTTTAATTAGTTGTATGTTTATATTGGACTATTTCCATCATCTAATATGTGTATTGAATGTCTTTAGAAAAAAATAACTTTATTTAAATATTCCAAATACATTCAATTGTTAGTAATAACACATCAAACAGGTTAGTATATGCACAATGTTTTGATAAGTATTATTCTCCCCTCTTCTTCAAGTATTGCTGGCTGGACCAGTGAGAGTACTAGCGTGGGATTCTAACCTGGGTCCTTAAATTCTTGAATATTGAAGTTTAAGGTAACACTCTAACCAACAGAGCCATCCTTCCATCAGGACAGCAACACCTGAGAAAAGTGGAGAATAATATCACTCAAAACATTGTGCATATACTAACCTGTCTGACGTGCTATTACTAACAGTTGAATGTATTTGGAATAATTAAATAAAGTTAAATTTTTCTAAAGACATTCAATACACATATTAGATGATGGAAATAGTCCAATATAAGCATACAACTAGAACATCATTATCACAAACCTTCAGGAAATCTCTTTTAATTAGTTTTTTTCTTTAAAGATCATTAGACAATTTTCATTGTTTATCTTTCTTAATATGCTCATCATATAATTGTAATTACTTTGATTCCAAGATTATGATCAACCAATTCCATTTCTTCTTTATAATTTTTTTAAGAGTGTGTGATGGATTATAAATTTTAAAGTATAACTTAAATATATATATATTTAAAATTTCCATGTCATTAGACACCACGTGGAAAAAAACAATGAAATGAAATTGAATCAATTAATTGGATTAATTAAAAAAACAGATATATTAATCTTTAACTGAATTTAAAATTTAGATTTGGATAGATTTGGATGAGGAATAGTAAGATAATATCTAACCTATTAAAATATTAATAATAATTAATGTATTTATATGAAGTGTATAGTGTAAAACATGTGAATGAAAAAAGTTTGACATTTAAAAATCAAATTTTAACTACATATATTGCTTTGGTAGACAAGTCTACTCAAAATTAAATGTTCCAAAGCCAAATCTATAAGAGTATCAATGGGCTATCTGACATTAATAGAGCTACACAATTTGAGCAAGCCAAATCATTAAAAGAATAAATTTAAGCATTACACAAAATAAAAATATATCATGTGAAAATTTATAGCAGATATATTAATTAACAGTTTATATCAGTTTTAATTCATGAAGTAACCCTTTTATTATTATATATCAAAATTTATAATAGTGTTAAAGGATGGATAAAATTATTTAAGCTTGATAATTGTATATAAAAATTTGTATCGATAATTTATCAAATAGCTTTTATGTTTGAATAATACCAATTAATGTCGATGAAAACATTAGGTTCACTTTTGATAATTACTGAATTCTAATAAAGTAATAAAATGTATATTATTTTGCTAATTGAATTTTAAATATTTACGATAGCATAGAGTTTAAATTATTATTGTAATGTTCTATACTTACCAAATAAAATAAGATTATTAACTCAAATTTGATAAATATATATATATGTTAAATATACAAAAGAAAATGGTAATTTATTTTAATTGACTTATTGATTACTTACATTATAAATAAGTTTATCAATTTATTATAATTTATTTCTCACTAACATCTATAAATGAATGAAAACAAGTCATTAAGTTAATTTTACTACAGGATTTAAATTTCAAATTATAGTTATTAAGATTTTCTTACTGGTTAATTATAAATATATATATATAATAATTAGATACCAGTCAACACTTAGACAATCACAATACAGATACCAATCAACAATTTCAAACTGTTGTCAAGGCAACAACTATTATTGTTAAAAGGAGGTTGATCCTTTGTTTTTTATTTAGAGTATTTTTAATTTATAGCTTGAGGAAGGGTGACTTACTCTTTTTGTTTATATATATATATAATTGAAATTAGTTATGTGAGTGACATCACATAACCCATTAACAGGTAGTTACTCCTATTTCAATTACAGATATTAAATAAATTAAGATTATATATAGGCATACATATATAGCATTGAAAGTAAATAAAAAACAATCCCAATTTTGTGTATTACAGTTGTAATAAAAGCATTGCATCATCAATATGAGTATGATGATCAGATGCATGATGCCTTTACATCCGCTCAAGAGTGAGATTGTTTACAAAATGTATACAACTGGGTCTGTTTTTATGCGGACTTATTTAACACGATTTTGAAGTTACGCGATTTTGAAGTTCACCGGAAGTCGAACTCCGATAATGCGCTATTACTTTAAATAATAAATTTTGTGCACTTACGTTATATTGAAAGTAATAGCACATTATTGGAATTCGACTTTCATCTTAGTAATTTCAATATTTTCAGTGCTTTATAATAGTAAGATTTTATGCAATAATAAAATTAAAATCATGATTTCCACATTTTATGTATACACATATTAAATTTTAAAGATTATGATGTATATTTGTTCAAACATTGTGTGTGTTAATTTTGCATTTCAAATCACATTCGGTTTTGCTTTTTAAAAGAGAACGTAATCAATTATTAATCATTTTGTGTCAGCAAGTTTATTTTTAAAAGGTGAGTAATAGCAGTGAACCAAAATTTGATTTTTAAACAGAATTGAAAATTAAAGACAAAAATAAGAATTTAATTTTTAGTTGTTCAATTAATAAAATCATCGTCTCAAAGATTAATTACTAATTATGTTGTCACCAGAAATCCATTGACCTAACATGAGTGTGAAGTTAGCGCTAGTTGTATTTCCTCAGTTTGCAAACGAACGTGTTTTCGGAAAATATTGATAATAATTAAAACATGTATAAAAAAAATGTAAATTATGCATAAAAATATATTATTTTGAATAAAATTAAATATTATAGTTAAAAAAAAGTTTGTCTTGTATTAATTTTTTTCAAATTTGAAATTTTTTATTAGTCATATTTTATTTCCTTATTTTTTTTTGTGCAAATTTTAAAGTAATTCTCCATTGGTGCTTTGCTTTTATGTGAATTTTGAAAAATCACAGAGACCGCATCCCCCCTTTTTCAATGTAAGTTACGTCTATTTTTGCACAATTTCATTTGTGTGTGTTTTTCGAGAAACCTATCTATCGCATAAAACGAGACCCAGGTGTATATAATGAAAGAAAGTGGCCTGAATTTGGCAATGATAAGGAGCTACATTATAGTGCAATTGAGATGACTTAGACAATGATAAAAAAAAATGAAAATTTATATCTATAGTGCCTTATTATTTATTCTTTCACAAGGCATTTATTATAAATAAAAACCTATCCCTAATTTGCATGAGAATAGTGTGATAAGAGGTAACAGGCTGTCGATATGGACATGGACATTCAGATGTTTGATATTTCTAGCTTGCCTTAATAATGAACACAGTTCACAAAATGTATGTACAATGAAAGTCAGCCATTCAGCAGTCCATAGACTATATGTGCCATAGCACAATAAATTTTGTGGCCTGCTAAATGTTTAAGCATCAAACTAAATGCCTTTTTTCAATTTATGCTTTTTTCTATTCTGACCATGGATGGTCATTCTTAAACTATATCTGCAGGAAAACAATGCTATTCTTTAAAGAAATAAAAAGATAAAATAACAATAGTAATAATTGATTAATAAAGTATGCTATTCACTCACTTTGGCATGTATTGGGTGAATAACTAATAGATTTAATAACTCAATGTCATTTTTAAAGAGAGAACATGAATAATTTAATTGAGATATTAATAATTAGAGCAAATTAATATGGTATAAAAGCTAAACAGTAATTGATTTTGGATGGGTAGAGGGGAGAGTGGATGAGTGTCATCATAAAGCACAATAACTTCTGGTAATTTTTTTTTTGTAAAAATATATATATATATATATATAATGTTTAAAGAATTATACATCACTGATTGTTAATTTAATGTATTTATTATTTTTTTTATATTGTCAAATTACTTTGTAATCCAGGTAAATAATACTAAAACTATATGATTGTAATAGGTTTTTCCTTTCTTTTGTTTATGTTATAATCAAATGATTATTTTTCTGGAAGAGGTCGCTAAAGTAAAAAAAAAAAAAATAGATAGTCTGCTTCTAGTTTTCAAGGAAAGAACAGTGCTGAAATTTGGTAACTCAATTTTTTCATTTTATTTTGCAGAAATAAATGTATTCAAAGTAAAATTTTAATAATATAATGTGTGGCTAAAATTTTTTGATAAGATATCCTGATTTTCTTTGCCATCTACCTATTTAAAGACCTTTTATACTTAAAAATTTATTGTCTCACGCTAAAGTTAAAAATGACAGAATTAACTAAGGGAATCACGAAAAGTGTTATTATGTCTAAATTAAGGAAGATAAATGATTTCCAAGTGAGAAATAATTATTTATTAACTTTATGTCCTTTATTGATATTTTCTTGGTATAAAAAGAAAAAAAAAATAATTGAAAGAAATATTTTGAAATCAAGAAAAATCAACTAGAAACATTTTCGCGCTCTTTCTCAATATTGTCTGCCTTTACAAGTAATGTAGTTACATACATTAAAATATGTTTTATTCACCAAGAATTGTCTGGAAATAATAATAATGATAAATAAGATTAAATTATGCACCTGTATATTAAATATATATATATATATAAAAAAATATAAACTTTCTCAGAGTAAATATAGGAAAAGTTATATAGGGGCATTCTTACGGAGAAGTTACCGTTAAAAAAAAATTATAATTCCTAAAGTAAGAACAAAACCAAATATCTTAGTGACTTAATGATAAAAATAAATGATATATTATATTAGACATCAGTTGGAATTATTAAAACTTCATGTACAAGTAAATTGATTGCAGTTATTATCATAATAATCTCTCGGAAAATTGCGCATTTTCGTCCATAAGTAAGCTAGCTAATAAGTATACGTATCGTCAATAAAAAAAAATATTGTGTATGTTTATCGTCTATCGTCAACGGTTCGTTATGTTAGAATATGTATATTTTATTTTCTTGGATCCCAAAATTGTAGTAGTTTAATTCAAGTAAGAATTAATCTTCAATTCTGCTATATATTTCTTTACCTAATTTATTAAGCACAAAACTAGGAGAAAACTTTTATTTAAAGGAAATAATACCATGCGTTTATTGTTTTTAAACTTGCTTCATGAAATACGACTGGATAACGCTCTTCACCTGGACCAATTGCTCAACAGAAAAAACATTTTCTAATGAGAGAGTATGCACTTGTTAATTAATGATTGTTTAAAACTAAGTTATAAATGATATGTATTTTTTTTATATCACATAGATTAAAGTCTGTATGGTCAAGTGATATTTAATAGCCTTGTAATGACAAAGGTATGTTTTAATATAATTATTATAGGTTAAGTTGATATTTAACATGAAAAAAAAAAAAAATCTATAAAATATGTTTTAATTATTACATACAATTGTAGGTAGAAATTTTGTATGTTAGATACGTAAAGAAAAATATTTAGATATTTAAGAGGTGAAATAAATATTGAAAATTATCAGAAGTAACTAAAAAAAAAAAAGAAAAAAATGCTATAACAAAATATTTCTTGTTAAAGTTTTGAAACGAATTTATACTGTATTAATTGAGGAATTTATTCCTAATTATTCTTAAATAACACATCCACTTTATTTAGTTTAAGATAGTATGCTACCAACTACTTTGAATGTTCCTTTATTAAAACTAAAATTATTATATTTTTATTCTATGATGTCCATTGATTTCAGATGTTGATCAAAGTATACATGGTAACATAAGTTTATTATAATCAGTGTATTTACTTATCCTGCCCAGATATAGCATTGGTATATGCTTAATATTCGCATAGGTAATAATTATAATGTATTTATTTTGTGGGATGAAAAATGATCTCCCCAAAAGCTTTGTTTTCCATGAGAGGAAGATTTTTAAATATAATGTTCAGGTATGTTTATAGCCCAATTGATCGATTCTCATAGATAGGACGATCAAGAATTTATCTAGCATTTAGTATGCTTCATTTGTTTAAATCCCAGGAGAGGATTGTATTTGGTGTGTGTTAGATTGTATGCCCAAGTAAAGGCAAAAACCACCAAAATATTTTAATGTAGTAGATTACTCTACAGACCTTACGTGGTTATTCCATATTCCTCATGTGAAAATAAAGATAGCTCCACCATGGAAGGTGTTGATTATTGTGCTTAATTTTGAAAGTTCGGGCAAGATAAAGGTTATATTGGAGGTGTTAGTTCCTCAAGATCCACTTTAGTATAAATAGTGTGTTAGTAACTAGGGTCAATACTCTGTATTGTGCTGCTAAATATTGCTAGTATTTGACAAGTAAATCAATGGAGAAAGTAATTCAAATTGCGTAATTTAAAATGCTTATTTACTGAGGGAATATTCAAATGCAATATTTAATTCTGGTTAGTAATTAAATAATACTCACATTTCAGAGTATACGTATGAATAAAATTTGTATCATAACTTAAGTTAGCATTAAGTTAAATGTAAGATGGTAAGTGTAACTTCTGATTAACTGGCCTATAATTAGAATAGGTTATCCCATTAAAGACCATAAATAAAGTAAATGTATTAGAAATAAATTTAATATTTTGTGTATTGCATATGATGGGATTAATCATTTAAAAAAAAAAAATAGTTAGTCAATAATTGTGAATAAAAGCTTCTACAAGGTTACCAAAAATTTAATAAACAATGTATTGGTAATGAAATGTACTTTTAGTTAATCAATCCGTATGATTGCATACAGGAGAAGTAACGATCTCTAGTCCATAACCAAAAGAGTATACAGATTAATGTCAGTTATATTTTATATTTTGTGTATTACTATGGGATTATTGAATAAAATGTCTCGTATATTTTTTTTAGTGATAATAATAAATTATAGTCTTGTTAAAATTTGTTGTAGATTCATTTTTTTTGTTTTTATATGCTAAATATAAGTGTTTGCACAATATTTGCAAAACCTTTTCTTGAGTCCGAAATCATTCCAAATTCTTAAAAACTTAATATACCAGACAAATAAAGTTAAGCAGATCGGAATATGTCATTAGATTTTAGTTTGTCATGATAATTATTTATGGAGTTGC